>JAODLC010000133.1:9946048-9960411 GCA_026781145.1 Hippopotamyrus pictus
ACTTGTCCCTTATGTCTGCACATTGAGCCTTGGAGAAACGCAATTTCGTTCTGCCTTGCATCCGTCTTTGTACTGTTTTATGGTGTGAATGACAATAAAGTTTCACTTACTTACTTACAAAGCACAATGGTGGTGTGGTGTGCATGGTGGGGTTAGTAAACACTTGATTGTTTTTCAAGAGTAACATTCACCTATAAGGAAAATACTACTATCTCAACATGTTTCATTAAGTTTTTCTTTTCGTCTCTTACGAAAATGTTTTCTGGTAGTTGTAGGCTTTGTTATTGACAATAACCCTGCTCAATATGACGATTACATTTGTTAGTTCTTGCATGATCTCACCAGACTTCATCTGTATATAACTTGGAGCCTTTATGGAAAAAGCTGTAACTGCTAAGTAAATTTCTAAGTGAAGGTTGTCTTTCTTCAACAAACTCCCTCAAAGTACTTCAATTCATATTTCTTCTTGATTTTGTAAACCGTTCAGAGTCAAACAGTATGTAAAGATGTGTAACAAAATAGTTATTTATATATATACCAATCTGGAGCAAGAACCTAATAGGACTATTCAGTGGCCAGAAGTGCAACATAAGAGCACAAAAAACATAATGAGGCATCAGGCTAGTAGAGAAATTAATGGAAAAGATGGCTCTTGAGGCATTTCTTGAAGGTACAGAGGGAGTCTGATGACCGGATCCAGTTTGGAAGCTCATTCCACAACCAGGGAGCCACACAAAAGAATAGTCTGGAGTGACACTTCTCACATAGTGGAGGGAGCTCCAAGCGGCATTGGTTTGCTGACCAAAGGGGGCCAGGTGGGTATGTCTGAAGGAGCCTTTTGATGAAGATGGGTACCTGTCCATTGACGGACCGGTAAGTAAGAACTTGAACTTGATGTGAGCACGTAGGGGCATAAGTTAGATGTTAGTTATGCCTTGAACAATACATAAAGAGTTCATCTTACTTTTGAAGCTATTTTTTGGAGATATTCTTTGAATGCATTTGATTTGAAGCCCATTTGGAAATTGAATGCATTAAATGCTAAAATGCTTAAATTGCTAGAATGTTTTTAAGAAAAAAATAGATGAAACCTGCTTAAAGACAATAAAAATATGATTGATTTTCCACGTGTATAGTCATTCGTGAAAATGACCACTGCATGGGTACTGTTAAAAAGATAAATCACCCGAATCACTTTAAGGCACATAAAGGCCAAGACACTGTCATTTTAAGGGCTCTTTCTGCAGTTGCGGATCCAAGGACACTATATCACATATTAAGACTTCACAACTTTCATCCCAGCTTCTCAGGTGACTTTCACATAATATATTCTTTTCACTTATTAATAATTGAGTCAGATTCTTAAACATGTCACCACATTTTCATTTTTTTATTGCATCTTTGCCTTCCTACCAATAGTATATCATACCAATATATCCTACCAGTATATCCTACCAATCTGGAGCACCTCAATGAGTTTTCTTCACCTGAAATCAAACAAGATAAGATAAGATAATCTTTATTTTCATTGTCACTTGACAACAAAATTAAGAAAATGCAGTCGACTCAATGTGAGGCATAAGAGTAATAAAAGAATATATTAAAAATATACAAATTGCACCGACTATACAAATTGCACTTATGAAATATAAAAATTAACAGTTCTATTTTGAGTTTAAGGCCATGATTGCTTTCTGATAAAAACTGTTTTTAGGTGGTTTATCCTGATTTTCATTGTTTTGTATCTCTTGCCTGATGGCAAAAGCTGAAAGAGGCAGTGACCGGGATGTGATGAACCATGTCCATAGCTTTTTTTTGGCATTGGGAGGCGTACATTTGTTCCAGGGTGGGGAGAGGGCAGCCAATTGTTTTCTCTGGTGCCCTGATGACCCTGTGGAGAGCTTTCGCATCTGAGGAAGTGCAGCTGCCGTACCACATGCAGTGTCCGTATGTAAGTGCGCTCTCGAAGGAACAGTGGTAGAAGGCAAGGAGCAGATTTTTGGGGAGACGGTTCTTTCTGAGGATTCTCAGAAAATACAGTCTCTGCTGCACCTTTTTTCAGCAGCTCCTTGGTGTTAGCACTCCAGGTCAGGTCATCCTCCAATTCAACACCCAGGAACCTGAACACCGGGACCCCCTCCACATGCCCCAGCGATAGTGAGTGGCTGAATGTCAGTTTTATTTTTCCTGAAATCAATCACCAGCTCTTGTTTTTGTGGTGTTGAGGAGCAGTTTGTTGACTGTGCACTACTCTGACACTCTGACAAACAAGCTAGCTTGGATGCCTTAAGATAAACTAAATTTGATTAACTGATTCTATTAATTCTATTAATCCTTAATACTGTTGGCTGCATTTTAGGAAAATGCCATTGCAGAGTGGATGGATTCTTGATAAGCATACTTTACTGTGGGAACTCAGGTAATTCTCCTTGTAAAGTTTTACTTCAAAATGCCTTTACTATATTTTCAACTAGCAACATTCAGCCTTTTTCCTTAACAACTGTGCTATTTCTTTTACCTTATCAACAAATTTGCAAGGATTGTATTTGTACAAGTTAACAATTAGTTAAGTGTAACAGTTTAAACCGTCTATCTCCATGGGTGCTGTTAGGTCTGATCACTCAGGTCTATATAGTCTGGAGTATTTTAAGCCTGGCCCCGAGTATTTTATCTCAGATATTCCTTCATATTCCTTCAAAAAAAAAAAAAAGTGAAGCTCCGGGTACAAAAAAAAAACACTTATCACACCTCGCACTGCACCATGCTCTCTCTCATCCTCCAGCACTGCTCCACTGGTCCCATCTCTCAAGGCACAAGGAAGACATGCACCATCTTTCAGAAGTACTTGGATTAGCACTTCCAGTGTTATATTCTTTTACAAAAATAATAAAAACAAAATAAAAATAAAAAAGAAAGAAAAATAGTTTGCTTTCCCCGTAAATTAATGACAGGAATATACTTAAATGTATCGAACATTAAATGAGATTACTTACGACATATGCATCAATTTAAGTCATTAGGACAAATCTCAGTTACGGTCCCTCTAATTCAGCCTTATTAACCAGCTTTAAACTGACAAATACTTACTTGTCCATTGACAGATTCCTATAAAAAAAAATAAGCAGACATTCCGCTATGTTTCACAAACGACCAAATAAAGCGAGCGGTATTTGTTAACAAAAGAATTAACAAATTAACAGGATTAAATGTATACAAAGTTTCTCATGCACATTCTTAAATAATGATATCAATTTAGTTCACGTCATACAAGCCTTTTAATTAAGAATTCACGAAGATCAAAAACCTCGTGGTCTGCCACGAGGACCCGAGGTTGAATCGTTTATCTGTTGATACGCCATAACCGGCGAATAAATCCCTCCTGGACAATAGGCCACGCTAATGAATATCTCAGTTGCCACATACTGTCTGCTCTTCCGGTATATATAGCTCATATGTAGCCCGTCGCTTAAAAACGTCTGCAAAAAGTAAATGTAAATATAAAACAATGGGGATACGGTCATCTGAACCATTTAAGTTAACCAATATCCGGCATTTTATTTGAATTTCTTAGGAACGCCCAAACATGTAAATCTATGAAGATAACCCAGTTTTTTTAAAGAAAACGAAGTGAAAATTCAGCAATAAAATATATAATATGCCAGAGGAAGCAACGTTATACCCGCCATTTTGTGCAACTGAGAAACCGCAAAGTAATGGTGTCTGCCATTTTGCGTACACCCAAGAACAGATTCTTGTCCGATTTGTTTTATTGATTTATTTATAGAATCAATATGAATTCATTATGCATTGGAACATATTCTGTTTGATTAATTTTGTATATTAGGATGGTTTGGATTAAACCCGAAGGAAGAATGTGTTTATTAAAAGATGTACCTACGAAAACCATTCTACCATGTAATACCGTACACGTTATATCATATTCAGCTTCAAGTTAAACTATTTCACACAAACTTAACGATCAAGATGCGAAAAAAATGTTAGCTATGAGAAAAGCCCTTTGTAACACTAATGGACCTCTAAAAATAAATATTGAAAAAGTAAATTTAAAAAATAAAATGGGCCTTCATATAGCGTCCCGTAACAATGTGTATAGGCTATGTTTTTTTTTATCATGTTAAGATTTCCATTGCGAATTCCCCATTTAAGAGAAAATCACTGCGTGTGATAGGCCTATGTCATAAATTATTAATATTGCATAAGTGCGCTTTGATTTTGGCAATACCAATACACCGATATGTCACCGGAACAATTAGCAAACGTCTTGTAGTGTTAATTTATTTTCGGAGAAGTACAACAGGAACACAGTTATAAATTACAAGTCGCCTGATTTCATCAGATAAAGTAAGGCTACGTTGATATATTTTTTTTCAGTTTGTTTGAATTTCGAAAAGGATCGGTATCGATTACGACAACCTTATCCAAAGTAATTTACAGCTATCTCGTTGTATCCCATTCAAAGAGGCTACTTATTAGTATTTGGACTGGATCAATAATATAGTTAACATTTTTATATTTCTATACTCTATTTTATAATTCTATACATGCTTGGGAAAACTGCCAGGACTGTGTTCTGCAATAAAGTAAACTAACCATTTACATTAGTAGTACATTACAATGTAGTATTGGGTAGCTATATAGACAGCGAAGGGACTCGTGGTTGTCACGTGGGTGTAGTGATGCGTAGAAGCAGGCCATTACTTAAAGGACCGGCGTGCTGCACATACCAGGAGCGAGGACAGCGTATGTACGTGGTTTTAATTAATTAATGTTTTAAAGGTAACGTGTACCAATTAAACCACTCGATTTAACTTGCATTCTTGGGTTAGGTCAGTTTGATTATCAAATTCCGATTTCTGGGTTGTAGGGTCAGGAATCTATGTAATCGAATGGTATCGTTAGACGGTGTACAGAAACACAAAGACTCAGAAGGTGAAACAAAGAGCAATTTTATTTTGTATGAAAACGGAAAAATAACCTATATTTCCCATGGTCATTTGAATTTCTAAAATTAGATTTTTGTCTTTAGTGTTGATTTTATTATATTTAGTGGTATTTACCACTGGTCGTTTAACGATATGCAAAACAAATGTGACTGGCTGTGTGGAAAGTATTCATGTATAGCTAATGCATAGTGGGCTTACAAATGTAGCGTGTCAGTAGAGGATTTTTTCACGAAATGTTGCAAACTACATCCATCTCATTATACACGAAGGAGTTTGCATCTTGGTCATTTATACGGCACGATGAAAAATTTCCACGGAAATTTCGCGGCATTTTCTCCTCTTTGTCGGTTGCGTAAGTGAAAGGAAATAGTCCAACGGGTTAGATCTGTCCAACGGGTAGAGAGCAATGTTAACAGTATCCGTATGAAACACTGTGGTCCAGTGCGTTTATTGTTAATATCATTATAGCGATTTCACTTCAACAAAAGGATCGTTTTAATGTTTGTGGCGCCTGCATATACTATACTACATATAGTTATAAAGTTACCCAGGCAGATAACCCAGTGAAGTAAAAGTTTGAAAGTGCCGAGTGCAGATTTGTCTGCAGTGCTCTGTATTTAGTGTCCCAGGACAGTAAGAAAAAGTCACAGAATTAAGACCTGACACGGGATTTCTGCCACGGTGGGACTGATGTAAAAGTTACCATGACAACAGTGATGGGAGGTTCATGCAGCAACGGGCCCTACTTATTTTTCCTGACACAGTTTTAATATGTGGCAACTGTAAATTAGTTAAATTAAATTGAATCTCCATTTAATTCATGTCTTAAAATGTTTGTTTTTAACTTGAATAAAATTGTATGTAGTTGTTCTACTTTACCGCCAACTGAACTTGTTTTTCCTTACATACAATCAGTGATTACGTTACAGCTTGTAATAATATTTGAGCACACCTCACACTGGTTATAACCACACACTTTTACATGCTTATTAAATACAGAAGGAGCAGTATGATTTAAGGTGTCTCTCCTGCATAATAAATAAGGCGACATCAGAAAGATCATTGATCAGAAATAATCACCATGCTCCATGCTGCCTCCAGTACTGTGGTCTCATCCTCAGAGATGTGCAGGGCCAGTGCTACAGTCAGTCTGTGTTTGGCCTGCCTAAACTAGTCATGCGTTTATTTTGTGTAGCAAAGATGGCAAATGTTAGTCCGAAAAAGATGCAGTCCAATAACTGGAATTCACGTGATTTGCTGAACTGGCTCAATGAATCCCTGCAAACAAGCTTCACCAAGGTGGAGGAGATCAGTTCAGGTATTGCTTCCAATTTATAGTTTTACTTTAAACTGTACATGAAAAACTGGATAATACTTGATGAAGCACAAATATTATTTAGTATTTTATACTATACTATATATATAATATATATAAATTTACCAGTCTTACATAGTGATCTTATGTTAATTCATCATTAATGAATCATGATACATGTTTTATGTCAAGCAGTTACTACATTGCTTACTATATCTGTTAAGTCTGTAAACCTTTGTGAACTATTGAAGGAACAAGTAATGAATAACGCGAAAGTGAAATACTGATCTCATGTTTGTTAATCGTTGATGAATTGTGATGCGTCTTCTCAAGTAGCAACTATATTTGTTCATGATTTGTTCATAATTTGTACTTCAGTAGTAACTGAGTTATTATTATAGTTTTGGGGCAGCGTGTGGCTCAGTGGGCTAAGCCTGTGTGTCTGTAATCACAAGGTTACCGGTTCAAGCCCAGCCTCAGCATGTCTGCGGGTCCTTGAGCAAGGCCCTTAACCCCCAGCTCCTTGGGTGCCCCAACAGGTGGCTGCCCTTCGTGGACAACTGGCTGTACAATGAGCAAGTTGAGGGAGGCATAAAAACAATTTCCCTACGGGGATCAATAAAGTATTAATTATTATTATTACTAAGTATTTTTGCCCCATCAAGTAAAGTGTTGCCAAAAACGGCATTTAGCACCAACACTTTGTGGTCAAAGTGCAGTACTTACCTGTTAGTTTGTTTTTGCTTACTAGTTGCTAGATTCGAGAAGTATGTTGGGTGACACTACATTAACTGTACCTTTATAATGCATTTGTATTCAGTGCACTTTCATTATGCATTCATAAGAAGCATGTAAGTATATTTTAACATCCTAACTTACCTTGACAGCTTTAATGTACATTAAAGACAAATATTATATAATTATAATGTTTGATATTATTATATAATGGTATTTATTAATGTATATTAAAGCTGTTAAGATATGTCAGGATGTGTACTTAAATTCTGCTTATTAATGTTCTATGAATACATTATGAAGGTGCACTGAATATTCTATGAATGCCTAGTAAATGCATTATGAAGGTGTCGTTGATGTAAAGTGTTAACCTAAACTGTAATGGGATATATGGGACATTTACGTGACACATTTTTATGTCCCAAGTATGTTTCTTTGGTTAGTTAGCTAACTCTTCCTTTGTTTTGCCACCCAGGTGCCTGTTTCTGCCAGCTGATGGACTGGCTCTTTCCTGGTTTGTTGAACTTGAAGAAGGTCAACTTCCAGGCAAAAGAAGAAGTTGAATTTATGCACAACTACAACCTTTTACAAGCTAGCTTTAAGAAGAAAGGAGTTAATAAGGTTCATTTTTTTCTTGTTTTTATATTTTTCATGTTTTCAGTGTGATTCTAATGAGGAATATCACAAAGCTTTGACCTCTGCGTGTTTTTCCCTTTCAGTCAATTCCAGTGGAGAATTTAGTTAAAGGAAAATTTCAAGATAACTTGGCCTTTTTGAAATGGTTCAGAAATTTCTTTGAAGACAATTATTGTAGTCAGACTTACAACCCAACAGAAGCTCGCGAGGGACAAGCCATTTTGCCTGTGAAACCTGCCACGACTTCCCCTCAGAAGACAAAGCCCAGTGACACTGCAGAACATCTTGGTAAGGTGTAATGCCAGGCGCATCTTAGTTCAGCACATTTGATACCAATCTGTTCCTATAAAATGGTCAGGGAAATCTCACTAAGTCACCTGTAGAGCTTGGTCTGTTTTGTTTTGACCGATTTTTTTTTTTTGCATTTGTATTTCAGCCTGATTACTGTTTTATTTGGATTTTTGTCAGTCAGAAACATGATGATGGTACCCAGGTTGGTGCTTCTGACATTGTATAGTGGTTTGCAGAGCAGAAGAATGGCAAACTGCAGCTGAAAAGGTGGAAGCCCGTGGCCTATCATTGTTTCGTAATGCTTCACTTTAACTGCACCTTCATCCTGCATTCATTATGCATTCATAGAACATTCATAAGCAGCATGTAAGTATACCTTAACATGTCGTAAAGCATTGCATTCATATTTTCAATGAATAAGAAATTACAGCTGTAAAATACATTAATAAAAAAAAAACATAATTAAATTATACAAATATGTTTATTATCGTATAATGTTTGCTATTAAAGTATGTTAAAGCTTATAAGTTAGAATGTTATGGTATGCTTACATGCTGCTTATGAATGTTCTAGGAATGCATTGTGAATGCATCATGAAGGTGCCCTGAATTTTCCAGGAATGCATTATAAAGGCATTATGAAGGTGCAGTTAATGTATAGCGTTACCCATTGTTTTAATTAGAGATGCACCAATCCGATGTTCGGATTGGTATCAGCACTGATCCGTACCAATTACATTGATTAGGTATCACAAGCATATGATAAATGAGGGGCATATTTGCAAGTCACACTGGTGCACCTACTTATAAAATTTCCAAAAATGGCCTATATGACGTCTTCGTAAAATGTTACGTTAGACATTAGATATTTACACGATGCTGTATGTTTATTGGCTGACAGACACTGAGATATACTGTTTGGGTATCGGAATTAGGTTAAATACATTTTTTGATCCTGAAGAGAATTGGAGCATTTCGGTCGATACCACAAAAATACAGAAGTTCGGTACCCAGTCCTAAGTAGCACAGCCATTGGCAATCTTTGCAAAAACAAAGTTTTGAGATGTGAAAGTAGCATTTAGTGCAAAAAATCCCACTAAACAAAGTGCATGCAATTGTGTGAGACAATGTGAGTGTAAAATGCAGTGGATGATTCGGGAGTTGCTAGTTTGGGCTGTTTTGCGCACTCACAACAGCTTGTGATACACGAGGGGCTATTGCGATGAAATGTAAGTGACGCTGCTGCCAGTGGGAGATAAATTGTAGGACATTTCAAACATTTGCCTCTCGCATATCCTCGCTTGGAAGATATTCAGATTGAACTGCAAATGCCTTCAAAAATGCTTAAAACAAGATGCACATATGAGGTCGGTCAGTATGTGATGTTTCTAGTAGCCTAATTAAAGATTTTCTTGTATTTACTGGTTTTCAAAATATTATATATATATATATATATATATATATATATAAAATTAAAATATTAAAGTACAATGAACTCGGAATCTGTATCGGTACCAGCATTTTATTTAGTGTTTCGGAATTCCTTCCGCCCACTGAAAACAAGTGGGTCATCCCATCCCTAGTTTTCATGAAGCAGAAAATTTGCTGCACATGTGAACAAACACATTTATGCACATGTATAGTGCAGAAATGGCTAATGTTTTAAAGCTCAGGGCTTTATTGTTCATGGAAAAAAACTAGTACCCAGTAAGAATATTCTCCACCATAAAGTGCACCATCTACTAAAAAAAAAGAGTTTTTATTGTTTGTTCATTAATTTTATTTTTGTTTAAATAGTGGAGAACAATAAAAAGGAGTCCGAGTCTGATGGGGAGTTGAAGCCGCAGAAGAAACACCACACCTTCTTGCATGTGTGGCAGAAAGATTTCCCATGGCTTCAGCCCAGCGCTTTGGGAGATGCGCATGCCTACTGCCAGCTCTGCAGCCTCAACCTGGTGATTGCCCACAGTGGCAGCGCCGACCTGAAGCGGCACCTGCAGAGCAAGAGGCATCGTAGGAATGCCAAGAAAGAGCCTGCAGCCTGTCTGCCTCTTGTGGGCCCGGAGGTCTCCTTCAGCTGCAGTGAACACTTGTTGAGCTTCATTAAGAAGCACTGGGTAGGCCAGGAGGCACCAGCTCTGTCTCCACATACAGACAATACAAAACACAATGTGGCCAAGTATGTCCTGGGACAAAGGTACCCACAGGATCTCATGTCCATCTGCAGGAGGAATCCATATTGTGCCTACCTATACAGTGACGTGGACCTAGATGGTGTTGAGATTGGCAATATTGTCCTTGTAGGCTATTTTGACCCCGAAGCTGGGAGACACTGCATCCGACTCCTGGATGTGATCCAATCTGGAAAGGACCTTGCTTCTAGCCTAGTTGACACCCTGAAGAAGTTTGAGATCCCATTCAGCAACCTCTCCACTTTCTACATCGCTGGTGACGCTGAGTTAGCTAAGGAAGTTGGTTTACGTCTCCAGGAGTTAAACCCCCATATAGTGTCTTTAGGTGACATTTACACCCTGGCTAACAGGGTCAGTGGGGTGGTTGTGGGGGAGCACTTCAGCATGGTATGGGAGCTCGTGGGGGACCTTCATAATCACTACTCCTCCTGCTCCACCACCAATGAGAATCTCAAGGAGCTCTTTGCCAACATAGGGTCTGTCAGTCTTACAAATCCTGCCACCAGCTGCTGTTTAGTCTTTTGTGATATCATCCATAAGATGCTCAGTATGTGGCCAGACCTTATTTCCTACTTCAAATCCTGTGACCCCAAGGACAATCAAGTCAGGCAGATTAGTACATACCTTGAGAACCTCCATCTGAGGGCAACATTCATGTTCCTCAGCCATGCTCTGAAGCCACTCTGTACCTTTCAGAGGGATAGAGGCACTGGTGGTCGGACAACCCTGGTTCATGTACTGCAGCAAGCCAGTGACCTACTGCCATCATATGCGGCCAGCTTTCTCCACTCCCATGTTGTTGTCAAGCTCCTCAAAGACCAGGACATCAACCTGCTAAAAAGCGAGAAATCTCACCTTCCGAATTCAGAGCTCAAAGTGGGCTCTGCTGTGGAAAACTTCCTTGAGGAACATAAGGCTATCCTAACTGAGACCCAGACAACTTTCACTGAAGCCATCATTTCTTTCTACACTTCAGTCACTGCAGCTGTGTTGAAGAGTCTGCCATTGGCTGATGAAAAGCTCAGGAACATGGCCTTGCTGCTTAGTCCAATAGGGAGTCTAAGCATCCAGAAAGAGGTTGTGGTAGACCTGGCTTCAGGGCTGGGTCTTTGTGATACTCCGAAGAAGGCTGCACAACTTGAAATGGAGCTCCTATACTACCAAAATGTTGAGGGGAGACGCAGCACTGACCTCAGTCCCCTGATGGAGCAGCACTGGGGTGATGTGTTGAAAACGATGGCACAGACATCCATTTTCCGGAAGCTGATGCTCACCATGCTGGTTCTACCCTGTCCACCGCTGGAGGCGGAGGTGATCTTCACTCAGGTGTGCAAAGCAGAAACTGTAGACCAGGCCAGGAGATGCTTTTGTCTCTTCTTACTGGTTGTGAAATGATGAAACTGGAGACCCTTTTGTTGACACCTAGTCTGTTCCTCCTTACCTTCTGAGATAATTTATGTTTTGTGTCGTCCTGGCATTTTTGGTTAGTCTGTATCTAATTCATAGACAAGAAATGCAAGGTATTTGCATGTGTGTTTGTGTATGTGCAGGTATTTAGGAACGGAGGCACCCACCTGCCTGACAAGAACATTGTGGAGGATGAAAAGCACAGATCCACTCAGATAATGGATCTGACCGGTGAGGAGACCCTCTTTGAAGACAACACAGCATCCCTGGCTCTGGAAGACCAGGCAAAGCTGACCATCAAGAGCCATTCACCAGGCAGGTTTGCATGACAGTCCTGGTCCATGCTGACTGAACTGCACCAGTGTTTTGATCTTTAATCCCACAGTGAAAATCTAAAATATAAAAGAAATTTTATAAGTATTAAAAATGACAATGAAGCCAATTCTAGCATGTGAATTTGCATATATTTTTTATCGTTTGTGATTTTACTTAATGTTCCTGTGAATGGAATGAATGCAGAATGAAAAATATGAATTCCTTCATAGATGGACTTGACCTGAAGCCATGTGCTGTGCTGCTGGAGAAGATTGACAGTAAGAAATAAATGCTTTTTAGAATAAGTTAGGAAAGGATTGGAAGAATGATGAAGCCTCCTGCCTCCTGCTTCAGTAAACATCGATGTTTAGAGAAAATTCTTGCATGCACAGAAAAATGGCATTAATTAGACTTTTAACTTTTAAATTAAAATAATTAATGCATTTCAAGAATGTCTGAAACTAATCTTGGTATGATAGTCCTGACCTCACTGTGATAGTCCTGACCTGGCTGTGATAGTTCTGACCTCGCTGTGATAGTCCTGACCTCTCTGTGATAGTTCTATCCTGGCTGTGATAGTCCTGACCTTACTGTGATAGTCCTGACCTGACTGTGATAGTCCTGACCTGGCTGTGATAGTTCTGACCTCGCTGTGATATTCCTGACCTCTCTGTGATAGTTCTAACCTGGCTGTGATAGTCCTGACCTTACTGTGATAGTCCTGACCTTACTGTGATAGTCCTGACCTCGCTGTGATAGTCCTGACCTCACTGTCATAGTCCTGACCTGACTGTGATACTCCTTTTTCTCTTGCGTCCTCAGAGTTACAGTATACAGAGGATACCATCTACATTATGGATGATACCATTTCAGCGCCGTATAATCAGAAGGTATTCACTTATCTGTAATCAAACAGGACACTGGAATGGAATTAAAGTGGGCTTACTGCTGTAGCAGTCTTTAGATTTTTTTGCCATTTCAGACTCCAGCATTCAAAGTGACCCACAGATCATACAACTTAAACGTTTAGAACAGAATAGAGATACTTTATTCTTTGCACTGGAGATCGCTTACCTCATCTTGCTCTTCATGAAACACACACACACACAGGTGGGGTCATAGCACAGGGTCAGCCAGCGTGCAGTGCGCCTGGTGCAATTGGGGGTTAGGGGCCCAAAGGTGGCATAATTCTGCCAACCCCAGGATTTGAACTGGCAACCTTCCAATCACTGACTCAGAGTCTTAACCCACTGAAAAGCATATGCCTTAATCTATTCAAGGCCAACACTTTGCTGAATTTCTTCAGTGAAAACTCATGTTCTTTCAGAGTTTAATGATAAAGCAGGTTTCTTGAGCTTGAGCAGTTTACGAAACAATGAAAAAAGATGTCTTTCTGTAACAAAGGTGTGCGTTCAATGTCTGTCTGCGTCTGTCTGCCCCCACTGAGGGAAGCAGGCCCTTTATCTATGGTCTCACACGGACTCCTGGAGCCAGGCGGTCAGATGACTTTGGTGAGGGTGCGTTACATGAGAACATGATGAGAGAAAGCAAGTAGCAAGGAAATATAAAGAGGAAGAAATATAAAAGCTATAAATAAATGAACTAAATGAAAATACTTAAATGACTAAACAAAATCCCTGATCTGGAAATCACATCCTTTTGGTTTCATTTCTAAGCTCTGTGTCTTAATCATGGTGGCAACTTCAAATTGTCGCTAATGTAGTTTGATTTGGACCCTGTGCTCCCCATTGCGGAGAAAGAGCCCAGCTGTTGCAATGGTCTTAATCTTTGCTTTGGCTTGAAACATTCCCCAGCTGTGACAGGGTATTACTCTTCAGTGTGCAGACAAATGGGAATCACAAAAGAAAGGCCCATGCTTTCAGAAGGCAATCTTTTTTATTTATCAAAAAATGGCTACATTTGTGTAAAGAGAAATGTTTCTGACAACTTTATGTGAAAAGGAAGCTAAATTTGCAAACTCTGTCTGTCTCTCCATCACTATGGAGTCGACCTGCCAGAGGAGAGCACATGCAGCTCTTTAGCTAGGCTAACGCTGTCTTTCAGTTGAGCTGCCAGAGGAGAGCACATGCACTCTTTAGCTAGGCTAACACGCTCTTTCAGTCGACCTGCCAGAGGAGAACACATGCACTCTTTAGCTAGGCTAACACCGTCTTTCAGTTGAGCTGCCAGAGGAGAGCACATGCACTCTTTAGCTAGGCTAACGCTCTCTTTCAGTTGACCTGCCAGAGGAGAGCACATGCAGCTCTTTAGCTAGGCTAACACTGTCTTTCAGTTGAGCTGCCAGAGGAGATCACATGCAGCTCTTTAGCTAGGCTAACGCTGTCTTTCAGTTGAGCTGCCAGAGGAGAGCACATGCACTCTTTAGCTAGGCTAACGCTGTCTTTCAGTTGAGCTGCCAGAGGAGATCACATGCAGCTCTTTAGCTAGGCTAACGCTGTCTTTCAGTTGAGCTGCCAGAGGAGAGCACATGCACTCTTTAGCTAGGCTA
>JAODLC010000133.1:9960511-9974097 GCA_026781145.1 Hippopotamyrus pictus
TCTTTAGCTAGGCTAACGCTGTCTTTCAGTTGAGCTGCCAGAGGAGAGCACATGCACTCTTTAGCTAGGCTAACGCTCTTTCAGTTGACCTGTCAGAGCTAATGCTCTTCTCCTATGCTTGTAATACTTGCACAAAATGGCAATTTTTATCTCCCTTTACTTTGTTCATCTTTTCTCTTAATAGACCTAAAGGATTTTTGGAATGGAATGGGGAGTTTGTTAGCACTCTTTGGATATAGAGCAGCTGAGACAGCAGCAAACATAACAGATTAATGGCTTTAATGGAAGAGGAGCTGACAGTATTTCCTGAGCTGGACTGTAAATTCTGGCCGCTTTTTTTCCTGTCTCTGCAAATACAAAAGATCAAATTTATACCATTAACAATTAATAATGAATGATAGGTTAGTGGTGGCTAGGGCTGGGTGATATAAACAATATATCAACTTCGTTATAGAAACTTTAAACGATAAGAAAATGCGAAACTTTGATAAATTGTTGATAAAGAACATTGCTTGATGGCACAAATCAGCCTATCACAGCAAAGAAATGAGTTACAGCCAGTTTCATAGTAGGCTTTTATGAACAGACATCCTGTGCCCATCAAACACACTGCAAGGTTGATTGAGTTAGCAGGGCATGCTGTATGCTACTGATTTGGTAATATGGAAGAGAGAAACTTGTTGGTGGAGTATCGGTGAAGAACGCAGCCAAGATGTTGTTGGTGTTCGCAGTACTTTTTGCAGCATAATGGCCGACACAAAACTTGTGTTAACTCAAACTGGAAATACTGTGAACTTATTTCACCACTTGAAACATGGCCATCTAGTAGAACAAATAAAAAGTGAGAGCTTATAGTCATAAGCACTAGCAATTAAGGTTTCCATTTTCAATTTGAAGAAATACAGGACAAATCAGCCCCCTAGAATGAATAGTGGGGCAATCAGAGAAAAAACCCAGCAATAAACTGTACTGTCAGTGTTTTATAGTGTTATACCCTACAACAAAAAAGCTTGTTTTTGTATGATTATTAAGCTTATATTTCAGTTTGCTGTTCGGTTCAATTTGTTGCTTTTTCATATCTGTGTGATGGGGGCTTCCTTAAATTTTAAGCAAAAATTGTGGCTTGAAACAAAGAAATATTGACTTGAATTACATAGCAATAATTATCTATATCAACTGATATGAAAAAAAACTTTATTAGCCTGACTAGAAGGGAAAATAATGCTGCAGTTAAAAGTAACTAAAATAGATCCAGTTATAGACTACATGTTTTTTTCTTACTTTAATGTTATGGAAACCTGAAATAACTTGGGTGGTATGACCCCTGACCCTACCCCCCAGGGTAAAATTCGGGGCATTTGTGGCTGGGAAAACAGCCTGCGGCAGACACCTCTGGCTCGTACCATCTTTCAGGCGGGGGCTAGCACCTGGCAGCCATTGCACAGCCTCTATGAGGACCCTTGCATCATGGTATGTAACTCAGGTGTCTGCCAACCTCTTGGAGAACCAGCAGCAAATGTGGAAATTTACAGTGCAGGCCATGCAGTTTTAGTGCATCTCGTCACGTAATGTAGCTGTAGGAAAAGCCCAACGCTGTGGCAGCTTGGAGTGCTTTTCCACTGCACCAGGTACAGTACTTTTGGTACTTCCAAGTAAGTACCAAAAGTACAGTACTTCCAAGGTGTTGGTTTTCCACTGTCATAAAAACTGGTACCGGCACCGAATGACATCACAACGCGAGGAGGATATTTTGTACTGAATTTGACAAATAACTAAAGTATATTATAGGGATGGATGATTTGTGATATTAAAGTCAACATCGCAGGTTATGCACATACATTTCTTACATCGCTAGTCAGCTCAGGCCTTTTCTTATCTTCAATTTGGTATGGACATTACAGTGCAGGGGGTTAAAGTTTTGCTAAAACGTTTTTACTAGGAAAAAAAACTTTTTGAAAAAGTTTTACAATTTTAATAATTATTCCTTTTCAAGATTATTTAGTATATGTTTAAAACTCAGTTTAAAGTTTATCATCACTGCTTTTGCATGAGTGTTGCATGCATTCTCCAAGTCAATCATAAGCGTTTTCATCCTTGCTATTCAAATAGATGAGTTTGTGAGAAATTTACGTTGAACGCATCTTTTTTATAAGTACCCCAATATTTATTGCAACAAAATCACATTGCACCAATACTGTACTGTCCTAGTTCTTCCAGCCAGATTGCAGTTAAAGCTTGGGTCACTTCATTTGTCCATGCAACCATTGTTATTTTAATTATTTTTTGTTTACTCCATTTATCATTGTTTTCTAAGTTCGCAACTGTTTTTAAGGCAGCATTTGTATTGCGTATCAGAGGCAGGCTATTCACATAACCAGTTCACAAAGAAAGCATTTCAAGTCCCACGCCAAAGTATCAAAGTACCAAAAAGTACCCCAGCTGGTTTGGTTCTTTTGGTACTGGAACTTTTGCTACTGGTGCTCACTGGAAAAGACCAAAAGTACGGTACTTGGTGCAGTGGAAAAGCCTCCTTGGTGCCTGCAGAGAAATCCCCATTTTGTGAATGTCTTCTTGTGTCCCAGATATGAAAGCTTTTGTAGGTACAGCCCGTCCATGGAACAACTGATTTCAGGAAAAATAGACAAAAGGCAATTTTTATATTTATATATTTGGGGAAATTGAAAAACATGAAAATTTAAATGCAAGAACCTGGTACAGAAAATGGATGGATTGGGAAAAATTTAGTGTTTTATGTTTTACAATATAACATGGCTGATGAATGTATGTATGTACGTCTGTATGTATGTATTTATGCATGTATGTGTATATATAGACCTCTTCGAATACGGCTTTCTGGTCCTGATTCACCTGACCTCTTTTCAGGTGTATTGTTCAATGTTTTGAAGACTCCAAAGCCATTAATGTCAATTCATAGCTGAATTTAAGTATCCGTTCGATCGATACTCTCTGATTTTCCCGAAAGCATTGAGAGGGAGCCTGTCTGCATGCTTCTTGTTATTGTGTTAGTGCCCTGTCCTTGTATGTGATGATGGCAAAGTATAAATCAGCATGTTTTTCTCTTTAGTTTTCCAGCATACCACCAAATAGCACCCAGTGGCTGACCAGTGTTATATATTTGCTGTAGCTTGATAATTTCAAAAAAAATATTTCTTCCTGCGTACATTCCCTGTGTCATTATTTACATGGATGTTAGATCGTTCTTTGCTTGTATCTTCAAAAGGGGAACCAAACATCAACTCCTAACTGGCAGATGTCAAGAAAGTCAATTACAAGCCCCAGTGGGTCAAAGAAATCCTACCCATACATGGTAAAGTTTCTTTCCAACTGACTTCTCCATTATTGTTATCTTCCAGTTTTTTACAGATGATATTCTTGTTTATGAATCACTCTGAGCACAAGGACACTGAGACTGTCCCACAAGTGAATTTGGTATTTTCCTCTGACTCCTCTCTGGCTCTCTCTGCAGGATCGTAAAGGGTTCAGTGTGGGAGAGCTGGTGTGGGGCAAGGTGAAAGGCTTCTCCTGGTGGCCTGGCCTTGTGGTCGGTTGGAGGTCTAAGTCCATTCCGATCTCAGTTCGACGGGTGGAATGGTTTGGGGATGGCATGTTTTCGGAGGTGAGAGTCCATGGCTTATTCCCTGTCTGTTTCCAATTCTTGCGTCAGCTTCACAGAAGTTACAGAGCTGAATTTGACTTTTTTTTTCTAGATCTATGTAGAGAAGCTCCTGCCTATTGCGGTGTTTTCCAAGTGTTTCTGCAAGAACTCCTTTGCTAGTCTGCCTACCTATAAGAATGCCATCTACCAGGTCCTTGAGGTATTGTTTTCTCAAGTGGTTTCTCCCACCATGTTGCCACTAGTCCTAAATGCATAGTGCTCAAGTGTTGTGCTTTCAATATTTCTCTAGTGCTCTTGAGATTTCAGTCGCACTCGAGGTTTCTGTTGTATGTCTTGAGGCTTCTATAGCACTCTCAAAATATCTGTCACACTATGTTTGTCATACTCTTGGGGTTTCTGTCACATATCTGGAGGTTCCTGTCATGCTCTTGAGGTTTTTCTTGCTCTCTCCATGTTCTTCTCACTCTAGTGGTTTCTGTTGCCTGTTTGTAGGTTCCTCTTGTGCTCTCAAGGTTCCTCTCTCACTCTTGTGGTTTCTGTCACATGTTTGGAGGTTCCTCTTGTGCTCTCATAGTTTTTCTTGTGCTTTTGAGGTTCCTCTCTAACTCTTGTGGTTTCTCTCGCATGTTTGGAGGTTCCTCCCGTGGTTTCTGTCATGCTCTCTAGTCTCTAGGTTCCTCTAATGCTCTTGGTTTCTGTCATATATCTGGAGGTTCCTCTTGTGCTCCCAAGGTTCCTCTAGCACTTTTGAGGTTTCCCTGCCATTGCTTCTTAGCAATTGCTTTGTTATGGTTTGTAGCTTCTGTTCGCCTGGTGCCCACCGTTTGTCTTCCCAGCAGGTGGTAAAATGAAGAGGTTGAGTAGAGTTGGCATGTAGCAGGTTAACATGGGTCTGCTGTATAGCCTTGCTTGCCAGCACTCCTCTCCAGGGAGTGTGTTTATAGATAGACAGCTGCTAACCCATGTGCTTGTGGTTGTGCAGCTGGCTGCAGAGAGGAGTGGCAAGGAATTCCCTTCAGTCAGCATGGATGAAGACCTGAAGGCGATGCTAAAATGGGCCTTCAGTGGCTTTAAGCCCTTGGGACCGCAAGGGTTCCAGCCGCCGTCAGACTCTCATGGTATGGGCATAAAAGGGTCATTTTAATTCAACAATTTTCCAAAAGTTTTTGCATCACCATTTTGATTTTGATTTAGCATATGAATTACACATCGCTTTCAGAGCTCAGAAATTAAAAAAGCACTGTTTCTACAACTTTTCTGTTTTAATTCGCTTCTTTCATAACAATAACCTAAAGTGAACCTGAGGTGTGCCTAAAATGTACCCTGTGGTGTGTAAAGTAGGGAAGTACATCTCCATCAGGAAGCCTATGCAGTACCATTTTGATGTATTGCCAGCTACCAGATACATTAAACATACATAGGAAGCAACTACTATTGCGATGTAGTGCGATTCAGCATGATTTGATTCAATACAATGCAATTTAATGCGATGCAATGCAAAAGAATATGATACTATGCAATTCTATATGGTACAGATGCAGAAACAGTTTAGAGAGGGGAATCAATCTAAATATAAAATTTGCATTCCAAATTATAAAAGCATAGGGCCCCTACTAATAATTATATATTAGTAAATTGGATTTTACTGATGCAAAGATGTTAGAAACGATTTTCATCCCAAATTGTATGCACTGCAGACTTTTTTTTTACCAAGGCAATCGCACTGTGAACTTTTATGCGGATGCACTGATGCGAAATAAAGTGGAAAGTGTTTTGAGGGTCTTTTTGAAGAATTTCTCCTTTATCTTGCAAGATGAAGTCCAGGCATACCACTAAAATAGTGCTCATTTTGAGCTTTTCAATGAGCTTTATCTGCGCCATGTAGCTGTAATATGCATTTTTACACCCTGGTTTGGAGGGCTGAAGCGACTGTCTAATGTCAGAGAGGACTCAGGACTCTACGCTAACTTTTTTTTCAAGGAGCACTTCTGACCCTTATTTACAAAATTTAGGAGCACTTACAAATATTTGAGAACACAATTAGTTCTGTTTTTTAAGCACTCAAACTTTATGCAACATTAATATACCATTTCACATACACGCTAGTGGAATGGAAAGGTTAAGAGTGACACTAAACTGTGAAAGAACTAGATTTTTATTTTTACTTTTGATGTTTTATCCTATTCCAAATTACAATTCATACTGTAATTAAGTCCGAGTGGCTTGGCCAAGCTTTGTACTTATAGTGTATGTAACCGGTTTATCTGTGTTGTGTGAAATTCCTTTTAAACTCTGACACCATGTCATGATAGCAAACTTACAAATTCCAAACGAACAGATTTTGTGTAATCGTATACATTAAACAAAAATAACCCTGTTACATACTTCTATAGCGGCAAATTTAAAAAGTAAAACAATTTTGCTAAATCAGCATATAGTTACGCCTTCATCCAAGGTGTATTACATCCCTTTTGTTTGAGCTAATGCGCCGTTCATAACAGCAGCGAATCTAACACCCTCAAGCAAAAAGTCGTAAGGTTCCTAACAGAATGGCTGCTCTGTCCTGAAACGATTAAGCTTAAAAGGTGTTTTTAAAAGGTGTATGTTTTTATGAAATGTTGGATAAATAGACGTAGTGATTTTATATATGTCAAAGTTTACATTTTTATTTTTATGTGTATAGAGTAATTTTTTAAACACAAATCAACTCAGGTGAAACAAAAAAAGGTTTGTTTTCAGGGTTGGTAACTCTCATGCATCTGGCCATTATAAACCTAAAATGAGCGACATCAAAAGCGTCGGGGTAGATTGCAAACCCTATAGACTGTTTAAAAGGTAATAAACTCATGTAAATGTGTGTGCAGACTTGCCTTGAATTGAAAATCTCTGACCAAAGTTAGAAACCCTGCGTTTTATTTTAAATGAACCTCAAAATGCACTGTTTTTGGTGGAAGTAACTTCTTACTCTGTTTGCATTGTTACTCCGACAATTATATAATGAATATGAGAAAACATGGAGATGAGAAAGCTGAGCTGAAATATACATTTTACCATACAAATTGATTGTATTTTTGCATTTTGATTGCATTTTTAAATGTCTTTTCGAAATAAGACCGCTCGTACCCAACTGTAATAGTGATTAAAGTGTACTTAGTATATTATAAAATATACATTTTTATTTACATAAAGGGACATGACATGCTATTTCTCTCAAAACTTGGAAAAAGGCAATGTATAATATATACCATCACTGTCCAAGTAGTGAAAAATACCACAATAATAATTTTAGGTCATATTGCCGACCCCTATTTTGCACATTTAAATCTGAGATTTGAACTTTTTATCTCTATCATACTTCTGAGGTGCCTGCAGGTTCTGAAGCAGCCGAATGTAGCATGAAACTCGACTGGCGTGTAAATATATGCAAATGTAGAGGTGTGTGTGACGTGTGGCTCACTCACTGAGAGTGCGTTTTCATGTTTCAGTTTTTCTTAGGCGATTTTACAAGTAATTCGCACCGGTGCGCCTAAATCTTTCTTTCACGTTTGCACATCGACATTTTTACTCGCGTATGCAAGTGAAATGGGCACACTTTAGAGCCCTGTAACTGTCAACGTATCTGGTAGTGCTGCGTAAATCGAAGGATGACCTCAAGTGACCTTCAGAAAAAATGGGAAACTTTAGGTGTGAAGTGCACTGCCCATAAACCCATAAAGCAAGGAAGGAGCCCTTCATCAATGAGAAGCAGGCAGGGTGGAGTTTGCAAAAAAATCTGTATTTTACACAGGCACATATCCATAAATTGAGAAATGAAAATGAAAATTTTGCTGTGTTTTCTTAATTTTTTAAGGTGAAATGTTAACCTTGGCCATTCATTTCTTTCCATCCTTTTTGTGTCCACCTTAGATCTCCCCATGGCCACAAAACTTTGTGAGAACTCGTGTATTTCAAACTGCCAGCCTCCTGCCAAGAGGAAGAACATGCAGAAGACCCGGCTGTCCTTTGGTCAGGATATCAGCAGAGGTGTGGCTACAGCCCTGCCTCGCCGTGTCCTCCCCGCCGTGCCTGCTCCTGTCGTGCCCTCCCCAGCCATGCCCTCCCCCGCTGTGACCTTCCCCGCCGTGCCCTCCACACTGTGCTCGCTCCTGCCATGCCCCCTGCTGTCGTGCCCTCCCCGCCGAGCCTGCTCCTGCCGTGCCCTCCCCACTTGTATTCGCCTTGGCACGTTTACTGAGGGAACATCACTGGTTATTTCATTATTATGTCACCAATTTTACAGAGTCCATTTTTCTGTTCCTCAGAGCAAATGGTGTTTGAGGTTACAATGAAAGGAAAAAGCATTAAAGGTAAATAGAAGTTGTTATTTCATTTTAAGTGGTGTGAGAATCTTTCAGCTGGTTGTTGGTTTAAAATAAGCCACCTCTGTCCTCTGCACAGATTACTGCCTGTCATGTGGAAGCTCCAGCATTGAGATTTTTCACCCGCTGTTTGAGGGCAGCCTCTGCCTGAAATGCAAGGTATTATCATGTCCTGGAATCATTATTTCTGTATCATTTCCTCATTTCTCTGAGCAGATGTTTATGGATGATGTTTTGTCTCCCATAGTGATAAACCTGTTTGATTCACATTTCTGTTTATCTGGCCACAGCTCCATTATGTTGTTTATTCGATTGGCTGCTGACTCGACCCCCTTCATTTCCGGACTCTTAAAGATATCTCCTGCCATTCCTTACAGGAAAACTTTTCAGAGACTCTATATCGCTATGACGATGATGGGTACCAGTCATACTGCACGGTGTGCTGTGCTGGCCAAGAGGTCATCCTGTGTGGCAACTCCAACTGCTGCCGGTCAGTGACATCTGACCTCGAACGCCCCTCCAACCATTCTGCATCGCTGTAGTTTGGCTTTATAAGATAAAATTAATGTAACATAAAGCCTACAAAGCAGCCCATTTAGTGTAAAATTCAGCTTGTGTTGTGTTTCTTTAGCCTTACAGCTATGGCATCTTGAAACAAAATGCACATTCAGTGCATGGATGGGATCAAAGCTAACAGATACAGTAGATCAGACATGAGGCTAGAAAAATGAAAGGACAGTGTGTATAGGGTGGGGAGAGTATTTGCACTGGGCAGCTAGGCTAAGAGCAAGAATAAAAGGTGAACATGTGCCCGTTAAGTCAAATGTGCAGAAATAAACACACACGGACAGAGAGAACGTGCAGGAGAATCACATGTGACCTGTGTGTGTAGCTGCTACTGTAAGGACTGCCTGAACACGCTGGTGGGCGCAGAAACATTTGAGCGGCTCATGGAGGTGGACCCCTGGAGCTGCTACATCTGCCAACCCCCGCGGCGTCACGGCGTGCTGAGCCGCCGGCCCGACTGGAGCGTACGCGTGCAGGAGTTCTTCGCTAACAACAGCGCAATGGAATTCGTAAGAGCCCGTCTCCATGATGCCGTGTGTACGAGCACTCGCTGTGCCACTCTGCGAGAAACACTAAACCCCATATCCCCCCCCAAAGGAGCCGCACAGAGTCTACCCGTCCATCCCCCCCAACCGGCGGCGACCCATTAGGGTTCTCTCCGTGTTTGACGGCATCGCAACAGGTTAGTGTCCCCTCCACTGCCAACATGCAATCCGCAATACAATCAATTTGTATGGTAAAATGTATATTTCAGCTCAGCTTTCTCATCTCCATAACTCTTGCCTTGGATTTGATTAAATACTTTTATTTATTATAGAATTAAATAATAATATAATAAAAGTGATTAACTACCCCAGAGGCAAAATCAAGTTTGGACAATGAAGAGTTGTATAATTTTCGTCTTCCTTCAAACTGATTTAAATTAGAGAAAATTGGTATGTTATGATAATGAGTTTGTGAGAATGACCCATATACTTCCCTTCGTGATAATTCTTCATTGATTTGGGGATTCAGTGTATGTATGATTATAAGTTTTAATGATGGGTGTGATTAATCACTGTGTTAGCAAGTAGAACAAGCGTTGCTAGAATATTGTAGTGTAGACTTTCCATCGCTTGTAGACACGTACTTGCTAGCTAACAATATGTCATGACTTTTTTGCTCAAAGTAACTAAGTTGTTGTGACCAAAAAAAAAGTCAATACTAATGACTGACATAGAAATACAAATTTGTGTGTTTCTACGTGCATAGAACTGTTTGAATATCCCTGCATGAACTAGTTCTGTCTGCTCTCCCAGGGTACCTGGTGCTCAAGGACCTGGGCTTCAAAGTGGAGCGCTACATCGCCTCGGAGATCTGTGAGGATTGCATTTCTGTGGGCATGATCAAGCACGAGGGCAAGATCGAGCATGTGAGCGATGTGCGAACCATCACCAGGAAGCACGTACGTAAGCTGCTGAGCCCGGGAGGTTTGGTTTCTATAGGCGCCACATTGCTGTGCTTGTTGGCTTTGCCCTGTATTCCTAACAAGACCAGGCCTCACAAACTCAGCTGTTGTATCAGGTAACAGAGTGAGTGCCTCTTAGTTCAGCAGCTACCTGATCTCATCCTGGTCCAGATTGCCGAATGGGGACCGTTCGATCTCCTGATTGGTGGGTCCCCCTGCAACGATCTTTCCTGTGTCAACCCTGCTCGCAAGGGATTATATGGTATGGAAATCCTTCACTCTACTCTTGCATACTGGTTGATTACTCCATCAGTAGGCAGTGTAGATCCATCTATCACATACAGAGAATTAGAACTGTTCAATGGTGAGCTAAAAGCACGCTGCAATCTGCTTCTATGGTCCCACTGACAGAGGGCACAGGGCGGCTTTTCTTTGAGTACTACCGCCTGCTGACCCTCCTGAGGCCCAGGGAGGATGACGATCGTCCTTTCTTCTGGCTCTTTGAGAACGTGGTTTCCATGGCATCTCACGACAAAGCTGACATCTGTCGCTTTTTGGAGGTAAGGAGTGCTCCTCTTCCTGGGCCTCCAGTAGGAGATCTTGAACACTCTGTTAATGTAGTAGCCCTTCTGGTGAGCAAATGCATTGTACCGAAATAGACCAAACTTGAATTCTGTATGTCATGTATCCTGTCCAGTGTAACCCAGTTCTGATCGATGCTGTGAAGGTGAGCCCAGCCTACAGAGCTCGCTACTTCTGGGGAAACCTGCCCGGCATGGATCGGTATGTCCTACCCATAAACTTACATTCAGAAGATGATGTTCAGGAAACGAACTGGAGAACTTTAGTGTACTAAGAGTAAATGTCTATTATGTCGTTTGTACAAGTTATTAAGAAGTGATAAAACCTGTATATTTCTATGGAGGATATAATTAGAATACATAAAGCATTATGTAAATGTGCAGTGAGGGAGATAATACTCCACAAGCATACAGCTGTCAAGATCCCAACTAGGTGCTGCTAGGCTGAGCCTCTGAAGACGAATTGGTAACTACTGCAAGATGGGTTTGGAGCAAGAGCTGTACAACAGCAAATAGCAATAATATAGCAATAGCAAAAGAGCTATTGAATTCAAACTCAATGAAAACTATGTTCATACTGGATATGTTCAAAATACAAGACACCTAAATGAAGTTATGGCCGGTGACAGTGGTATCCCAGAAGACATGGATCTTGAGGTTTCACAAAACTCATTTATGACATCAACATTGAAAAGACATCTTGTTTACAATCATGTGGTCACATGATCTCCTGCTCCCACAGATCCATTGCCTCGTCTGTAAACGACTGCCTTGAACTTCAGGACTGCCTTGAGATCGGACGGAAAGCCAAGGTTATGGTCGCCTCCTGCAGCTTCATTACATTCATTTCTTGTATTATGTGTTTGTATTAGGGCTGCACAATATCATGATATCACATCACAATTTGTGTAATCAAATTAGTTGGTGGTGTTGCTGCAAGTTGTGTCAACATACACAAAGCAGTACCAGCAAATTTGATGTGATTGTTGCTAATGTGCACAATATATTGTGCAGTCCTGAAACAAGATATTGTTCAGCACTAATCTGTGTGCTTAATTATGCTTAAATATTCCTCTTTGTTGTATCACACCCAGCACTAGCTGTCTTGCATTCCTCAAAGCAGGGCACGCCTGTACCCTTTCACCTGCCATTCTTCTTGCTTCGGACTTGCTCCACATTGAATGCTCATGTCCTCCTCATATTCCTCAATAGTACAGTAAAGTGCGTACCATCACAACCAAGTCCAACTCCATACGGCAGGGCAAGATGGGGCCGCTTCCAGTGACCATGAATGGCAAAGAAGATTACCTGTGGTGCACCGAGATAGAGCGGTGAGGGCAAAGCCTGTGGTCCTGTCTAGTTTGCAGAGAGAGTGATCTGCTGCTTGGCTAACGAGAGCTATAAAAGGGCTGCCTCTCTGCGTCCTCTCAATTCCTAAACATACCATTTTTCCCGTTTCTTCATTGATGTTAACATGAACATCCTCTCCTGCAGGATTTTTGGCTTTCCAAAACACTACACCGACGTCAACAACATGGGCCGAGGGCAGAGGCAGAAGGTTCTGGGTCGGTCCTGGAGCGTCCCGGTAATCCGTCACCTCTTTGCCCCGTTAAAGGACTATTTTGCCTGTGAATGAATCTGGGCAAGAAACGACAAAGAAATGCAAACTATTTTTACCGGATGAATCTGTTTTAACCGATGAACTAACATTTTTCATAGACGGTGACTACAAAGAATACCTCAATTGTGTTCAGTTTTATTTGGTTTACATCATTTTAAATGATTGATGTTTCCTCCAGAGTGGTAAGACTTTTCTTTATAGTTATTTTTAAATAATTTTTTTATAAATCACTGAAATCTACCTCACTGGCCTATTGTTACAGAGTCAGTGTCCGTTGAAAAGTCTTTATCTGTTTGTGTTGGTAAATTCAATACTGCTCAAATTTTAAACCTTATATGGTTTTTGCATTATATTGTACTGTTTCTCTTACAAAGGGCTATTATTATTATTATTATTATTATTACAAAACAAGGAAAGAACCAAACTCCAAAATGGAAATAAGACAAATTGCCATATTTTTTAATCGTTGTTACTCTTCAAAAATAATAGGATCCACTGTGGGTGATAATTTGTGATCGATTCTAAGAATTAAATTGCTATAAATATTCTCCTAAAACCAAAGTTATCCTATGAAAAATCAGAAATATAGATAAAAAGATTTTTTTTTTGTTTAAATCTGGTTACATTTGACTGTATACAATTGAATGTTTCTTTACTCATTAGTTATTTCATTCAATTTTATGATTATTTAGACATAAGTATTTGTGAACAATTGTAATCTCCTTTAAAATGTTTCTTTTTAATTACATTTTAGTAGAATTTTTTAATTTTTATATGACATTAATGACATAAATGAAGCTTTTTATGCTGTTCATATTCACACTGATCCCGTGAAAATCAGTGTGTCGTCTTGGAGACGGGGACAGTTAACTTTGTTTCTTTTGTTGGAAACTGACAAAAACATGTTATTTCAAATTATGTGACACCATTCAGGCAATAGGTGAGCTTAGTGACAGCCGCTCCTATGAGACACAAGTGCCTGACAGTGGATAAGCACATTCCTTTGGGGCTGGCTTTGCTTTTGATCCGGTAGTGAATGTCGAGCTACTAGATTTAGTTTGATCAAGCTTAAAATAAATAGGAGTGCTGAACTTGCCCATATGACTTCACCACTGTCATGTGTGATGCATGTTTTTTAATAATGCACTAAAATGTGAAAAGGTATTTCTTAAAATTGATGTAATTCTCTTTAGGTATGATATTTGGACTTTCCTTAAGTGTGTGTGTGTGTGTGTGTGTGTGTGTGTGTGTGTGTGTGTGTAGAAGGGGGGAGCCTTAAAATTTAATTTAAGGAGAAGCAGAGGCGGACATTTCAGGTCCAGAAAGTAAAAATCCAAACCAGGATTTTGTTTCAACCAACTAGTTGAGCATAAAG
>JAODLC010000133.1:9976739-9989100 GCA_026781145.1 Hippopotamyrus pictus
TCAGTTTCATTACCAACCAACTGGAGAGTCCGGGACGTCTCCATGGTTACCGGATTATGTTTGATAGATGTCGGCTTAAAAAAAAGGGAAAAAAAAACAAGTCGTGATCTCGAGATAACCAAAGTCGTTATCTCGAGGTCACAAGAAAAATAAGTAGTGATCTCGAAATAACGACTTTGGTTATGTCGAGATAACGAGAAAAATAAGTCGGGATCTCAAGATAACGAAAAGAAAAAAAAAGTTTATGCATGTCCTCTACAGACTTCCGTATGTCCGTGATGTTTAAAAAAAAAAAACAGCCATACAGAAAGTTTTCCGGCTTCGCTTATGAATCTCTCTCTCATTATAGTGAAGTTTATTTCTCTAGAGAAGCTTCGGCTAAAGGTGGAAAGTTTAGGTCCAAAAAGTAAGTAGAAATCCAGACCAAGGTTTTGCTTCAACCAACCAGCAGAGTACTCTGTAAATGTGATTCTTTATACTGAACTGGTTGGCTGAAAGAAAACCCTGGTCTGGATTTCTACTTTCTGGACCTAAATTTTCCACCTCTAGCTCCGGCTCAGGCTACCTCTGCCCAGCTGATCGCGCGCCGGGAAACAGCGTCTCGCGCCGGTTCCGCTTAAAGAGACTATCACGTCACGTGCCGCCGTCATTCACAGGATAGCGGTGACAGCGGGCTGCAGCGCAGGGGAAGCAGCGTCTCAGTACGGCCGCAGGTTATACTTCCCCACAGCTACATCGCCGAGACGCCCTCGAAGCCGCCGCGACCCTTTACATAATGTAAGTTGCATCTTGAAGTCATTCGCTGTTTACCGCGAGACAAACGCCGCTGGGAGTCAACGAGCGCCCCGCGCCGCCTGAACTCGAGCCTTTACAGGCTCAAACGAACCGTTTTATGTTGAATAATTTGTTGCCATCTTCAGGAAGTTGGTCGCCCTAGTTTGTTCACATACAAAGGGGACCTGTTCATAAAATTAGCTAAGAAACGTTTCAGATAGAGGGTAAGTTAGCAGACGACCTTAGATTTCTTAAGCAGATTCTGATGCGGCTCGCTTTTATTTTAGGTCCGTTTTCACAATCAGAAAGATATTTTTCTGATCTGTTTAAGTCATCTCACTATCAAATAGGTCTGTCCATGGCTTAATGCCTAATAGGAAACAGTGAGTGTGGTTAACGGGGTGCAAAAACTGCAGATCTCTGATTATTTCATTACCTCGCGAAGTCCGAAGGAGAGCAAAGAGCAAAAACTGCAGCCCCGGGGATAGCCAAAAGTGCGCCCCAGCAAAACCCAGCCTTTAGTCCAACAGTGGGTCCAGCACACATTGCCTTCATTGGGGAGCTACTGTATGTTTGTGCTCCTATCTTCACACCCAGCTGATCTGGTTAATCCAAAACAAAACTGCGGATCAAAATTCAGTGTGATAATTCAATGTCTTGCAGTTACAGATGGATGTGTAGCTCCTGTTTAGTAAAGAATGTAAGCTTCAAAGTTTGTTTTTGCCTGATATAAATGATACTGCAGTCATTGTGTCTTGCCTTACCTATGGTACTGATGCATCTTGAATAAGGTATGTTCAACTATTGTATACTATAAAACACCTATGTATGGGTTGGACACCACAGGGTATTGACCTAGTGTTCTCGGCAACCTCCCAGTATGAGGAAATGGCTAAAGGCTTGAGTGGCCAGATGAGGAAACCAGCCATATTGTTGCGAGATCATCTCAGTGGCCCTGAGTCAGTTCCTGTTTGAATTATGGCTTCTTCACCACAGCTTCAGAACGTGGCTGTGCTGACTGATTGCTGTCTGTACTGCTTGGAGACAGTCACTTCATTGGACAGTCATGTGCAACAAAGGAGGAAGAGACATACTTGCTGACTTAGTGTGACCATAGTGGGGGGAAATGATAGTATGACTGCCTGTGTTTTCATCCAAGTGTACTGTGTTTGTGTTGGGGGCCGTGGTGTTATATTGAATACCTTGTCTTTTGTGATATGTTTGGGGGCATTGCAGCTCAGTGGGTTAGGCCTCTATGCCCATGATTAGAAAGTCACCAGTTTGATTTCTGGGGCCTGTTGACTCATGCTGCCATTGGGCTCATGCACAAGGCCCTTAACCCCCAGCTCCAGGGACACTGCACATTGGCTGACCCTGCACTGTGACCCCAAAACTTGCTCTTGCCTGTATATGTGTCTGTGTGTCTCATGGAGAGTGAGATAGGATAGGCAAAAAGAGAATTTTTACTCATGGGGTTGAATGAAGTATCGCTATTCTATTCTACATTCGGACACACCTTCAGCTACAGGGAGAACTATTTAAGGGGAGTTATTTATAATCTAATTTCTAAATAAGGAAATTTAGTTTTAAATAGGAAAAAAACACATTTCTAGATACAATGATTATTTTTTAATGATCAGTGCTTTGTTACTAAGAATTCATCTGCTGTGAGTTTGGACCAGTGAGTGTACCTGTGTTTCAAGTAGAGCTGTCAAGATTACAGATGAAAGACTGAGCAGAGTGGATGAGGGTCCAAATAAAATGAGAGCAAATCTCTTATGGAAGCAATTCACATTAAAAGTGAATGAAAACAGCACAACTTGCATTTTAAAAGAAAACATCCATGCACTCAATAACACACGGTTATTGCTGTCTTCCCTTTAGGTTCTTGGAGCAGCCTAGTTTTCCTTGTCATCACTTTAAGTTTCCTTGTCATCACTTTTTTTTACCTTGATTTGCTTTCTTCAATTCCTGTATCTCAAGGTGATCACTTCTAAAATGAAGGCTAGGCTTACTGCTTTGGTACATCATCCTGTATAATATCATCATATGGCACAAAATAACAATATAGTATTAATAATACACACAAATTAACACACATTTGCAAGATATGAATGAAGGTTATTGATGCCTTGTGTGTCATGACATATTATTCCCATAATCATCGTCATCAATCTTCTGCAATTTGCCCTCCTTTTGCTTCATGCTACACAGGATAGCACTCATTTACATGCCGCATTGACGAGTCCTAGCCGCTAACAGACTCAAAATCACTCAAAATCAAAATCACTTACTTCATTACCCCTGCCCATTTCTTCTGCATTCAACATGTCAACTATGAGTGCCCAATGTTAGGTTACTGTCTATATCCCAGACCCTGACACACATTGTTTTTACAAGATTCACATGGGGGTGAATCTAATGTTTTGGCTTATTTGAGAATATTATATAAATGATTACTTGATTCATTGTTAAACTAATCAGTAGATTACACAAATATTAATATAGTTCAGTGGTTATCAATTCAGATCCTGGCGACCCCCTGCCAGAATGAGGAGGGCACCAGAAACAGGATTGAGAACCACTGATATATTGACAGCCCTAGCTTGAAGTAGTTTTGCTCTTATTTATATTACACTCTGTCTTCAAGACACACCGAAAATGGCTGTGAACGTCTACTCGACATCCGTGACCAGTGACAACCTGAGTCGCCATGACATGCTTGCTTGGATAAACGAGTCCCTGCAGATGAACCACACAAAGATCGAGATGCTATCCTCAGGTAAGAAAAAGCTTTGTGAGCTGCCAGTGTGGACCAAGTTCATGAGGCTTCCGCTTTCCTGCTGGCTCGTCATGGTGATTCCTTTCTGACCTGCCCAGACATTTCATCCAATCACTGAATGAGCTCCTGTTGTCATCTGTAAGAAGTCTATGGCTCCTCTGTTGATTGGAGGCTTCCTTTGACTTGACTAGGCAGAAAGTCTGTTGGAGATCCCACTGGGTTTGGGTGGCTGTTTCAACAGAAATGGATGTGCAGGCTGTTCTGAGGCTTTGTTAATGTTTTTTTAGAGTAATGTTGAAATTATTGCTCATTAAAGTGAACTGGTGTGTGCATTTAGGAATGCCATAGCTTAAGAGGGTACTATAGGAAACCAATTTGAGAAAACCGGGTCACAGTTGATAAAAATCTTTAGTGCAAGGTGATGCACATCCTAGATTCAGTACTGTACATGGCTTTATTGGTTGTTGTTCATAGAGGTAATTGATGTGTGTATTGTTCTTCCCCCAGGTGCCGCTTACTGCCAGTTTATGGACATGCTGTTCCCAGGTAGTGTGCCTATGAAGAAAGTCAAATTTCAGGCCAAACTGGAGCATGAATTTATTCACAACTTCAAAATTCTTCAAGCCAGCTTTAAGAAAATGGGTGTTGACAAGGTTGGTACATTGGAATTTCAGTGTTGGAATTCTCATTGTTACCATATGAATAGTAGTGTGGTTCGTAGCCCAGAAGATGATGAATGAATTTTGTTCTCTGGTCCCCTCTTCAAGATTATCCCTGTTGACAAGTTGGTAAAGGGCAAGTTCCAGGACAACTTTGAGTTTGTACAGTGGTTCAAGAAGTTCTTTGATGCCAACTACGATGGGAGAGAATATGATCCAGTGGAAGCCCGCCAGGGCCAGGAAAGTGCGCCCCAGAGCTCAGCGTCACCTGCCCCCGCCAAGCCCCGGAAGGCTGTCAGTGCGGGTGAGGCAAGGGGCCGCTTGTGTGTACACGTTACCCAGGAAAAGTGCCATCGAGCTGCTCTTGCTGTCTGTATGGCAGACACCGTTACCTAGCAGGGACAAGCTCCTCATGGCTGACTCCTGGTGAGCGTTTGCAGTGGCGGTTCCTGACACCTTGGGCAAAATCTGAGCCAACTGCTCAGATGTGCAGTTGTGTAGTTGTGCGGGTGCCCCATGTGCCGCCACCTTAGGCAGCTGCCCATGGTGCCCCTGAGCTTCTGAATCCCCCTCTTTGCTAAGAGAAGCAGAGGAAGATTAATATTTTAGATGGGAGTTGATGTTGGGGATTCTTGCCTGCTCCTTCACGTTTTAGTGCTGAATTCTGTTGAGACACAGTAAATGACTCCTGATTACTATCTAACTCCGTGTTTGGGGCTCTCAATCTGTGTAGTGCAGTGAAAATAGCCTTACTGTTGATAAATTATTGATACGAAGATTTCAGTAGATTGGTTGTACCTGATATGACAGGGAATATTCTCCTTAAAATAAGGCACAAGGGATTTTTTGTATATCGTGGTGATACACCAAAGGTCTAAGGCAGTGTCTGTGCCCAGAGGTTGGTGAGTGTATGGCCCTTGGTATCCCCTCAGTGGCCTCTCATCACTCAGTGATGCTTCTGTCTTTATCACAGAGGAGCGCATCTCTCCCGCCGCCATGATGAAACCGGCTGCTAGAATTGGTACGGTTCTCTGATGGTGGAGGTGTTAGCATGTTGGGCTATGGGACAGGATGTGTGCATTGGTGGGGGGGTTGGGGGGTGCTCTCATATGCACATCAGGCTGCACAATGATCACAGTCTTGGACTTGGAAACGTTTGTTTCTCAATGCCATGTGGCAACTTCACGGGGCTGGTTACACTAAGCAGGAGATGCACTCAAACAATGGAGATGGTGTGTGTGTGTGTGTGTGTGAGAGAGAGAGAGAAGATTAGGTTTATATTTCATTGTGGGGGACCAACCAAATTAAAAACCTGTTATTCTGACATCCCCACAAAGATCTGTTAAGATCAACATTGTTGGGATTAGTGTTTTCCCCATAGAAATGAATGGAAAGTCTCCATAAAGGTTTAATTACAATCTTGTGTGTGTGTGTGTATGAGAGAGAGAGACTGTGTACGGCTCATGGATGGGCTTCTGTCTCGTATAAAGCCGTGTGATCTATCTCTTCAGTACGCATGTGTGTTGAGTACATCTGTCATGTTATTTAGCTAATGACTATGTACTATGACACTGCTATAATTGGTCATGATTAACACACTTCATAGGAGCCCTGAAAACAGCCTGACCTTTTTCTGACACGCCTTGTTGATTCACGTCTGTGTGAGGTCAAGGTCGGGTGGCTGGGTACTTGTCCCCTGTGCCTCAGTAACCCATGTGCCTTTTTGCCTTGGCACCCCCCCGCCCCCCAATGCCAGCCCCACAACGTCCAGCAGTGGCAGCAAAAGTTTCCCCCAAGACTTTGGTGGTGAATCCAGCACGGAGAACAGGGACAGGTGGTGGGGAAGAAGAGAAGAATGAGCTCCTTCAGAAGGTGTGTCTTACTAAAATTCATATGCGATCCCAGTAGAACATTATTTGCTTAGATGCACTATTTGTTAAACAGATGCTCTTAGTCATAGCCACTCCCTAAGCTTACTGTTGTACATTTCTGTTTGGCATATAGCTGGACCCAGTAACTAAAATAAGGCAATTACAGCATGGACACAAGAGCAAAGATTAACCTTGGCCTTCAGCCTGCAACTTTGGGCATATCTAGTTTCCTGACCAACAGCCAATATCGGTCTCTCTCGATCTTGCCAACAGATATCCATGCTGTCGTCCACCATCCAAGACATGGAGAAGGAACGGGACTTCTACTTTGGCAAACTGAGGAACATTGAGCTCATATGTCAGGAAAAGGAGGGTGAGAGTGACCCCACGCTGCAGAGGATCGTGGACATCCTCTATGCCACAGACGTGAGTACAAACCTATGCATGGGTTGGGATGTAGCATGTCTGGCAGCCAGCTGTAGGCCCTCACTGGTGCAGCGAGCTTTGGCGAGGTTGTCGAGCTTAGCAGATGGTTGTGCTCTCTAGAGTAGCACTTGTTTTGAGAGAACCTACTGCTTTATCAGGCTGGCTTCACAGAGGAGCCTGGAGGAAGAATGAGTGCCAGGGCCAGCTCCGTTGTCTCTGATGTTCTCACACATGCTTGCTTTGTGGTTATAATGTGGCAGATAAATAGACAGTGGAAGAGAAATGGCAGCCTAATTTATATTGAGACTGCTGGCAGTGCTCTAGGCAGCCAAATATTTCTTCAAAATGGTGCCTTGTTTGTTTGCATAGGTGCAAATTCTGTTCCAGTAACCTTTCAAATTCCCTGGCAGGATGGTTTTGTCGTACCAGATGTGGAATCAGGAGAGCCAGAGGAGTTCTGAATCAAGACTCTTACGGTGTATGACCTCCCTCACTAAGCGGCAAACCTGCTGTCTGTCTGTGTCTGGCTCTGAATACCAGAAAACTTGTCATGCTGTCTTTTCGAAAATTAAAGTGATCCCCTGTATCGATGAGCCTGGAAGCCACACCCACATGCTAGAAGCTCCTTCCCCTCTGACATGCTGTTGAAGCCTCACCCACATGCTGAAGTTTGTAAGCCAGCATATAACTCTCAGAAATATAGGCCTAAACCCCCAGCTTCACATCACCAGCCCTCTGAGCCCACAGTGATGAAATGTTTTGGGGGAAATGATGTCCGTTATCCTCAGCCGTTCTTTGCATCTGCTCTCTGAGGAAGGGGAAGGAATGCTTTTCACCTGTGTGAATCCTTTTCTTCTTAGTAAAAAAAAAAACTCAAGATCTTGTATGATCTTAAATCAACTTCATTGTTATTCTTGCTGTTTGTATTTTCATTATGCGTGAAGTAAAATTTCTCATATTTTTGCACAGACAGTGTATGCATTTTATTTTCTTCATGGGTCAGCCAAAATTCTGAGATGATGGGAGCTGTATGGACGTATCTGCTTTTCTGGCACTGTTTTTGCTTCCTGTGAGTGGGGGCTGCACTGGCTTCGCTGTAGCTTCAGGATGTGCCAGCCTGAGCAGAGTGACATGTCAGATTTGATGATGGCTAGGCACTTAGGTAATATTTGGGAAACTGCAGATATGAAGAAGCAGCTATGTGTGTGTGTTTTATAATTTATTTGACACTTTGGATAACATGGCATTCGCACTGGCACACAAATGCTGATATTGCATATGATGCAGTTCATCAGGTCTTTGAAACTGGATTTTCTTCAGCTAGTCTTTGTCAGTATAGACCTGTGGTTTTCAGGTATTTTCTGGCATGTACCCCTTTGCAGTTTTTGGATCAGTCATTATATATCTATGTATGTGTCTGATGTCTGTTTTACTTCACGTTTGTTTTGCTGTCTGAAAGAAAAAAAAAAGCCAAAGGCACTGTTTGCTAATGGTCCCATTTGAAAAATGGAAATTCAACTTTGGTTCTGCTCAGAGCATGTGAGCGGAGCGGGAGAGAGCGCGGAAGGATTTTGGCCTGAGCGGGAGAGAGCGCGGAAGGATTTTGGCCTGAGCGGGAGAGAGCGCGGAGCGGCATATTTGAAAAAACTGGAATGTCACATTGTCTGTCGCTCCGTCTCACTCAACTGTTGCTGGTAACTCTCACGCATCTGGAGTGACACTCACACTTTCGAATTCTCACGCTCACGCAATAAATCCTACGGCAAATTTATATTATTCCATTATAAACCTAAAATTAGCTACATCCGAAGCATTGGGGTAGTGTGAAAACCCTACAGTCAACTTACAAGGTAATAAAACTCTTACATACATATAAATGCATGTGGGTGAGTGTGCTTTTTGAGTGTGATTTGTCTCAAATTGAAAGTCTCAAGCCAGCTAGCTGACCAAAGTTGGCAACCCAGCTTTTGCATTCCAGAGCGGCAACAGACCTCCTTTCATCTTGAAATAAATCTTTTGTGCTTTAATGTGGATTTGGCTGCTCAGTTATTTTGATGCCAGGCTACAGTTTAAGTTAAAATTAGCATACAGTACAGATTGTTTTCCTTGTTGGAGCCAACAGTTAGCAATTTCATCGGAGCAGGCTGAAAATAGACTGGAGCGGGGAGCGATAACTAACATAGCGCTCTTCAGCGGTTGGGAGCAGGGGATGCATGCAACTCTGTGTGTGACGAACAGAAATTCTCATTGCTCCACTCACATACTCTGGTTCCGCTACACATTTTAGCACCCTCTCAACCTCGGATATGTTGTGGTTCACGCCCCCCAATCAGTGCCACAACACTCTTTGATAATCACCAGTATAGACAATCAGGAACTCCTTCCCTCTTCTGACCAAAGACCCTGTGATGGACTGGCATCCCACCCAGGGTGTACCCCAGCCTAATGTCTTTCTCTCCCTGGGCTACTCAGACAATCAGTTCTTACTGACCGCTGGTAGGTTTTCTGTTTTTTTTTTCTTTTTCATTTTAATGGTATATGCTGCACTAGCTGTTCAAAGGGTACTTGTGTTTACAATTTGTGGCTCTTGTTTTTTAACCTCTGCACTGTCGTCTCAGTGCTGGGCATAAACTTTCATGCATTTCCTCTTCCTTAAAATCACTGGTTGAGCAGGCAGTACCTGCAGCTCAGAAATAGGAAGTTGCTGTTTTGCTCTGCACATGTCTTGCATGCAGTGCCCATCACCAAAAGCAGAGCAGGGGAGATGTGATATGCTGATTTGGAGGGTCAAGCCCAGCAGCAGTTCCTCTTAGTCAAGTTGTGGTTCTGCATGTGAAGTTGTCAGTGTGTCACTTCTTTTTTTTCTGCAGATACAGTAATTATATGTTTCTGAATACAGGGCAAATGTGTAGCCTTCTGTGTTTTTCTATGTCAGAGGCAAATGAACAAGGAATCAAATCAATAAGCAACTGAATGTCTTTCACCAACCTTGTAATTTATAAGTGGAAGATCAATGGACGTTAGAGGATCTTAGATCTCATGCACTGGAAAGCAAAGCTTAACCATTTCACTAGTTAGAGTTTTTTAATCCTTTCTGTGGTCACTTTTTTACACCTACTACTTGCATTTAAATGGGCAAATGAATGTTAAACACATCACATTTATTATCAAGACTTGGATGGAATACACACAAATCAAATTCTGCTGGATCTGAACTACCTTAGGGAACATATCAATAACTGACCTGTTACTATATATCAAAGCCATAAAACCTGACACGTCATGATATTTGTCAGCTGCCATATCCATGTCACACGAGGTATGAAATCCTACCACAACAACAGAATTTTCCATAACAGCATTAACAACACAAAGCTCACCTTCATAACTTCCTCACTGCATAATGCTACAATATTACTGACAGGAAGCCGTAACTCAGCAATTACTCACCTTTGTCTCCATTAAAACCTTCTCGTGATCCTGTGGAGAGTCCCTTTATCATAGCCACTTCACAGCTACACCTTCTGACTGCGCAATCGAACTGATCGAGGGGGCAATTCTCCCAAAGGGGCACCTTTTTTCCCTGTCATGCACAGAAAAAGAATTCAAGCTCACCTCTATCTGTGACGCCCTCCAGCAAGGTATTATTCATCCCCCAACTATCGTTCCAATGGATCTTCCTGTATTACGGGATTCCAGAAGACATCGTGTTGGACTGGCATCTCAAGTTTGCATCTAAGGTATTTCACGTCCTGTGTTCCCATCTCAATGTGACTCTTAGTTGGTCATCAGCTTATCACCCCCAGAACACTGGCCTTGCCGAAAGGACCAACCAGGAGGTGTGGAAGATGTTGAGGATCATGTGGCATTCCTAACCTACAGAACGGTCTCGCTACTTACCTTGGGTGGAATTTGCCTATAACTCCCTGATCCAACCTTCTACTAGCTTGTCTTCATTCCAACGCATGCTTAGATTAGATTCCAGCCTCCACTCTTTCCATGGGACTCTAGTCCCACAGACATACCTTCTGTGGAGGACTAGTATTGATGTAGCAAACAAGTATGGAGAAGGGCACACCGTCCAGTCCATCACCAGGATGTCTCCCAAAAGAAGATCAATGGTGACGGCCCGGTCCCACTTTCCATCCCTGAGACCATGTATGGCTGTCCACCCAAAACCTTTGTCTCCCTGCTGGCCGTAAATTGGGACCCAGATATATACGCCCCATTCCGATAGCACAACAGGTAGGTCCAGTCACTTACCGTCTCCACCTACCTCATATCTACCGGATCTGTCCTTCTTTCCATGTCTCCTTCCTGAAGCCTGCTCGATATAGTCCGCCTCCGCCTATTCCCCTCAAGGAAGGTGAAGCTTTTGTGCTGCAAACCCATTTGGACTTCCATCACAGGATGAGTAAGCTACAATATCTAGTGGACTGGGAGGGTTACAGGGCTGAAGAATGCTGATGGGTCTCTGCCTATGATGTTTTACACCCGACTCTAATCACTCAATTCCATCAGGCCCATCCAGACCTTCCGGCTCCATGGACCCAAGGTCGCCCTCGCCGGCCCTCTCGGCCTCCAGGAGGCAGCCGTCCCTTGTGCAATCCCACAGCTGCCTCCAATTCACTCTGAGCAATCACACCAGTTATGAACATAGTGTCAGTTGAAGCACAGTGCGAGGTATTGTCTATTCTCTGATGCAGCTCACTGAGCATTCTGCCTTTGTCTCCCATCTAGCTCCGCTCTGCCCTGCTCTCCCTGCCTGAACTTCATGCTCCACCATCCCAATCACTCTCCGAGCCTCTCTCTCCTCAACCTTCCTCTTTGTGACTCCCCTTGCATCTCATCTTCATCTTTGGATTGACCCACTGGCTACCAAATCCCTGGAACGTGACCCTGATAAGATTACAGACTTTCACTCAGACATCTGCTTACCTTTTTGGCTCTTTCTGGTTTCGAACCTGCTTGCTGGAGCAGCTCTGTTTCTGCCTGCTCTCCCGTGGGTGTTTCTGTTTTTTATTCTATTTCTTTCTTCAATTTCTACTCATAATTTATTCATTATATATTGTTCAGTACACTCACTGTTTCACCTGATGGTACTATTTTTCTAGTTTCGTAGCTTGAAAAATATTTCAACACTCACAATTACCACATTAAAAGTTTCCAAAGAGTTTCCCCCGTCTCCCATTGTACTGGATTAAGTCATTAGCAACTGCTAAAACATCCACCTTGGACAAAACATCCCTGTGCACATGGCCACGCATCAAGCTATTTAGCCTCTTTTGTATGGGAGGTATTTTCTGCAAAAAATAAAATGAAAATGATAAAGAGAAAATACAATCTCCAGTTTGCCATTTAGTTTCCAAAGACTGTGCGCAAAAATCCTGCAAAAATTAAAATTAAATATCACCATTTGCATTTTAATTTTCCAGTCATATATGAGTCACATGTGAACAATTAAAAAATTAAATTAAAAACCCTTTTTGTCTTTTTGTTTTCAAATTTGACTTTTCAATTTTCAATTTGCCTTTTCATTTTCAAGTTCACGACATGCAAATATATGTTAATCGGAGCGGGGTGGTGGGCGAAGCTATGGATCACAGCTGCGCTTTCTCAGTATGTTTGCCGATTCCATTGTCTGTATTTCTTGGCCATGGTCAACCTTGTTGCCTAAATCAATGGCAAAGTCACACGCGGCTTAAGTTAGCTACTTACCTGCAACTTCTGATTCCTTTAGCTTCTTATTCGCAGCACCGCTGGAAGGGAATGTTGCGCATGATGCAGTTTTTACAAGACATTTTGGAAATACAAAATAACGTATGAATAAAAGGTTTGAGCTATAGAAC
>JAODLC010000133.1:10009604-10020640 GCA_026781145.1 Hippopotamyrus pictus
GCAAGACACTGAACCCCGAATTGCTCCCGGTGTGCAGGTTGGCGCCTTGCATGGCAGCCTCCGCCACCGGTGTGTGAATGTGTGTGTGGATGGGTGAATGTCAGGCATAACTTAAAAAGCGCTTTGAGTACTCGTAAGAGTAGAAAAGCGCTATATAAATGCAGTCCATTTACCATGATTAATCTGAAAATTTTTAACGCAATTAATCTGCAGCGCAGAATGATTCAAAATCCCTGAAATGTCTCTCTCAACCCATTTTGGGCAGTTTTGGTGCGTTCCATTTGCCCTGGGAGCTCGGATTCTGAGTTATGAAGCCAGAAGTGACAGCATGCATGTTCCTGTTTCTCGGAGATCCGAGAAATATCTCGGAGCAGCACAGAGGATCCCGAGTTCAGAATCCTAGATGGTTGCACCTTTTATCAACAGAAGGGAAAGTTGTCGTTTTATACTGTTTAAGCACTACTTCTCATTTGTGGCTCATTAAATCGGTCGCACGCACTATATCGTCCAACTTATCTGTGGACGTGTTGCTAAGGAGTTTTATACTTAAAGCACCGCGTGTGATGTGTTATCAACTAATATTGCTAACAATGGCAATTAACCTGGCTCGAATTGGATTTCATGATTAGCTGGATTATTTGTCGGATTTACGGTAGTTTGGGCTAATTGTAAGTGAACAGAGATAAAGACCATTTAAACTGAGGTACCATAAATCTGACAAGTTGTCCGGTTAAGCAAAAAATCTTGCTTTTTGATATGGGTCCATGGTATTGCACCTACGGTAATGGGTTAAATGCAGGTGGAATGCATCCGACTCGTGTTCAAGATGTTCAGTAAACATGTTAAGTGCATATATATATATTCCCTTTTTTCTTGAGTCTGTTTGCTCATGCAAAATGAAAAGCGATTAATATAGATTAAAAATGAATATTTAATCGTGATTAATCTGATTAAAAATTTTAATCGTTTGACAGCAGTAATATATATATATATATATATATATATATAAAAAAAATCGGTTTTGTTTTGCAGTGTCTGTTGTTTTTTCACTGTCCGTTTTGTTTTGCACTGTCTCTGTTTTGTAACGTCTATTCTTTTGCTCTGTCATGCATAGTTTTTGCACTGTACTGTCTTGTGGAGATATCCACTTTGCCTGGTTTTACCCTTTCTTTAGTCTCTTTGTGAAGAAGTATGGCTGAACGAGTTAGCATCCCAATGCATCTGTTTCACATGGTGAATAAAAATCTTCAATCTTGTAGAACATTTTGTCGATGATACAGACTTGAGTACTATGGCCATTATCATGTGATTTTACCTGGTGAAGGAGCACAGCAGTCACTGCATAAATGAAAGGCTTGTTTGGGGCATGGATGACTGGACTGTAGGCAGGGACTTTGGGTGGTGAGACTGAGGGATAAACACATCTGAGAGCAGCACAGCCCAGTCTGTCTTGAACTTTAATTATTTGCACAGTGGATCCCAGACTGACACATGGCCGTATCTCTGTGAGTCTGTGTATCTGTAAGTTGGTGTCCTGCTGCTGCCGTCTGTTCTGGCCTCGCCCTCAGTCCACCATCAGGGGACAGGTTAAGTGCTGATGCGCCCAGCCCTTCCTCACTCCCTACCACGGCCCAGACTCCTTCTGGCCCTCATAAACACCAAGCTCTCGTTCCAAATTTCCTGGGGGAAGCAAGAATTTTCCTTTTGGTAGCCTTCATGAAAAGCCCCCTCTTCACCCCCCCACCCCCATCGACCCAGGACACCAGCTTGCATGAATTCTCACCAGCCCCAGGACGATGACAACATGACAGGATGTCTTCCCCTATTTTTAGTTGTTTACCAGACAGTCATTCCTACCCCCCAGTTTGTGAGATATTTCATTTATTCAGTCAGAGACTTAGTGACCTATACCTGAGGCTAAGAACCTGTATAACAGGATAACACTAATGAAAGTCACTACTGAGCTGCAATATGATCACTACTTGTCTTGCTACATGGTTTCATTGTTTAGTGTGTGTGTGTGTGTGGGGGGGGATATGTATATATTACATTGTGGGGACTAAATGGTTAAGATTCATAAGATTAAGATAAGATGTCATTGTTGGGATTAGGGTTTTTCCAATAGCAATGAATGGACACTCCCCAGAAAGATATGAATACAAACATGTGCATGTGTGTGTGTGAGTGTGTGTGCAGGTATACCTATCCTTATGGGGACCGTTTTTTTCCCTTAGGGGGACCGGTTTGCTGGTCCCCATAAGGGAAAACTCTATTTTATAAAAATCGGTGACTGCAATGAAAAAACTCTTGTATTTTGTTTGGTTACTTATGGTTATGGTTAGGGCAGGGTAGGGGTTAAGGTTGTCATAGTTAGCGTTAGCATTTTCCCCATAGAAGTGAAAGAGCGGTCCCCATAAGGATAGGTTTACCTGACAGTGTGTGTGTGTGTGTGTGTGTGTGTGAGTGTGTGCGCACACACATCCTTTAAAGCATGGCCTGCATGGGTGTGATCTTCCTGTATCACTGCCTTGCTCTTCTAGATTCATCAGGACCTTGATTGCTATAGCGTAAAGGTGTCTGAGTGACAGGATTCAGTGTCATCTATACAAAGAGATTCAATGGTTATTTTTCAGGATTTTATACTTCAGGACTGATAAGTTTTATATCAATCAGAAAATACATAGCCAGTTAATCATTTTTCAGTATAATACTCTGCAGAAGTTTACAGTATCATTGTTCCAGTGTTTTTATCTTTGATTTGAGTTTCATCTTGAATAATAGATACCACACACGTGTTTGACTTTTTAAAAATAAATTTACAGATTTTTGTAAGTGAAATGCTGTTTGCCAAAATTCACTGGGAGATTTACAAGGCATCTAAGAGGGATGAGGTTGCAGTGTTTAGAGGATGCTCATCTTTAACTCGAGTTAGTTATTTTTATCAAATCCAAGGAAATGTTAATCAGTATGGCTATCATAGCAGACTTCAAAAGCATGCCATTTCATCAATATTATGGGCAGTACTTCATCAGACAAGACAGAAGGATAACAAAGTGACAAATTTGCACAAGAAAGAAAGTGAAGAACAACTCGGACCAATGAGCCGGCCGACCCAGTCTCCAGGCCTCAGTCTCACATCAGCTAACCCTAACCTGCTCCCTTTGTTATAATCACACCATGCAGGTTATCAAACAGATACAGAAGGGAGGAAAAGGGACTCTGGAGCTGCAGTAGAAACATACCAGAGGGGAAGAATGAGAAGAAAAGATAAGGAACACACGAGAGATCCTCTCCCCACATCTGACAGCCTGATGATGATGAAAATGCTGAAAAACTAACCTTGGAAAGAATGTCACATTTTTTGAGGACAGGCCTCATTTAGTTAAGTCATTAATAGTATAAGAATAAACAGCCTCCTCTGCCCTGGCCTAGCTCAAGGGTGAGGCCCGCCCTGTCAGCCCTGCTCTGAGTGGCCACTCTTGAGAGGGTCTGATGTCTCTTGGCTCTTACACTTGCCGTCTGGTTGTGAGTGAGGTCAGAGTCACCACGGTCGGCAGCCGGCACTGTAGGTATGAGGGTGAAAGGTGGCAAGTCTGAGGAGCCAGAGCCTCCGCCCACTTCTGCCCAGAAGTTTCAGTCCTGACCATGCATATGAGGCAGAATTTAAATCGCTTTTCAGCTCTCCGAAAAAGGGCCACTACATTCTGCTGCCCCAGGAATTTGATGGAAGACTGGCATTTTGTATATGATGTAAATGCAGATGCTGTGTGTGATGCTGCAGATCAATGCCTGTCTTGCTTGGTATGCAGCATGGCCTCCTCTGCATGAGTGCCATAGCTGGCTTCCGGCTGGGGGCTCGGGTTCCAGATAGATCAGGAACAAAATAAAGCCCCTGTTAGGTATTTCATCAATTTTTCACCCAACAGCCTCTTTAATACCATGCAAGCATTCTTTTCCAACTATGTTAATTTTGCTATTCAGTGTAGTGCAAGGTAATCTGTTTTGCAATGTTAATCCATTCAGTTTCTGTAGCTGCTTCTGTCCAGAGTGTGCAGGTGTGGCCACTAATTGACTGGAATTCTCTGCAAAGAGCTTCTGCCTGGGTCCCTTGTCTCCTGGATGGGCTCTGTCCTGAATGCAGAACTGATGGATGGATGGAATGGCTGCCATGCTTAAATAACCTTTAAACTGTTGAATCTGGGGGTTCTTCAATGATTTACATTTATTTATTCATTTATTTAAGTGACCTATAGAAGGGAAGGGTCACAGTTTACATGTACTCCCTGCAATTCTCCACTTGCTGGACTTTAGGATCTGGACAGGCCGTTATAAAAAGTCTTATAGGAAGATCTTTTTAATGTTTTTTATTATTATTTTTATTTTAATGTGGAAATAATAATCACAAATGTATCTACAATAATATATTTGAAACAGTCACAATATATTAGACTGGCACTGCACAAACATGTGATTGAGTGGAATTTTGAGTCATCTGCATATTACTAGTGACTTCTAAGCAAGTAAGAGGATTTATGTGTTCAGCAAGGTAAGATGCCAGACAACAGCACATAATCCCCGAAACCTCTGCTTCTTCAGTGGCGTGACGATGGTGAGTGAGTGTGAGTGTGACAGATGTGGGTGCTGCTGGATGTCTAAAGAAGCAGCTTCAGGGTAAATATAGCACCCTCTCCATCAGAGAGCAACAAGAATGCTGTCAGTTAGGGTCAAAGTATCACGGAGACCCTGGAGACTAACATTTCTGGGCTTGAAAGACTTGGGCATTTTTTATATTTAGAGTGAAACACACTCTACAGTTCAAAGTATAAATGGTTCCTTGAGTGGGACAGGTACAAAAGCCTGTCTCTCTTAAGAAGAGCAATACTCCAGAAATATTACACTAAATATAATTCAAACACATTCATTGTTTATTTATCATATTATAATACACAATACCACTTCAATCACCAATCTCTAATACACCAACTGCTACTGTATCTTTTGTGGTGCAGTTCCTTTTTTATTCTTTGAAAGGTTAGGCCAAGTGTCCCAGCGTGCATCTCAGACAATGTAAGATTCTGACCCTTCTGTCACCATGGAGATCCAAAGATCACGCACATCTGGAGACAGACCCCCTTTAAAATGTCATCCGCAGACAAAGGACTGTTTCCTCGATCTGACATAAAATCAGAGTTGTATGGGGAGTGCTGGACATAGGACAGTCACCAGGAAGAATCCATATATTTATGAGGTCTGACGTTTCAAGCCCTTTCTTGTTGAGATGAAGGCCAGCTTTGTGAGACTGTGAATGTATGGGACGACAGACGATAAGATAAAACAGAAGCGGTCTCGTGTGCCATTAATCCCAGAATGTTGCATTAATGAGTTTCTTGGAGCCTAAAGCTACTGCTGTATACATGTTGAAATGTGTCTCCTTTTATCCCTGTGGTTTTGGAATGGTAATCTATTGTGGCATGAAAATTTATTCCTGACCCTGAAATTTATGGCAACACGTAATTTTTTGAAAAGGCTGGGTTAAGGTTACATCTCCCAACAAGGTCCTAATTAGGGGGCGCAAAAGGTTACTTTCATAGACATTCATTTCAAATGGGTAGTTTTCTCCATGGATTCTTCAGCTTGGGAGTTTTACAGCATCACACTGTGCTTTGGACGGCACCGTTTGGCGTGTGTGGACTAAAATAACCGAAGAAGAAAGGTGTCTGTAAAATTGTAGTTACCAAAAGCAAAAGGAATGACGTGCACTCCGGTAAAGGCGTTGGTGCCCTGGCGCAGTGCGTCCAGTGTTCAAATATGACTTTTACTTTTTTGCTGAGGGACTTCGGCGTTATTTATAATGGGTAAATGTTACATTTGAATATGTGTTATCAGATCTGAGTATAATCGCTGAGACCTTTTAACTGGGCAGGGTTTCGATGGCGATACTGTCGTACTGTCCAGAGTATAGGGTGCGATAAAGATGCTTTCAATTGATTCTTTGTGCTTCAGTTTGTGCCTGGAGGATGAAATCAGAATGTTGTGCCAATAACTGCATTGTATGTAAAGAAGATATAAATAATCCACATGTAGAAACAAAATAATAATTTAAAACCAGCAGCATCGTTACAGGTACAATGAACAGGAATGTCTGTGAAACTGTGATGGGTTCAGCACACTTATGCCAGCATACCTTCAAACTATAAATTATAGATGTACAGAATATATCTCACCTCTTAAATTATTTCTATTTCATTATTTAATCATCATTCATATGTTCATGCTCTGCCCAGCAACCGTACATAAAATAAAATAAGTAGCTGATGTGTAGATTTAACTGAGCATCAACAATCTATCAAATAAGAATGTCTGTCAAACAGACTCAGATGAAATAACCTCCATAAACCAACATAACTAGATACTAATCATTGTTGAATGTTTTTTCATCATTTTTGCTGTTTCCTGCAAGAGCAAAACTGATTGGTAGCATGCAAACTGTAGATATCACCAAAATAATAACTAGAATAAAGTCGTCAGAAGGAAAAAACTCTGCAAGTTATATAATCTTCCGCTAGTCTACCAACTCCGATACTCCGACGGATTAATCACCTTCGCTAAGCACCGACGATCCCCACTTGAAATCGAAAAGGTAAGGGCCATGTCTTCTACACCTGTGTTCTGTAGCTCCTGTGGCATGTACAGTGTAGACTGTCCTTCCAACACTCCCAATAGTATATTATGCCAGAAGTGTTTAGTTATTGTGAAGTTGGAGTGCAGGATTTGTGCATTGGAGAGGAGCACATTAGCACTTTAGTGGAGATGAAACAGATCAAGGGATTTATAGATACGGCTCATTCGGAGCACACAGCCAGATTAGATCTGCCAGTTACTGTATTTCTCCTGCCATGACTGTCTCCAGTCTGGCTCCAGCACCAGCAGCCAGCACACGAAAGACCTGGGTCACGGCCAAACGTGGTCCTAGGAGCTCTAAGCCAAGAGCCCCTGCATGCCAGTTGGCTGTTGTGCTTAGCAACAAACTCTCTGCTTTTGGCAGTATGTCTGCCAAAGTGGAAAAGGTGCATCTGATTGGAGACTCGATTGTTAGAAACATTAGAAACGTTAGAGTTTCTAACAATCGGAAAGCAGCGGTTTCTGTAAAATGTCTGCCTGGGGCCAGAGTTTCCGATATCAAAATTGAACTCCCACTGCAGCATTGACGTCTCCACCTTGGTTATTCACGCTGTAACTAATGATATAAAGTCCCAACAATCCGAGGTATTAAAGAGGAGCTTCATTTTTATGTGTGCAAAAGCTAAGACAAAATGTCAGACTGTTATTGTCTCTGGTCCTTGACCAATTCTCCATAGAAGGGATGTAACCTATAGAAGGCAACTCTCCCTAAATTGCTGTTTAGAGACTTGGTGTTCATCTCAAAACATTGCCTTTATTGATAACTGGAAGCTTTTTTTCCAATGGCCTGGTTATTATAACAGGGATAGTCTTCATCCTAACTGGAGAGGATCATTTATGTTATGCCAAAACATGGCAAGTAATAATAATAGGTACTTTATTGATCCCTTTGGGGAAATTGCCTTTACTCCTCCCTCAACTCACTCGTTGTAGAGTAAGCTGGCCGTGAAGGGCAGCCACCTGTTGGGGCACCCAGGGAACTGGGTCTTAAGGGCCTTGCTCAAGGACCTACAGATGTACTGAGACTGGGTTTGAACCAGCAACCTTCTGATTACAGGCCCACTGAGCCACACACTGCCCCTAAAATAGCTGCCTGACTGAGAGCACCAGGCAGGCCTCAGACTTGCGATCTTAAATCGAAGGCTGTTTATTCTTCCACCTTTAGATCATGTTCGGCCTGGACCCAGATGCTCCATCACATGGCATCCCCTAAGTCTAGCAACTATTTAGAAACAGAGTTGAGTGAGAATAGAAAGAGTATTGTAAGTAGTACTAGACCAAGACTTAGATCTAAACATTCCACTGGGGGCTCCTGTGCTGATAACTTGATATCAATCCCATTAATAAAATTGAATGAGTCACAACATTAACTCATCATAAAATGCACACTATTGAACATTTGCTCTTTAGGAAAGAAATCTTTTCTTGTTAATGATATGGTGCTTGACACTGGAGCAGATGTGTATTTTAACTGAAACCTGGCTCCGACTCACAGACACTATACCTCTTGTTGAAGCCTCATCTGATAGGTTTAGGTTCATACAGAAACCACATGGCTCTGGGCATGGAGGCGACTTGGCAGCTATTTTTAACTCACTAATAAAAATTGAACACAAGATCTTGAAAAGATTTTACAGCATTTGAAGCAATGCTCCTGGACTCTGTTGAATGTTACCCACCATGAACACAACCAACACAATCATACACTAGATTTGATTTTTACTCACGGAGTTTATGCTCATCATGTATCTGTCTGTCCATTGAATAAATCTTTCTCTGACCATTTTCTAATCACCTTTGTGATTGAGCCACCCTCTTTGACTATGGCAGAGAAGATTGTTAGGACACGTCACCTAAATGATAGAAATTCCCTACAATTTATTAGTGCAGTAAGTAATGTGAACTTTATGTCTAGTGAAGATGTCAATGAAGTCACTCATGACTTCAGTACAGTGCTTATTTTACATGAAACTGCTCCTTTGAAAAATAAAGTGGTAAAAACCACCAGACACTCCCCAAGGTTTAATGATCACAAACACTCTTGCAAACAGGAGTGTCAGATTGGAGCACAAATGGAAATCCATGGGCTTAGAAGTGTTCAAGTTGGCTGGTCTGACAGCCTGCAACAATACAAACGAGCCCTTTATAGGGCATGTTCAGCCTATTATTCTAACCTTATTGATCACAATAGAAATAACCCTCGCTACCTTTTTAAAACAATAGCTCATCTAACAAATAAGGTTTAACTTCTGCTACCAAGTAATTTGAGTAGCCAGCATTTTATGAACTTCTTTAATGATGATATTACAAACATTAGGCTTCAAATTTGTTCAAATGGTTGATGATTAACTTCATAGCAAGCGGAACGTGAACACACCCTTAATGCTTTTGAATTAATTAATGAACAAGAGCTAAAAACTATTATAATAAAGATCAAACCAACTACTTACCCACTGGACACAATCTCCACTAAGCTTCTTCAAGAATCCCTGGGAGTTCTGGCGAGACCTATAACGAATGAATGCGTCCCTGTTATCAGGTGGTGTTCCTGACTAACTTAAAGTAGCAGTAATCAGGCCACTACTTTGAATCCACAGGAGCTCAGAAATTACAGACCTATCTCTAACATACCATTTTTGTCAAAAGTTCTGGATAAGATAGTTGCTGCTCAACTTCACATATACTTGAAGAGACGCAACATTCACAGCACTGAAACTGCCTTAACTAAAGTTGTAAATGACATAGCAATGACAACTGATGCTGACATCAGTTCTAGACCTTAATGCAGCTTTTGATACGGTTGACCATTCTAACAAAGAATTAAATTTGAGGTTGGATTGTGTGGAATGGTGTTGAAGTGGTTTAAATAGCATTTGACTAATCATTATCAATATGTTCAAGTGTCAGAAACTTGTGCTCTGTCGTCAATGTCACCAATCACATATGGAGTACCACAGGGGTCAGTGCTTGGTCCTTTATTGTTTTCTCTCTACATGCTGCCAGTAGGAAACATAATAAGAAAACATAATGTTAACTATCACTTCTATGCCAACGACACCCAAATATACATTCCAGTTACACCTAATGACACCACATCACACCACACCTTAGCTAATTGCTTTAACAAAGTCAAGACCTGGATGCCTGAAAACCATTTATCACTAAATGCTCAGAAGACTGAGGTTCTGTTGTTTGGAGGCAGTAATTTTATAATCTCTGCACTCCACTCCAAAGGGCTGAAATTTTCCTTCAGCAGCTCAGCCCGTAACCTTGATGTCATCTTGGATACAAGCCTCTCATTCAAATCACATGTGGATGCAGTATTGAAGGCGTGCTTCCTGCAACGATTTCTTACTATTCAAGACTCAGTGAAATTGATACATGCCTTTGTATACAGTAGACTACTGTGAAGTTTTCTGGTAGCACACACTGAACATTAAATACCTTGCAGCATATTCAAAATGCAGCAGCTCAAATTCACCAGGAGCAGGAAGTTTGAACACATAACCCCTGTTCTTAGTTCCCTGCATTGGCTTCCTGTCAGGTTTGTGCTACAGGCCCCCTATATTGTAGAATGGTTTACCAGCCTATGTTTGGGATGCCAATTCAATCTTTAAATCTCGACTGAAAACCTAATACTTCCGTTTAGCTCACCCACAACCTAACATACTGTAACTATGGCTGTTGGTGCTGCTGTAGATGTCATTTTTATTTACTATGCTTGTCCATTTATGTGTCAACGCATGTTCTGAACATCCACGCTCTCTGTCTTCCCGGGGTGGGCACCATCTGAGCTGGAGTCTTGGTTCAGTCCCATGGTGGGATGACATCGCCATTGGGACCTATGAAGGGGAAAACCCTGTGATTGGTAGCTGAGGTGTGTGGGTGGAGCCTCCTAAGGGGACTAAGGGAGAGCACTGCGGGGGTAACTTCTTCTTAGTCTTGGGGTTTGGTGAGTAAGGACCAGTAACATAGGCTCCAGTCATTAATAAGGACCCAAGGTCATTTCAAGAGGTGTTCGAGGTACAGGTACCACAAGTTCCAGACACAATAAAGTGGGACATCACCCAGGTCTGGCTCATCATTCCAAAAGAAACACTACGGTATGTTATAAAGAACCATAATATAGGGCGTTCCCTAACTATCATTATAGTCCTCTAAAAAAAAAAAAAAAATCAAACTGATGAACCACTGTCCCATATAGAGTTATTAGATTAGATTAGATTCAACTATATTGTCATTGGGCAGGAACAACGAAATGCAGTTTAGCATCTAATCAGAAAGTGCAAATAGTAGAGTAAGGTGCAGTAGACAATGGAGCACAATAAGTCACCATACAAATAAAAATGAATGTG
>JAODLC010000133.1:10020740-10035555 GCA_026781145.1 Hippopotamyrus pictus
CCCGCTTTTCCCCATTAAATCCCCGTTTTGGCTTACGTACTGGCTCTCTCGCCTTGCTTGCCCGTTTGCCGCACCGCGAATCGTGACATATATATATATATATATATATATATATATACACTGATGTCGGTTTGTAAAACATGTTGGTTGCTGCAGCCCCCTTTACGTGTTACCTGTTGAGGGGGGACTCCGCTTTCCACACACACAAACGCACAGACACAGAGGAAAGAAAATCAACGGTCAGCTATGGCGAAGAGGCTCGCTGAAACACCAAAGTCCTCAAAAAAATTATGGAATTCGACTCTTAATGCTAAGTTTAGAGCAGAACAATACCCAAATGATTTTTATGAATCGAGGGAACAACACACGATAGTCTGGACCTGCAAGAACACATGTGACGACCACTTACAGTCAAAGACTCACATCAGAAACAGAGACAAGAAGCAAACTAGCGCCAGCTGCTCACTCCAGCTAAGTCTTGGTCATGCAAACAAATCAGCTGAAACTAGACGTGAGTTTATTGAAAATTGTGTTGCTCGGTGTGCTGAGTCAGACATTCCTTTAGAAAAAATGAAAAAGCTACGTCTGTTTTTGGTCAAGCACTGTAAACAAGGGGGAGCACTGCCAGAACACGAGAGTAGCCTCCGTCAAACCCAATCAATGTGTTCAAGCAGCATATGGAGGCTGTGCGACAGAAGCTTCAAGGGAAAAAAATATCAGTCGTTGTTGACAAAACTACCGATGTAAGAGACTGCAGCGTTCTGATCATCGTTATTGGTGAGTGAATTAAGTAGACCGCATTCACACCAGTAAATTAAAATACATTATACTTACAATAATGTAATGTGAATTATATGCATTACAAAATTGCAATGTGTTTGTTAGTTATGCCAATAAGCAAAAATGTGCATATTTCTTGTGAAATATTCTTTTGTAAAAATGAACTGTATCTGAATGACTGTATGAATAACTGGCTATTATCCATTGTTATTCTGATGCTAATTAAAATAAAGTTAACTAAAAGTTTCTTTTTATTTCTCTTATTTGTGCAGGTTTTGAAGGCCAGTACTTTATGGTGGATGTAATTTTCATGGAGCGATGCAACTACACAACCTTTGCCCTCCACAACAACAAACTGGATCTCAGTGATGTCTGGGCAGTGGTCACAGACAATGCAGCCTACTGCCTTAAAGCATACAAGGATGTTCTGAGAGGTGTCATGTCGAACAGCATGCATGTGACACGTCTTTGCCATGTCATCAATTTAGTGGGTGCAACATGGCAGCACTATAGCTACTTCTCAGATGTGTCATCTCTTGTTACTTGGATGTGATCAGCCTTCTTCAAAAAGCCAGCCAGGAAGAGAAGATGATCAATTTGCTCATTCTGAAAGATAGGCTGCAGACCAAGGTTCCTCCTGAAGCAGTGAGTACCAGGTTGAATACCTGGTTTGAGGTAGTGAAGTACCATGCAGAGCATGTTCATCTGTACAGAGAGTTCTTCTCGGCAGAAAATTCATCATCCCAGGCAGTTACAAACATCGTCAGTCTGCTTGAAACAGAAGAAAAGGGGAAGGCCCTCACTGTCAAGCTGACCATCTCAGATGGGTGCTCCAAAATGATGACAGTCCTGACGATCCTGGAAGGAACCCATCATCTCACAGCAGTTTCTGTGCACAATGCAATGGAAGATCTAGGGTCCTACACTGTGAATGGAACAGCAAGAACATGTGGTTTCGGTGCCGAAACAGATATGCTACTGAGCAGGATGTGTATGGCAGAGAGAGGAAAGGTACTAGATTAAGTTCTTGATGTGTTCCATCTGGCATTCACCAAATTTTCCAAGCATTGGGACACTCACCCTACCAAAGAGGTCTACAGGCTGGTGAGGGTCTTTGATTCCAGCCATGGAAAAGTAGATTCAAGCTCACACACAATTGAAACCACTGGCATACCTATCGGCAGAGTTTAATGAACAGTGGGCTGCTTATCAACATTATGTGTCCAGGGAGCCCTACACACCTGGTTTGGATCTTGCTGAATACTGTAGTTTTTAGTAAGTTTTAGTAAGTACAAGACTCTGCTCACAGACAAGCGGGAAGCACTTACAGAGATGAACACAAAGAAGCTGACAATCATGTATTTCAATGGTGATGTCTGTGAAAGATGGAAGAATTAAAAGTGAAAATGGTTCCAGTTCATTATGCAAGTGTATTCCATTTTTTATGTTGATTTCAAATGTGAAGCACTTTTATTTTACAAAAGGAAGACTGTTTCTTTATTCTAATGTGAAATACATGTTTCTTTCTTTTGCATGAAAAATGAATGTTTTTTGTTATTTACAGGTAAATGTTTTACCAAAGCAGTAAATGTTCTGCTGAGCCCAGGACTTTGTTGAATAACATTCATTAAATGTGAGATTTTTTTCCTATTGCGTTGTTCTTTTTTCCCATCCACTCCATAATTAGACACATTTTAGGTGAATAAATACAGTATGATTAGGAAACATGGAATTCAAAAGAATAAAAATGGAAAAAACAGACTTCGGATTACATTGGGCCGTAGACGATACATTCCTATCCTAAATGATAAAGATCAATGTATGCAAACCAGCTAGCATTATTTTAGTTTGCAGTAAAGTCAAGCATGTGTGTACATTGCACTAGTGAAAGCATTCAAAACTACATTTTAATTTGCATTACTATATGGACAATGACAGCAGTCCAACCATACCTTACCCACAAAGTTCACCGGGAATATTGGGCAATATATGAAAGCACTAATGAATGGGTGGGCACACACTAGAGACAAGAGAAAGGCTTGCGGCAGGCGCCCTGTCCTGGGTTATTCCCTGCCTTGCGCTTGAAGTTTCAAGGCTAGAGTCCCCCGTAACCCTATATCGGACAAGCTGACAGAGGTGAATAATTCAGGTCCAGAAAGTACAAATTCATATCAAGACTTTGTTTCAACCAAACAGCTGAGTATAAAGAATCACAGTCAACTGGTTGGTTTTAATTTCTGAACCTGAACTATCCACCTCTGCAAGTTGGTATAGAAAGTAAATGAATGGGTAGATAGATGAGCATGCAGCTCATTTGCATTGACCATTTATAGTTATTTGTGGGCATATATGCAAATGGCAGATTTAATAAACCCATTTTTTTGCATATGTCGTTTTTTGTTCTTGTTTCCCCATTAAATAAATGAGCATATTACTGCTTACCCAGTGTAGTCAATGGATCAGAGTGGGATTGAAGCTGTTTGTGTCTTAGTATGAGGAAAATGGAAGTGGACTAGTTCATCATCAAAATGGACAAGCAGAACATCCTGCAGCCTTCAACATGTAAGTTTGCAGTCCTGCAATAGTCAGGTGCTGCTAGGGTTCTTTTGTTCAGTGAGCTTGAGTGCTCTTAGACCTGCTCTTAGACCTGCTCTCAGACCTGCTCTTTGACCTGCTCTTAGACCTGCCTCTACCAGTGTGCTTCATCTATGCACAACTGAAAGACCATGCATAAGTGTTATGCGCAGTGGTACGTTGGGTTTTGCGTTTCCTCTCTCCTTTACCGCTCTCTGTAGGACCCAGACGGATCTTGCCAGCCGACGGGTCAGCATTCGGACACCTAAACGTAACAATAAGAGATGGCATTGTGAGAGGGTTGTACATAACTTGTACTACAATGTGACAGATCATTTCTAATGCTTTAGAGCTAAAATGATGCAATGTAAGAATGTGTCTTTACTGGTTTATCTGATTCATCGCATTTGAGAAATTGGTCTTTCTGTGGTGAATGGAGTTTGGAGTAAAAAGAACTGAAGAGCAGTAGAATTTTCAGTGCACCCAACCTGCCAGATGGCTCTGCAAACTCTGACAGATAGTATGACTGCTTTCATCTGTCTTAGTGTTGTGATATAGAGGCCAGTCCCTCATTTGAACTATTCTAATGTTTCTAGCTGGAAGAGTGGTTTGATAATGGCTTTTGGCAGCAGAAAGCTGTACTCACTGCTGATAAGGTTGTTCTGGCAGCCAAAGTGAAATGTTTCGAAGAGGCAGCCTCGTTCCTCACCTGAGGAGAAGCAAACAAAACGGATGAAGAAAAAAAGAAGCTGTCAAAGAAAAACTATATTAAAGAAAGCAGTGCAGTTTGATGAAGGCACATGATCAGGCTTTACATTTATATATATATAGATCATATTGTGTAGGCACACAGATGTTCTCAAAGTCTTACGTAAAGTGACTTGAATCACTTACGTAAGGCTGCACACATTTCAATAACATCCAAACCACAAGCAGATCTCCCACACTATGGGGGAGTCAGGTGACCACAGTTACTGTTGCTGATATTTCATCTATTCTTTACTTTTCTCTCAATCGCCTCTTTAGCACAGATGCTACACTAGTGGCCAAAAAATGTGGAAGCACCTAGCATTTTTGGCATTATGCTTTAAAAAATACTACATGAATATTGGCAGTAATGTTTGTAAACAATCAAAGAATGTTACAAATAACATACACTGGACCATTAAATAAGCAACTGGAACAACAGTTGAAAATTTGGTAACGCTTTACATTAACTGCACCTTCATAATACTTTTATATTGCATTCATACAACGTTCAGTACACTTTCATAATGTATTTATTAAGTATTCATAAAACATTAATAAACATCATGTATGTATACCTAAACATCTTAACATCCCTTAACAGCTGTAATATACATGCACACATAATATGCATTATGAATGCATTATGAAGGTGCACATAATGTAAAGTGTTACCAAAAAGTTATGCAATCTCTAATAATTGGAAGTGTTTCCACAATTTTGGCCACTAGTAACCCATCATTATTGAATATTGCGGTTTATTTCAGAAAGAGCAGATCCCTACTGTGAAACAACATGATCTGGCCATCACAGGATGGGAGTCTCAGGTGCCTTCAAGCATTATACTAAGCTCATTCTGTCTGCTGGTTACTTCCTGTACTGGCCTGATGAATGTCAAACCATTTTCACTGTCACCATACCTGTAATCATCAAATTGTACAACCCAAGTAGCTTCTTTTCTTTACCTGCTACCCAATTCTAATAAACTATTCCAGCCCTGGTCCTTACCTCCCAAAGAGGGAATCCCCTTGCCCAATAAATTATTCCAGCCCTGATCCTGACCTCCCAAAGAGGGAATCCCCTTGCCCAATAAATTATTCCAGCCCAGGTCCTGACCTCCTAAAAAGGGAATCCCCTTGCCCAATGAACTATTCAAACCCTGTCCCTGACCTTCCAAAGAAGGAAGCATCATGCCTAATGAACGATTCCAGCCTTGCTCCTGACCCCCAAAGAAGAAATCCCCATACCCAATAAACTAGGGCTCTTCAAATCTGGACCTTTATTCCAAATCCAGGCCTTGTTTTCAGCTCTCCCAGGTAGGTAGCTTAATAATTACTGATTCTGATTGGCCACTGAGGCTTCACACCTGCCTCACAGGCTAAGGAATGCTAGGAAATCGGCAGTGCTCAGATCACCCCAAAAAGGGAATTCACATACCCAATAACCTATTTTAACCCTGGCCCTGTCACCCCAATGGGGGAAGCCCTATATCCAATAAACTCTCCTGTGTCCCATTTTGCATGCTTCTGTTTACTGTAGCACTGCCAACCCTAGCCTCTGTGTTTGTGTGTCAAAACCAGCTACTGATACTGGATGTTTGGTCTTGCATATTGCACTCAGTTCCTACAAGTCTTTCCTGGCTCGGTGTTGTATTCCTGGTGTTAGCATCCGACAGCATGTCGCATGGATCTGTCCTGCATTTGTCACTGGTCACTAACTGAAACCCTTGCCTATCCATACTTGTACCTAAGCTGGTTCCATGACAGCTGTATGCTTGTGATGCACTGCCTTACTAGTCTGTTGTTTTAGACAAAAGCACCGGCTAAAGAATTATATGCAAAATGACTAATAAGCATTTGGATCAGGATATGTGTTTTATGGGATGAAGCTCTTCTGGGACTGCAGCTGAAAAGAGAAGGATCCATTAGAATGGGAATTGACGCTGTGCTGGCTATAATCAGAATTCCCCTTACTGACAGTGCCAACACTGAAACACTCACTGAACAGATCATGTGATTGTTGTTGCCTGAGCACTTACAAACCTTTAATGACTTAATTGTCAGGAGACAGGACTATCACATATTCATCGACCCAGAGCTTCCGTCTCAGACATCCCAGGCCTGATTGAACAGGATTAGGGCCATCCCTTGAGTCACGCAGGGAGCTGTGAGGTGAAAATTGGGATTTAATTTGTTTTTTTCTATGGTTGTCCATTACTTTGAACAAGTGTAAATTGAAAGCCATTATGAGGGTGCAGTGGGGCCGTCAAACGCTTCCTTTCTTCCAAGAATGGTGTAATTTATTCATCATCTTACACTTTCAACAATTCTTATTGTGCAGGTTGAGGATATGATTTTCTAGTGCTTTATTGGAAATTATGCAAAGACTTATGACACTTCATTTTCCATTGTGGCCCATTATATGGTATTAATGATCAGATACTTGCTCAGCTGGTCCCACCATCTCTCAAGGCGCAAGGAAGACATGCACCTACACTTTCCACTGTTTTAACACCTATGTCAGGGGTGGCCAATCTTATCCGCAAAGGACCAGTGTGTATGCAGGTTTTAGCTGCAACTCCCTAATTAGATTACTAATTAGAGGACTGATTGGCTGAAAAGTCCTCACACCTGGGTTTGAACAGCTGACCTACAGGTTATCCCAAAAACCTGCATACACACTGGCCCTTTTGTGGATAAGATTAGCCACCCCTGACCTATATGGTGTAATGAACTTCCCCTTAGAGGTCCGAACAGCTGAGTCACTGGGTGCCTTCAAACGATGACTAAAATCCTACCTCTTTTGGAAATACTTGGGTTAACCCTTCCAGGATTATTCTATTTCAAAAGTATTATTTGCCAACAGAGTTTTTTTTTTTTTTTAGATTGACTGTATTCTTAACCAGGTTCCATTAAACCAGTATCTGAATATAGTTGCTGATGAGACTAAGCACTTATGTAGGTTGCTCTGGCTAACAGGATCTGCCAGATGTCATAAACGTAAATAAGTTGTAAAACTAAAACTTATGTAGAGCCTACAGTTACTATGCTCTATACGAGGGGTCTCCAACTCCGGTCCTGGAGAGCTACCATCCAGTAGGTTTTCTATCATACCCGGCTTCTGATGAAGCACACCTGTTCTCAGGTAAATACCAGGAGCAGGCGTAACACATCAGAAGCCAAGGAGGACAGAAAACCTACTGGATAGTAGCTCTCCAGGACCGGAGTTGGAGACCCCTGCTCTGTACCAATCTTATCCGGTAAGGACCGGTGTGTATGCAGGTTTTTGGGATAACCTTTAGGTCAGCTGTTCAAACCTAGAAGCAGAAGACAGACAAGTGCCGAGGGCTAAAGAGCCCACACCAAAAATGGGGCAAGAACTCAAACCCGGACACATATAGAAACGTCAAAGATGCGGCAGTAGCAGCACAGCACACCACACCAGCTGTAGAACACTTGATATATGGGACCATGAACCCCAAGTCCTGAAAGTGGTTAACCAGAAACCCAAAAGAAGATGCTGGTCAATAAGAACCATAAGAACGTGACCCTGAACGCTGTGGCTCTTGTGGCCAACGTGGCTGTGATGGTGGCCAACCCCCAAAGTCACTCAAAGCACCAGGCTAGTCCCTGTTGGCAGTTAACAGGCACAGAGGAAACACACCTACTCCATTGAGCCCCATAAACAAAACCTCTGACTGAGGGCCAACTAAGCCCTGTGCTCTATGATTATGACTGAACAGTGAGAATTGCTCACTGCTCTACTTAAATCAGGTTGGGCTTTAATTGCTACCATGAGCCCAAAGCAGGCAAAATTACCTTATTAGTGAGTCAGGGACTGGTGTGACAGTCACAGTGGCAGCTGACCTTAGCCTGATCACTTGATTGTCTTCCTTCACAGCCTCTGACCATTGAAGATGATAATGTGTCCCGATGTTTGCCAATGATTTCATCATGGGCTTTTGACTAATAGGCTAAAAATGATTTCATACAACTTGATCATTGTCAAACCACTCAAAACCCAGTGCAGTGCAGCTCTCATAATTTACAAAGATGGATTTTTTTGCATTGATTGGCTTCTAATAATTCCATTCAGGCCCCCTGAAAAAGGCTCCTAACTTGCACTCTAAAGAGCCCTAAAACCAATGATTCTGGATGTTGTTATGAAGACTGCTTGCCTGTGTTTGTTGTGTTTGCTGGGATCTGTAGTTCTTGAAAAGTATGCTAAGTTGCTCTGTATATCCCTTAATTGTTTTATAATTTAGATACTAAATCACTTCAGGTGTAAATCAGCTGCTAATTAAACGCACCAGGAAATGCAGATTTAACATGAATAAATAAAAAATATAAATATTGTGATGAAGTGGGGCTGGTTAGACTGATTATGCCAGCTTCCGGAATGCCTTGCACAATGTGGCTCGTACATGTAATTGTGTTATTTAATTTATGAGACTGTGCCAGTTACATTAAAAAATACTAGTGTAGTGTTTTACCATGTAGTTCATGTTTTTGTGTTAGCGTCTACCCCTAGTAAGAGTGTCATGTCCATCTTTGGCTTCCTTGTCTGTGCTGCTGTTAGTTGTCTCTGGCAATGTGCTATTACTAAAGGCAAACTCCTTGCTTTTAATAAAGAGCTTGTCTGTTTTTATTTTACAGGACCCACATACATATAATTAACTTTTAAGATGTCATTTTGGTGTCGATTTGGTGTCATTTTTATAAACTTGTGAATTTAATTTGATATCGAAATCTCTTCGTACCCTGTTTTGTAAGACCTCATTTAGCAGCTGCTTTTCTCCAAAGAAAAGTACGCAATTTGCTGACTTTTGTCATTGCATCCTGCCACTTTATCTCCTGGGAGAGACTCAAGGCTAAAGAGTTCAGACCATAATTCATGTACCTTATTTTTCTTTAAATTCTGTGTTTGGAGTTTGCACGTTTTCCCCATGTTTCCCCATGTCTGTGCACGTATTTGTATGAGTGCATGCTTTGTAACTGCCCGGCATCTCATCCAGAGTGTGTTGCTGTCTCTCAGATCTTACCATGACCATGTGCAGTACAAGATGGATGTTAAGCGTATCATCTAAATGTGGACATGTTGATGTGGCATCATCATATAATGTCTGAAAGAAGAATTTAATATTTTAACATATCACAGACCGTGTATTAACTTTGCAATCATTATCGATTATCGGAAAGCCTTACAAACTGGTTGCTTGGCAATTGACCCGTCTCAGGGAATGCTACCGAAAAACCAAAAGCATGCTCTGACTGCTTCACTGTTCCCAGGTCTCACATCAATCAAGCGGCACTGGAGACTGACATGAGAGCAGGCAGCTTCACTGCATTTACTGCTCAATTCTGTCCCTCCACCTTGGGATAAGTTGAGGGCAGCATCATCCCTCCAGGCACAAGCCCATTCTTTCTCGACACCCTTATGTATCATTAGAATGTTCTAAGACCATCTGTTCTCCCCACACCATTCTCTCTACCCTTGCAGCCCCCAGTCAAGAGTATTTCGAGCCTTTGATTCCCCTCTCTGGGGTTGCTGCCGTTGTCCAGGCAAGCTTGGGACTCATGGTGGAGGAAGGGGTGAATGTGCAGTGGTGGATGTAAAAATAACAGGGTGTGGCAGAGCCGGTGACCCATGAGGGAGTAGCAGAATAGGACACCCACAGATGTGTGAAATGGAGCCTGAGTCTCTATGCTGGGAAGGAGCAGGACTCTCTGACGACGCTGAGGGAGCAGCTGGACCCTGCTGCCATCACCAATTGTCACTGTGAGATATCTTTATATTAATTTTCCCTCCCTGTCTATTGGGAGGTCCTTTTGAGACAGACTCACATGCTATTTTTAGGCAGATTATGTGATACTCGTGTCAGTGCTGCACTCAGCCAGCCTGACACCTGCACCTGACATTTAAGGGTCTCTGTTTTGCCAGGAAAAATGAGAATATGTCTATATCTATCAAACTTCTTCCACAATCATCATTGACATAGTCCTCTACTGTGAATGCACTTATTTTACCTTCTGCTTTTTTTTCCTACTTAATTATAGTATTCTGTTCTGTTGTAACTGCAATATTTTTACCCAGAAAATATGAAAAAATGCAGCATTGTTCTGTGTAATCCAGTTGCTTGTATTTTCTTTAGATTTACCTAATGACTCTTTTCGGCTGAGTCTGGCAAGACTGGAGTGGGAACACATGTTTACAGGTGTTCATGGGTATTGGAGTTCACTGCTACCTGCATTGTATGCAAGAAAAATGTAACTAATTAGAACAATTTTAACGGAATATATGAAGAACATCAGAATAAGTCAACTCGTGCTTCTTTGCCTTCTTTCATTGATCTGGCCAGTGAAACAATGATATGTAGATACTAGTCTGTTGTGTTCTAAAGTTTGGTTGGACCTATTTTGAAGATACTTGGTTTAGTAACTGTTAACTTTCTGAAGTTGAACCGCAGAAGGAGACACTGCATGCTGGGATCACAAACAAGTCAAATCCAGAGTGAATCACGGCGTCCATGGATGTGAAAGACACATGGTGACAGGGCCAGGCTGAGTTTTCACCTCTGTGGCATCTAATCACAGAAAAGTCTGTCACAATGGAAGGGAGGAAAAAACAACTCCAAGGTGGCAGATAGTTGGGAGCTACTGGAAGATGAGAAGGTAAGATGTGGCTGGGAAGAGGAGAACTGGAGACTCCCCAACTACTTCTGTGTGAGTCAGAAGAGCACAAGAAATAAGAAGGTCAGCTGTGAAACGCCAAATTTTTAATACATTTAGTCTTTTTTCTGCATTCTGAAACCAGTGCTTAATGAGAGCTGAGCTCCATTGCTATTCTATTCTATTCTGCTTTGTTTAAATGTAAATTCATCTTTTATCATTGCCTTATTTTGGTATATTGGTTTAAAGGTTTTGTTTTCGGCCTTTGTTGTGCTGGACTTGTTTATTACCCAGTATGGCCATCCAGCTTCTTTCAAGTACTTTACAAATTAGCACCTCTGAAGCACCTCTGAAGCTCCTCCTTGCGGACATGGCAGATTCTATTTGGATCAGCAGATCATGAGATCCTGACCATGCAGGTAAGCAGGTGACCGACAGTGTCACCGTCAGATCATCTGTAATATCAGCTTGAACAGCAATATTCATAGCCCGATTTCACAGTGTGATCCAAAGCGTTTCTGAGCTTTTCTGTTGAAAATCATGATGAGTTTGTGATTCTGTCAACAGTGTGGATCATATTCACCTGTTTTAGACAGTTATATACATTATAGACACACATTATACAAATCAATACTACTTCTCTGCCCTGCTTACAGCCCTCAAAGGGCACTTCCTCTGAGGCCAGTGGTCTGTGTTTATCATGCATATCCTCTTATAGCAGTGGTGACTAGAGAAGGCTCAGTACAAGCCCAGCACAGCGCTGAGATTAACACTCTGTTTAATTACTTCAGATTTTTGCCACCCCTCTGGTTGCATCAGCACTTAATGAAGTCCCCAATTAATTGGAATTAATTATTCCAAAAGGTTTCTTTTCTTGGACAGAAAATCTAATTAGGCTCAGTTAATACTGGAAGAGGCAAGCCTGGCTTTGCATGCTAATTGACAGGGTACCATCACTTTGTCGACTCTTTGCTCTTGCCTCTAGCAGACTGTTTCAGTCTCCCGGGATTCCTAAGTATATTTTCTGTGGTTGGCATTAATCAATGGAAGCTGCAACTTTTATCTGCTAATTCAGCCTCTTCATTTGCATGTTCCAGCTACTTGTTATCTCTGTGGTACCCAAACCCACACTTTCAGTGACCTTGCAAACAGCAGTGGATGTCATTATATGGGTGTCACTCCAGTGAAGGGTGAGAAAAGTAATTTTTTTTTTTCTTTTTTACTGGCTTGTGCACAGTTGTTCTACAGAAAATGCACCAGGTTACACATACCTTGGTAGAATGAGTAATAGTGCTGTCTTTCTGTACATCTAATAGATCATAATTCCTGTTCCTGTACTGTGGTGGATCAGGGGACATCCAGTGGATGTAAAGAGAGTTTAATAGAGAGAATCACAATAAGACAGGATTTAGGTATTTGTGCCTCAGGGTCTGTGCCCATCTGGCCTTGTCCTGTGTGCCTTTTCACCATTTGGCCAGCAGGGCCCGCTGGCCATCCTGCTTGCTGTGCCTTTGTGTGTTTTCCCCACTTCCCTGGACTGCCGTTTAGGTCTGTGGGCTGAGTGTGCAGCTTAGTGGAAGGTGTCCCTTCAGTCATGAGTTCATGGCTGGCCTGAGGCCAGCCTCATATTTGGTTTATTTTATTGGTCTATTTTTTCCCCTCACATTTGGTATTGTTTTTCTTTAATTTGCTTTGTGTCTCTCTTTAAGGTTTACCCTGCCTGTGCCCTGGTTAATCATATTCTGTGGTATTTGTTAATGTTTCCTAGTCTCCAGTGCTTGTTCATTGTAATATGCCCCACCTGTTCCTTGTTGCCCCTTAGTCCTTGTGATTGATTAATTGAATTATGGATTCCCACCTGTCCTGCATCATTTCTTGTTAGTTGTGTATTTAAATGCCTGCTTTGGTTCAGTTCCTTGTTGGTTCATGGTGTCCGTTTCCCTGTGTGGCTGTTTGTTTGTATTACTATGCGATTGTTTGTTGTATTTTTTTATAGTAATTCCCTGTTAGTTTGTAGTTTTCCTGTGTTGCCCTCTGCCATTATTATTGTTTTATCAGTTTGGTTTTCAGTTCCTCCCCTTTTGTTTGTTAGGTAGAACCTAAACTCACAATGCAACTTTCCCAATAAATTACACCAACACTGGAGAGAGATTTGGCTGATAAAACCAAGACTGTGTTATATCGAACTTCAGTGTGTTGCTGAAAACAAATCTAATGTGATTAACTCATTTGAGACATCATCTGATTTTGTGGACACCCGGAGCAAAGCAGAAAAAGTTAGTCTCTTTGTGGTTTTTAAGAAGATTCAGCTCGGCAGTAGAGAACATGGGATTTGCATCTTCTTCTCGTTCATGTGGCATGGAAAGTGGTACAAGGACAGTTTTTTAGTTTTTTTTGTTTCAGATTGATAAAAACACTGAGTCACAAAACACTGTGACATATTAGCTGGTACCTGGGTTGGTACAAATAGTATTGTCATGTGATTAAAACGTCATGACTTAAACAGATAAGCTCCCTATGCTGTGGTCCCCAGCGATCTAGTTAACTATAATCAAGCTAAACAGAGTCTTCAGCTTAATCAGGGTCAGTGGAGTTTCATTACCTTGACCCCTTGTCATCCCAGTGCTTGGAATCAATTTTTAGGGCAAGACAAACGGCCAGTTCATTCCAGTTCCTTGTCGTTATTCTGTCTCCAGCTGATTCAGACTGTGATATCAAAAGGAGGCTCAGTAACCTGGTGTGAAAAATTGTAAGAGTGGTAATTAAAGCAAAAGAATTACAAGAGGCAAATTACTGAATTTATTAATATTGAATTAGTGTTCATTTCTATGAATACCTGTATGAAATATAAATGTCACATTAAAGGACAGTCATGATAGATGTGATATGATCCCCATTTAATCTTCATTAATAAGTGATGCTGTAGGTATATTTCTCGGTTTACTGTCAGATGTGTTAATATAACAGGGATTAGACAGTGAAGGTCACCAGATTCCCTACATTATTTATGTTAGAGTGGAAAATATTGAATTATTAAAATTTTACAAATGAAAAAAAAATTACCACAGAGCTTGTATATATTCAAAGGAGGAATGTGCACCGTCATATTATTCATTGTTATTTATTGTTATTTATTTGCGTTACAAATATACATGTGTTCAAAATTATTGTGTTTGCTCCCTAAGAACATATGTTGCAGACTACATTCTGAATTCATTTGCCTTTGTCAAATCTTTTGGCTTTAGACGCTTAAAGAGCAAATACCTTTTTAATTGGCAGCTTGTGTCACCATCAGGAAAAAGAAACAAAAACGCCTGATTAGGGGAATTGAACCATCCGAGGCTGTAAATCATTTTTGTATTTTCAAATAAAAATAATATTGTAACAGGTGCAGGAGGCTTAGCACATATGCCGTACACAATACAAATTAGCACTACACATGCTACAGTAATGAAAAGGACTCTCAGCGCATATAAAAAGTTGTTTGCTAATAATTAAATAATGATAAATTTGATACAACTTTACATGAGAATATGCGTAAAGTTACAGAAACACAGTGGACAACAAACCAAATAAATAATCTGCAGATTTCTTGAAAACATTTCAAAAGTGATGTCCAAGTGAGGGTAAGGTAGGTCAAAATCTTTTGGAACATTTCAATTTGGAATTTTCTCATGAAATTCAGTCCAAGATTAAGGGATAAGATCTAGCATATGAATGAATAAACAGTGATTAAAACAGACACCCTGCTGGGTGGGTATCATCTTTTGTTTGATCTACATGCTTCTAACATTAGCCGTATTGCCTACTTTCACCTGCGTAATATTGCAAAGTTAAGAAATACACTTTCCTTTCAAGATGCAGAGAAACTGGAACATGCGTTTATTACCTCCAGGCTCGATTACTGCATAATAATGTCTTATTCTCCCGCTGTCCAAATAGGTCATTAAATAAACTCCAGCTAGTCCAGAATGCAGCAGCCAGAGTTCTCACCAAAACTAAAAAATATGATCATATTACCCCAATTTTATCTTCACTACACTGGC
>JAODLC010000133.1:10035655-10066350 GCA_026781145.1 Hippopotamyrus pictus
GCCGGTTAAATGTAAAGTGCTTTGTGACAATGACTGTTGTTAAAAGCGCTATATAAATAAAATTGAATTGAATTGAATATCAATAGAAAACAAAAAGGAAAATGAACTCCATGTTTGATAAATGTCCAAACGTGTAACACAATTTTTTTTTCCTAGGTAGTAAGTGTCATTTCCTAATTGCTTATGCCTAAAAAGTAAAGAAATTGGCTATTATTCCTCACAAACTTTGCTTTTGTGAGCAGGACAGCGATCTTTTGAAATTTTCAGAGAGAAAACTGGAAAATTTGCATTTTTTTTGTCCACATAAAGTCAGAAAAAAACAAAAATCAAATATTAACATTGATGTACTGAAGTTAGGCAAAAATGACCACAGATAATTCAGAAGGGAGTAGGTTTTGACATTTAAAATCATACTATAAATCACTTTCAAAAATCAGCCCTGCCAATATGTTCTTGTTACACTGTCCTTGGTAGCGGCGTTCAAAGTCTAGCTCTTCTGAATACGCCTCCATGTTCTCCTTGCATTTGTCAAGATGAGCATCAAGGATATGGACCCTTAAGCAGTGGCAGAGCCGGATGATTTTCAGTGGGGTGGCCAGGGTGGGACCAGACGTCATTTTGGGGAGGCACATAAATTTAAATATTAATATAAGTCATCAAGAAAACAAGAGAATACTTAAGGTACCTAAATGCTATAACACTGTATTGTTTATAATTATAATTATAATTATTAAACACACATTTAATATATCAATTTATTGTAGTTAAAGTAACAAGCTTACACCAAGTACAAGATTCCCAAACTACTGCATTACTACTGTTCTGGGAAATGCCACAAAAATGCAAATACGAAGGGGGCGGCCAATGGGGTGGCCAGGTTTCAGTCTAAGGTGGCCACAACCACCCTTTGCCACCCCCCAGATCTGCATCTGGCAGCCCATCTTGCCGTCAGTCTTTCCCAGAGTCTCAGCCAGCTGCACATAGTTCTCGGCCTTGGCATCACCCAGAAAGCTCCATACTGCTGAAACAAAATGTCATGTAACGTCGATGCAGAGCATCGCTATGCTAAGACGCTAATGGGCAGATTAGGGAAAGACTCACAAGAAAGCACTTAAATACACAGAATCAATTAGACAAGTACTAGGAACATTTGGTAACCAGGAGGATTCCACAGGAGGTAAACGAGGGGGCGTGGCACACAGGAGGAACGACATGATCGGGACGTGACACAAATCACTTCCAAGCCACCTTCTACCTCCGAGTGAGCTTCTCGGGGAATTCCTTGCAACTGGAACTAAACTGAAGAGGTGGGCTTAAGGCTCCATTATTTATACTACTGTGTATATTACTGGAAAGTTCTAGAAGATACTCGAAGTTTGCTCAGCACATAATCTATCTGGAATGATCTAGAAAATAGGCAAATTTCAAGGGATAATAGCAAACTTTAGGTTTTTAGGCTTGAGTTGCATTCATAGAACATTCATAGAACATACATTAATAACAAACATTATATAATAACAACAAACATTATATTTGTATAATCATGTAATGTTTGTTATTAATGTATATTAAAGCTGTTAAGGGATGTTAAGGTGTACTTGCATGCTGCTTATGAATGTTCTATGAATGCATAATGAATGCATTATGATGATGCACTTAATGTAAAGCGTTACCCAATTTTCTATACTATTGAGGTATGAGCAATTATGAAACACACTACGCAGGAACAAAAAAAAAATTATAATTTGTTACATAATGTTATGTAAGACAAGGTGGATGAGACAGCTTTTGTTATATTCCTCTGTAGTACAATACTCACGTTAAACAAGACATGTATTTTATCAGTCAGAGATGGGTCACTTAACTCAGCCTGAGAATTTTTGGTGGTGGGATGGTTTGTTGGCTCATTGGGCTCAAGAATGTAAGCATAGGGAAATGATCTCTGTGTCACACCATGGTCTTTATGATCTAAAGCCTTCAAGAAGCTTATTGTGCTTTTAAAGTTATAAAGCCAGATGCCAGAAGAGAAGCTATTATGGTAATGACAAGCTGATTGCAAATAAGGCTAAAACTGAAAAAAATCTAATAAAATCCAGTCACAGGGAATGGCTGCAGTTCTCTTTCAATGAGCTTTGTTGGACAGTACTTTTGACATCATGTATAATGCTTTACAATGTGCTCGTTTAGTTTACTGACTGGAGTGGCACTAAGGTGCAGTGGTTAACACTGTTGCCTCGTGCCTGTGGGACAGGAGTTTGAGTCCCCGCCATGGCTCTGTATGTGGAGTTTGCATGTTCTTCCTGTGTTGTTGTGAGGTTTTGTCTTGGTTCTCCAGTCCCTGCCTCACAGTCCAAAATGCATGCTAAGATGAACTGGAGTTGCCAAATTGCCCGTAGGTGAATGGTGTGTGAGCCCTGTGATGGGTTGGTGCCCTATAGTGGGTTATTCCCTGCCTTATGCCTGTAGCTTCTGGGATAGGCTCTGGACCCTCTCAACCTTGAATAGGACAAGTATGTACAGAAAATGGATGGATGGATAGTTTACTGACCAGTTTGACTGTAGCTCTTCTTTCTACTTGGACATCAACAAAATGGTAACAGCACTGTTTTAAGGATGAAGCATAGTTTCCTCAGTATAATACCCTTAATTGGCACATCCAAGTGTAGTTGCATGACTTTTCTGCAGCTTTTGTTTTTGATAATGATAGATACCAGACAGAAGTCAGCAAGTGCGGCTAGGAAAATATACATCAGATATCCGAACAATTAGCACTGCAGTACCACAAGGCTGCTTTCTTTCACCACTTCTCTTCATCCTTTATACTAATGAATGCACCTCCAGAGAGCAGACTATGAAGATTGTGAAGTTTGCTGATGACACCACTATGGTTGGTCTTACAGAAAGGAAGTAGCACAACTGGAATCCTGGTGCAGTCACAACCATCTTGTTTAATGCACTGTGGAGATGGTGGTGGACTTTAGACACAATCCTCCCACTCTCTTACGTCTCACGATTAGTGGCTCTGTCGTTTCCACTGTGAAGTCACTTAAGTTCCTACTGTAGGTACTGTCATATCTAGAAACGTAAAGTGGGAGAGGAACACAGACGCTATTGTCAAAAAAGCACAGCAGAGGATGTTCTTTGTTAGACAGCTGAAGAAACTCAACCTGCCTCAGGCCGTGCTGATTCAGTTCTATATAGCAATCATCGAGTCTATCCTCACTTCATCCATAACTATCTGGTTTGAGTCCTCTACTTCAGAAGAGCGGGTCAAACTCCAGCATATAGACAGAGTAGTGGAGTGGATCATTAGCTGTACTCTACCAACACTCCAGGACATCTATAACAGCAGGGTCACAGCGTGCTGGCAAGATTATAGGTGACCCTTCTCATCCTGTACATCATCTCTTCCAGCTTCTTCCATCTGGTAGAAGATTCATGTCTATAAAAATGCACACAACAAGGTATGCCAACAGCTTATTTCTAAAAGCTGTAGCACTTACTAACAGCAGCAGCCAGCCTGCAACCCATTTAAAATATCTACAATTAAACTCATTGTAGCACAGATAAACAGTCCAGTGTGTCAAAGTGGTTTTTATATAGTTTTTTAGTATGTATGTATGTATGTATGTATGTATGTGAGTGTATGGATATCAATGTATATGTACATATGGATGCAAAAGTGTATATGTATATATAGGTATGTATATATGTACAAGTGTATGTATGTGTGTGTATGAATCTGTCTATATATATGTATGTACATGTATAGGTATATTTGTTTATCTCTTAACCATGTTTTTATGTATTTCTTAACCATGTATGGCCACACCACGATAAATTGGTGAATATAATCTGTATATTATAACATAAAATTATATATATATATATATATAATAGTATAACATAATATATAATATACATAATATGAAAAGTAGTTATATAAAATATATATGAAATATATGTGAAGTATGAAATAAAAGATATAATTATATATAGATATGTATAAATGCATACAAAATGAACTACACATACTCTAAGAAATATTCAAAATACATATTGAAAATACATTTTAAATATAGAAGTAAGATTGCTACACATGATATGCAAATACACTTTCATAGATTACAGAGGTGGCCTCCTGCCTCAAATTCCGCTTCGCTCTTCCATCTCTGAGACACGGTGTAGAGCCAAATGGCCTGGGGGACAAAAGACTTCCTCAGCCTGTCTGTCGAGCAGGACAGTGACTGCATCTGCCACTGAACAGACTCTTCTGCCTGGAGACTATGCTGTGCAGGGGGTGCCTGTCATTGTCCATGATGGTTAGAAGTTTGTTAAAGGTCCTTCTCTCTGCCACTGATATGATGGAATCCAGGTTTGTGCCAACCACAGTGCCACCACTCTTCACAAGTATGTCCGGTCACTTGGCATCTCTCTTCCTGATACTGTGTCTCCAGCAGACCACAGCATAGAAGAGGATGCTGGCAATGACCGCCTGGTAGAACATGAGCAGCAGTTTCCTGCAGATGTTGAAGGACCCCAGCTTCCTCACGAAATAGAGCCGCCCTTGGCCCTTCTTGTAGACTGCCTCTGTGTTTGCTGACCAGCCCAGTTTGTCATCCAGCTGTAATCCCAGGTACTTCTTGGTCCTGACTACTTCCATGTCAATCCCCTCAATAGAGACTGGTGACAGAGGAAATCCACACCCATCTTTTTTGTCTTGGACATGTTCAGCTGCATATAGTTCAATCTGCACCATTTTCCTCTACCAGGCTCCTGTAATCCCCCTTCTGATCATCGCTAATACACCCCACAAATGCCGTGTTATCTGAAAACTTTTGCATGTGGCATGACTCAGAGTTGTATGTGAAGTCAGACATGTATAGGGTGAACTGCACAGGGGAAAGCACAGTCCTCTGGGGTTTGCCCATGCTGCTGATTACAGTCTCAGAGGAGAAGTCTCTAAGGCTGATAAACTCTGGTCTCCCGGTAAGGTAGTCTGTGATCCAGGACACCAGATGTGAGTCCACCCTCATCCCTGCTAGCTTGTCTCTCAGTAGCAGGGGCTGGATGGTGTTGATGGTGTTTGAAGAATCAAAGACCATGATCCTCACAGCACCGCTCCCCTTGTCTACGTGAAAGTATACCTTGTGTGACAGGTATAGGATGGCGTCCACTGTGCCCTCCTTCTCCAGGTATGCCAACTGCAGCAGGTCAAGGAATCTGTATGTCTGTTCCTCAAAAGCTTCCAATCATTTCTAGTTACCCATTGACACATGTGGACATTCTAGAATTTAGCACTTCTGGTGGGAGGTCCTACTCTGCCAAGCCACAGCCAGCAGAATGGGCTGGAGAACCCTAACGAGCAGAGGCTATAACATTCCATACGACAGCCAGTCGTACTCGTTACCAGATATATTCCTGGTCCATTGTGTGCTTTGCCTTTTGTGCGATGAATTGAAATGTCTGAATTCTAGTCCATTTTTAGTTGGACCTTTGTTTCAAAAATGAAATCTCCAAGATGTCTTGCAGAATGCCCATGTCAAATTCATTGACACCCGACACTAGAAAAATAACATATCATAAATGCTTAAGGATCTTTGGGATGACAGTTTTATGGTTTCAGTTGCACTTCTGAAGTACACATGAAGAATTTACTTGAGCTAGGAGAGCGAGACAGGAGACAGAGGCAGAGACTGCATTGTGTAGAAGGGGGCCTCATTTGGTCCTTTGTTCTGATTGACGGTTAGGCGATTCCTATCTAAAAGTCTGCAGTGCTGAGGTCTGATTGGGAGGCTGGAGCTGCTCTGCTCTAGACTCAGTGACAGCATAGTTGGCCCCTGTCAGCCAGTCAGAGAGATGAGAATCAGGGAGGGTGATCTTGCCAGCTGCCTCTGACCCTGAAGAGCAGCATGTTCATGCTCTAGAGCTGTAATTTTGTTATACTGTAATTTTTTTTTATTGAAAGAAAAGGTTTAATTTCTCATTTGGGGAATCCAAGAAATGTTTCCTGTTTTTTGTTATTTATAACTACAATATGAGTAGAATAGGCCACCACTTCTGCTGCAAGTTTAATCATAAAACTATGAATGCCGTAGTTTGTAAGAACATCTTGAAGACATTCACTCTGGTGGAAAAGTTTTCGCTTATGAGAACGACACAAGGTAACAGCCGATGTTTGTTCTGTCAAGGGACATGGCTTCAATTCAAATTTAGAGAGTTGAATGACGAGTCGATTCTTGACATTTGCCTGTTTGCAGAGAGATGCATTTCAAACGATGTTTCAGCAAATCTTCACAAAGCAGAGCACATATTCCTTTATATGCTTGTCCAGCATACTTGTTCAACATTTGAAAGGACCATATGTTGTGCATATTTTTCATGGAATGCATTTTAACAGGTTTTCATTCTGCGCTTGAGACCGCTTTTGTTTAATTGACGCATGACATTTCCCCAGCAGTCATGTGGAAAATAAATATCAAAACAAATCTGAGTTCTGAAGCAATTTTGTAATCTTTTAGCAGTACGTGTAGTTTAAAAGCCTAACAAAAATATATACATTCCAGTCAAAGTGTTTAAACAAGGTAATTATTATATAAGGAATGAGTAAATTTCCCCCACGTTAGACTTCTTATTGTTTTTAACTTGTGTATTACAGGCTATCGGTTTGAATCTGACTAGAATAATATTAACTAGAAAAGATGTCACACCGCGTTGGGCAAGCAAGGAACGGGGAATCAGGATCAGGCCACGGAGATTCAGGAACACAGGGTTTATTTGGTAAAACGAGCAGACAAGGCAAAACACGGCACACGACGTCAACGACGGAACTGGGGATACATACTCTCATGTGGACTTAAATACACAAGAATTAATGAAACAACAACAAACAGCTGGTAACACTGGGATTTCACATGAGGTTAACGAGGGGGCGTGGCCCACAGGAGGATTGTAGGAGTGGGGCGTGACAAAGATGCTGTCAGAAACACAGCAATTTATTCCCTGTACAGCCCCTTTACCCCTCTCCCACCTTATTCTAACTCCTTATACAACTCCCAACCTCTACAACTTCCATATATCTATAAAATTTCTATGTACAGTAGCCTCCATATATGAATCACAAAGTCAAATGTTATCTGCGTTCTCCCTTCATTTTAATGCCACTAAACAGTGTTGTTTAAATTTTTAGGACAGTTTGTTTCAAAATCTGATTTTTTTCCATAAAATATGGCTGCCTAGTCAACAAAGGCAACTGACAGAAAAACAGGAGTTTTTTCAAGCTCAGGTGAATTGTGATGATAGACAAAATCATGCCCGTCAGTTCTGGTGGCTATCTGTCTATATACAGTAGGTAGCATATAGCATATGAATGTAAACTGAACAAATACACAGACTTATCCACTGCTGGGATTCTACCTGCACTGAAGGCGTCTGTCAATCCAGGGTGATGCCCAGGGCTTTTAATCACACACTCATGAGAAAGTAAACAAAGCAGCTGGGTGCTGGAACCCAAATAGTCCAAGACACAGTAGGGAATGTGGGCCTTGCAATGATTCCTCCTAATGAGGCAGAGCAGCACGAACCTCTCACCCCTTTGGAGTAACGGGGTCCTGAGGTTTCATCTTTGGACAGTGACTGGTAATATGAAGCTCATCAACACAGTGACAGAGCTCATATCTACATTTACCTATTTTAGCAGATCCTTGTGGCCAAAGTGATGTACAAGTGAGTATCACAGACCAGGGTCAGCCAGTCCCTGGAACACTTGGGGTTAAGGGCCTTTCGCAAGGTCCCAGTGGTGAAATCGCTCTGCTCTTGCATATGGGATATGACAAGTTTTCAATGACAGTCATAAAGTCCTAACTTGCACAGTCACGTACCACCCGCAGTACATGTGTGTGTCTACCAGCCCAAGAACCAGGGCTAAGAACAACAATTATTCCGTTAGCCACCAAGTATCAGCTTATCTACCAGTGTGGCAAGTAAAGGAGACATCAACCCTACATGAACAACAGTGGCATTACAGCAGATGTAGACAGGTAGTGAAATTTTGGTTTATAGCCCCCTGGCATTTGTTTGAATCCCCGACCCACGGTTAGGAAAGTTTACCATGGGGGAGCACCCCATAAAATGTATTTCTGGTTACTGGCCTGCATTACAGTCCTGTCAATCACTGTTATGAATCTCTTCACCTGCAGGTCGTGATCCTGCTGTAACCAAAATGAGCAGATGGTCCTTCGTGCTGAGCCGGGCACTGAGCAGACGCTGCGACCTCCTCAGGCTGGTCTGGGCCAAGCGGCAGGCTAATTAAGACTCCCGGGCCGCTCTGCCAGGGAGCTGGGGGGTGGTGAGAGAGCTAACAGGGCCTGCTAACGCAGCCTGCTGTGGGGGAGCTGTGCACAGAAGACACCTGCAGCAAATATTAATATGAAGAGCTGCAGCAGACAGCCTGATCAGGAGCTGCATGGAGGGTCCATCTGCTGGGGAGCACTTCTGACTGGATGGATTCTGTGTGGCTCAACTCAACAGGCAGCACACGAATGAGAGCCAGTGTGTTGTTTACTGATGTTATTCAAGCTCTCAGACAAGCATATTACCTTTTCTGGTTATAGGAGAAGGTGGAAACATGGAGTTGATGCTAAGGAGTCACAGATGAGTTAAAATCCCCTGATCGTGGCACTCCTCTGTTTTCCATGGCACATCGCGAGCTGCAGGATGCTCCTGTCGTAGCCATCAGCAGCAGCCAATCCATGTGAGACGCTGATAAAGCTGACAGGGCACTCATGAATTTTAATGCCTAAAAGTCACACTGAACTCACATGAGGTTAGCTTAAGACAGCCAGTGCCACTTCACCATGAAAAATGTATAAAAAATATGTAAGAGAACCCCACAGAGCTGCCTGGGGTGATGATCAGAATTTGGATTCCTGTTCCTGGATCAGCGTCGGGAGCAGCTAACCGGTAAATTGTTTGTGCCACATTGACCACTGCAGAGAGGAACCACTGAAACGGCTGATCTGGCAACATAAATTGGAAAAAGAATCACTGTGAATTCACAGAAAAATAAGGAATCTCACACCTCCTCCTCAGTACCCCATTGAGTCCAGGTTGATGGGTATAATACCTGGGGGAGTCACAGAAATGAAGTCTCTATGGTTACCATCTTCAGACCCCCAGGCCATTGATTCCATATTAGGCCACTAGAGAGAGCACTTCAAAACAATAAGGATATTTCCAGATATTATAATATCATTCATATCACACAAGACCTCCTGCCTCAGGGGATTCATCTTAAATAAGTTCATTGTCAGAAATGATTAACTCACTGAGGTAGATCCTACGATACTGGAATCGCCAGCAGTGACCAAAAGTTAGCTGTGGATCCCCCCCCCTCCCCCAAACAGCACATGAGATGATGTCCTGGGGAGGGGGCAATAAGTTTAAAGTACAAGGCAAGAAAATATAATATGTAGGAAGCTGAAAGGAGCCTGTCAAAAAGCTTTTGGGTGATGCACAAAGTTGCAGATCTATCAAGATATCTGGACACTCTCAGATGCCACACAGTCCATTGTACAGACCATTTCCCACATATGACAGGACGTTTCCCAGGAAGCCACAGGACGTTGGCATCCTCAGCTGAGAAATGGGGAACGAGCAAAAATTCTGATCATCAAGTTATTTCAGTGTTCATACAATTTAGCTCAGATGGTCATTCCCCACATACAGCAAGCGGCCATTCCCCAAATGTGGCAGGCAGGCAGGCATTCCCCACATGCAGCCCATGGCTATTCCTCACGTGTTGCAGGCGGCCATTCCTCACATGCTGGTGAAGGCCGTTCCCCAAATGCGCCAGGCAACCTTTCCCCACGTGCAGCAGACGGCCATTCCCCAAATGCAGCAAACGGCCATTCCCCACATGCAGCGAATGGCTATTCCCCACATGCAGCCAATGGCTATTCCCTACATGCAGCAGGCAGGCATTCCCCACATGCAGCCAATGGCTATTCTTCACGTGCGGCAGGTGGCCATTTCCTACATGCAGCAGATGGCCATTCCCCAAATGCGGCAGACGATCATTCCCCGCATGCAGCCAATGGCTATTCCCCACGTGTGGCAAGCGGCCATTCCCCACATGCCGGAGAAAGCCATTCCCCAAATGTGGCAGACAACTATGTGCGGCAGGTGGCCATTCCCCAAATGCAGCAGACGGGCATTCCCCACATGCAGCCAACAGCTATCCCCCACATACGGCAGACGGCCATTCTCAACATGCTGGAGAAGGGCGTTCCCCACATGAGGCAGGCAGCCATTCCCCAAATGCAGCAGACGGGCATTCCCCACATGCAGCCAATGGCTATTCCCCACATACGGCAGATGGTCATACCCCACATGTGACAGACGGCCATTCCCAACATGCTGGAGAAGGGCATTCCCCACATGAGGCAGGCAGCCATTCCCCAAATGTTGCAGGCGACTGTTCCCTACATGGGGCAGGAGGCCATTCCCCAAATGCGACAGGCAGCCGTTCCCCACATGCGGCAGTCATTCCCCAAATGCGGCAGATGGCCGTTCCGCACATACAACAGGCGGCTGTTCCCCACATGCGGCAGACAGCTATTCCCTACATCTGAGTGTCAGTTTTTGTGTCTTGGTCAAATTATAATCCTAAATACTCTTCCTGTAAATATGTGCTCAAATTTTCTAAATGCTTTTAATATATTAAATAAGCAGAACAACGTGTAAGTACCGCAAATCATACTGCAAAAAGTAGCAATATAACCCTATCCTTCAGTCTGTTTCGATTTTGAGTATGCTACATGATTCTTGGTATCATAGCTGTAGCCTGTCCCAGGGATCATAGAGTCCAAAGGAGGGCTGTGTCCCAACAGCTCATTGCAGTGCACAATACCATTGTTATACACTGTAAGTGCATAAAACTGGACACATGTTTGCAGTTAGAATTTTAGATTTTAGATCTGTGTTAATACTGCTATTTTAACGATAAAGTAGCATCTATATAATAATCACAAAGAATATATTGAAGTATTTCTGTGATAATCCTACCTGTAGGATAATTCTATGCTTTGTTTAGTCAGTATAAATATCATCTACAGTTTAATTCTGAAGACAGAATTAGGTATGTTTAAGCCACTATTGCTTTTTAAACATACTGTTTTAAAATTTACCAATTCAGTCTTTGTACTAATTCATAGATTTTCATTATTTGTCTGTAGAAGAAGAGTTTTGAATAATTTAATATTTTATTATAATACAATCAGTAAAGTGTTTGCTGTTTTCAGTCTCCCTGCTCCTCAGCAGTGGCCATTAATTTTCCATAAATAACCGAATGGGATTCTTTCATCACTCAGCTGCTCATTTTCTGGACCAGTACAGAATTGTTTTAAGCATTAATTAGATTGGTGTGAGATTTTGAAGGCAGAGAGATTTGATAAGCAGGGTGTGCAAGGGCTGTAAGCAGCTCATAGATACACTCACATTCCATGCTTTATCTTGACACGTGCTGTACAGCCCTTTCTGGCTGGGTGAGATTATCCAGAAAAGATTTAAGCCACATAGAAACGTGAGCCAGCAATGGCCACTGTTTTGTTCTTAGTGTAAAATAACCATGTGCTTTGATGAAGGTCGTTATCAGATATCACTGCTGTCAGAACCTCTGCTATTAGAATTTCTGCTATTAGAACCTCTGCTATCAGCATGTCTACTATCAGAACCTCTGCTGTCAGAATTTCCTCTAACAGAACTGCAGCCATCAGAAGCTCTGCTATTAGAACCTCTTCTATCAGTACTTCTGCTACCAGCATATCTGCTATCAGAATCTCTGCTATTAGAACCTCTGCTATCAGACCTTCTGCTAATATAATTTCTATCAGAACCTTTGTTATCAGAAACTTTACTGACACCTCTGCTATTAGAATTTCTGCTATCAGAACCTCTGCCATTGGCATTGCTGCAATCTGCATCTCTGCTAACTGAATTTTTGCTATAAGAACAGCAGAAGCTTTGCGATTAGAACTGCAGCATTAGGAGGTCTGCCATTAGAACCTCTGCCATTAGAACCTCTGCCATTAGAACCTCTGCTATTAGGACCTCTGCTATCATAACTGCTACTCTTTGCTATCAGGACCGATACTATTATAACTTCCTCTATCAGATCCTCTATCAGATCCTGTGCTATCTGTTCTGCTACTGACCATTCATGGTGTTTCTACCTGCTGTGAATTCTTTCTTGGTATATGGCACATTATGCACTATACCAGTGCATCCTTCTAAGCACTCACAGAGGAAATGTGCAGGTACATGTGTACTTGCAGATACAAAATGCCCCTAATAAAGACAAGAGGTACCCTCCCTCACTGGAGTCAGATTCACATACAGCAGTCAGAGGTTCCCTCTCTGCAACCTCCTGGTCCAACAAGAAAAACGGGAGCTGCCCTGCCCTCAGCTTGGGACCAGTCTCACCTGATGTTTTGCATCTAGGGTAAAGACTCCAACCCCAATCAGAACATCAGGCCCCAGAGCCCACTCTGTGTGTGGAAGTAAGGCTAAATTTGCCTAGCGTGTACCTTTTTCTCCTGCATTACATCAGAAGTAACATCCCATGTTCCCAATGACAGTGTCCATGGTCAAGGTGGGTTCTGTCAAATTCCTTCCAGTTCAAATGACATTGCATCTGACTTCACCTTTCGCCTTGCAAGCAGTGAACTGAAAAGTACCATATTGACAGTGTTTCCTTATGCTAATCTTTCTCCTCCTGCTCCTCTTGATATTTTCACAATTGCACATGTCGTGGCTTTCGGTTTGTTAGGCAGGTAAATAGATTGGTAGGTAGGCTAGTAGGAAAGTGGGTAGGTAGGTAGTTTGATGGTAGGTTGGTAGGCAAGCAGGCATGTAGGTATGGGTGGAAGGTAGGTGGGTAGGTCTTCAGGCAGGTAGGTAGATAAGTTGGTAGATAGGTAGGCAGATTGGTTGACAGGTAGGCATTCAGGTAGGTAGGTATCTGGATAGGTTTGTAGGTATGCTGGGACGTAGGTAGGTCAGTAGATCGGTATGCAGGCAAGTGTGTCAAAAGGTAGGTAGGGAGGTAGGTCAGTCGGTGTGTAGGTGGGTTGGTACATAGCAGGTAGGTAAGCAGACAGGTAAGTTGGTATATAGTCATCAGCCAGTGTGTAGCCTCCATGGCTCAGGATAGAAAGGACATAATGAGGATAATGAGGTCAGCCCAGATGATCAAAGGGATGAAATGACCAGGCACTGACTGTCGGTACATCAACCGCCGCTGCAGCAGAGCAGAAGGGATATTACTGGAGCCCAAGCACCCTGGCAGGAGCTGATCTCCTGCCCAGAGTCTGGTAGAAGCCTCAGCAGTATCAATACACTGAAGAGGATGTTCAGGAACAGCTTCTCCCCATCAAGAATAGATGAGCAGAACTACTGAAATATTACTATACTGTTTGTGAATAGTAATATGTGTGTTACTCTCCCTCACTAGGCCTGTGTAATCATCCCTTGTCTATTTATGCTTTAATTACTGTACAGTGTTGTTGCTTGTACAGAGTGTTACTGAATGAGTAAAATATAAATGCACCTGTCACACGTGGCCAATAAAATATTGTGAATCTGGCTTAGCTGCTCTTAATGTCGACACTCTCAGGCCAAATACATTGAGTTCATGCTGACAGAGCAAATGTTTAAATGCCCAAAGGGTGTATCCAGTACTTTGGCAGTAAATAAACTGTGGCTACTTACCAATGCCATCAGACACATTCACCCCACCCCCCATTTTGCTGTCCTTTTCATCTGTAGCCACTGCCAGCCCCCCCATGGAACCCTCAGCAGCTGCCTGGTATCCCTGGGGGGTGGGGGACAATGCAATCAGTCACTGTATGTTCAAAGCCAAACAGCTGGATACAAAGAAGACAAAAGCTATTTAGAGACCGTGTCTGAACTATCAAAATGGTTTAAAGCACTTAACTGTGAGGAATTTACCTCGTCACCATCTGTCATGCATCTTCTGAAGATGTGGGTGCTTAGCTATAAATGTTGATGCTTCATATTTATCATCATTGCAGACAAAGTGACTACACTCCAACCTTCAGACATCCATAAAAATATGGATTTACTTCTCCTTTTTGAGTATCTTCTCTGATATCATCTCGGCACTTTCTTCTGTGAGAAATTCTTACTATCATTCCAGCACTTTCTAAATAGGACATTTGGGGTTAGTTTTCATCATTTGCTCCCCGATAATAAATTTCATTTCACAGGCAGTACTTGATTTTGTCACACCTTCACCCAGCTGAAGATGCATCTGAAGATGGTGGGACAGGCAGGTCATTAGAAATGTTCTGTCTTCTGCCCCCAGGGGCTCATTCAGGAAGAATCAAATACCACTACATAACTCATACCAGGTTAAAGTGCTGGAAATGTAGTTAAGGTTACTGGTTATTCTCTTGTTCTCCTGAGAAGAGGTCAATAGCTTACTTAGGTCCATCCATCCATGTTCTACCTGCTTATCCTGATTTGGGTTGCTAGGGGGCCTGGAGCCTATTCCACACTGTATAAGGCACATGGCCAGGGTGCACCCATAAAGGGATGCCAGTCCATCACAGAGCACATCCATGCACAACCGTCAATGTAGAGCCACCAGTTAGCCTATCTATGTGTCTTTAGACTATGGGAGGAAACCAGAGGATTTGGAGGAAACCTACACAACCAACTCAACATGCAAACCTCACCCACACAGAGCAGGTGAGATGGGATTTCAACCCCTAACCCTGGAAGTGTGAGGGGCACTGCTGCCCACTGATGCACCTTAATCAGGTCCAGCATATATAAACTCATAGTACATATTTACATACATACATACATACATACATACATACAGTATTTACTGTAAACTCAGTTTGAAAGCCTGCTCAGCAAGCGTATATAGTGGCCCTCGCCACTTCGCGCTTCGACTCTTGCGGCTTCAGTCTATCCCGGTTTTTTGTATATTCATTAAAAAGTTGATCGAGACAGTGAAAATGATACATCGCTACACATTGGAAGCATCTTTGCTCTTCGTAATTAAATGTACAATAATAATGTGATATTTGTAACGTCTAATATGTCTTATTTTCTCTTATTTTTCTCTTCTCTAATATATTGGGTAGTACGAGTGTAATTGTCATGACCTGCCTGTACAATCCTCTTGTGTGCCACGCCCCCTTATTAACCATGTGTGCAACCACGATTGTGACCAGCTGTTTTCTGTCAGTTTGATTTGTCCGGTGTACTTAAGTCCACGTCAGAGTCTGTAACCCCAAGTCTGTTATTGACGTTTTGATGTTACATGTTCCTGTGTCCTGCATTTGGAGTGATTCCAAAAAAACCCTTCGATCCTGATTCCTCGTCTCCCCGTTCCTGCTTCTGTGTCCAGCAATCATAACAGTAATATTGACTAAAGGGTGTTATTTTATGTCTAGAGGGCTGTAATAATGTTAAAACCCGTATTTAGAAGGTCGTAAACAGGTCTTCTATGCTCTAACTACAAAAATATTAAACTTATAAATAAAGAATCCTACTTCACGGAAATTCACTTATCGCGGTAGAGTCTGGAACTGATTAACCGCGATAAACGAGGACCGCCTGTAATGGAGTATTTATAAAATAATTCCTCTGGTTACGCTTAAGATGCCAACTTGATTATTCCTTGAATCCTCTTCATTACGTGACAGATGGCAGGTCATTATTAAATAGATAATCAAGTAAGAAATTTATTATGGAGTCAACATTAACTTCATGGCACCTACTAAAAACAGAGGTATATTTTTAGCTAAATGAGGCTGAATGAGTTAGCATAGTCCTTGTAGCATTTGGCACTGTTGTGGACCTTTACCTCTCCTGTTCACTTTTTCTGTTGCTCAGTCCTGTCATGATCCAATCGTCTGCTCGTTAACCCCGTGTGGATTCCTTGTGTTTCCCAGCTGTTTCTTGTTGCTGTCATTAGTCTTATGTACTTAAGTCTGTGTTAGGTATGTTTTCCCCAGTCCGGTCATTGACGTCGTTTAACATTGTGTTGAGTCCTGAGTGTCTTCGCCTTCATTAAATCCCGTGTTTACACAACTTCCTGACTCCTGCGCCTGTTTCCCCGGTCCGTGAGCGATTGAACACGACAGTCCATTCGGCTGCTGTTTTTCCTAACTTTCTCAACAATGGCACTAAAGATCTCTGAGCATTGAATGATTAACGGACATTTACTAAAGAAAAGTGGCACCTGCATCTGGGAGCACAATGTGTTTTTACTGAAGTAGGAACTGGTGTTTTGTGCATTTTTCACAATGGTAGATCAATATGTTCCATATATAATGTAACAGGAAGAAGTGTGACAGTATAGGGAAAAGGTTTGTTTGTTGCTACTAATTTTTCATTCTTTTTTAAGTGTAATAATGAATTCGGGACAGGGTGACAAAAGAACTAATCACCTTATTGGCTGAATATTTACAACTCCTATTGTTCTGGGTTGCAAACATTTGCTGCCTGAAAAGCTGCCCACCAATCCTGATAATTACGTATTGCTGTAGTCACAGCAGAGGAAATATTCTTGAGATGCTAAGTACCATGAACCATAAGGTTTATAGTTTAAACTGAGAAAAATCAGCCAATGATAAATTCAGCTGACACTGACTTTTCAGTGATACTGTTTTGGTGATGATGCATTGATGGTAGGGATACTTGCCGTGCTATTAATATTAATGTACAGAAAATGCTTCAGATCTGCTCTTATTTCAAGAGTGAGGTGAGGCAGCTGCCTAGTCAATCACAAGGCTCGTGATCCTGCATAGCACTTTCAGATGAGAAGCATTTCAGTGGTGTCCTGTTCCTAGAAGCACAGGGGTGGATGTGAGGACAATGACTTGTGGGAGCGCACTCAGAAATACATCAGGCAACTTAGAGATATCAGATAATTTAAACCAAATGTTTTTGGATGGTGGGAGGAAACTGGATAAACGGGATGAAACCCAAGTACAGAACATGCAGGATTCGTACACACAGAGCCATGGGCAGTAGTTGAAGTTGCAGTGCCAGGCCAGTGAGCCACCATGCCCATCTTAATCTTTAAAGTATAAAAACATGAAGGATCAACAGCAAAGTTCAGTTCCTGGGAGGATAAATATGAGCTGAAACACTGTTATGTCCAGGCTTGTATGACAGTCTCCAATGCTGCTTTCAAGGTTAGGGGGTTTTATTTCAAACTCAGCTCACTTAGGAACAAAGGAGACTCTGATGGATCTAAACAAGTGAATAACTCACAAAATAACAAAGACTTGGAATATACATGAGTCTGCAATGTCACGTGACCGATGACATCCGATTTCATCCTGTGGTGTCAGAAGTTTTGAATCCTGTTGGCTCTTTGAAAGTTTTATAAAAGTGAGATGAAACCTTTGGGCATCGTGGGGGTCTTTTGCAGTTGGAAAAATTGATTGCTATAATGATTGTATTACATACAACACCATTTGATACATTATGAAAAGTGGCTCTGGAAATGGCAAGAGGCGATCCTCAAATGTTTGGAAATAGTTTGAGTTGATGTCTCCCGGTAACTTGAATAAATATTGATACGACAAAATATGAAATTAGTTATTATTATTATTATTATTATTATTAGTTCCTTTGCTTGTTCCATGGGCCAGTTCTCTCCTGCCACAGGGGAGGCTGGGTTTCCATTCCCTTATTGTAAATTGCTTTGGATAAAAGAATTTGCCAAATGAATAAATGTACATGATTATATTCGTATTATCATTATTGTACTGGCCAGGTTTGCAATGCTCCAAACATCTGACATACAGCAATAACACATCCTCAGCTAAATATCTTCACTGACACCGTTAGACTGTCAAGCTACAGCCCAACGTGTCAACACCTCATTCTTTCCCACATATCCCCAGTTTAAAAACTTCCCTTTAAACCCCAACAAGTGAGAATAGTCACACGTGTAGCAGCACCTAATTGGCAACAATTTAACAATTAATGAGTTCATCCCAGATTCATCGCAAAATTTTATTGCAAATGCATAATGACTGAAAATACATATAAGTCAACTGAATGAAACATAGTATTTTAAGATTATATTTAACAAAACACAGTCAGACCTTGCTGTCATACCAGCCACATTATTCATTTGATGCAAACGCATATAGTCTTCATTCTCAGATTGTTCAAAGCATTGCCTAAACCCACTAGGGGTCTCTCTATGTTTGAAAAAAAGGCTCAAAGACTCAAAACACATTCTGGAACCTTATGGGGAAAGCCCCAAAGCTACATCAAGCCTCATCGGCCCATCACTACAGCAGAGTACTTATACAGATACAGTATAGAATTTTCAATGGCTACCATCTAACATCAAACACCAAACACAAAAATAGTCAGCAAGGGAACAGGGAATAGTCAGGGATATATATGCACCAATAAAAGGCATAGACAAGGGACATGCGTGAATCCTTAGCAATTATCCAAAAACTAGGGGTTAAGACACCAGGAGATGCAAACTAATCACAGGGGAAAATATTTAACTAAAGCACAGACAAAATTTACCAAGAACAATGACATTAAGGACAAGGACCTAACCAGAGTGCAGAAAGAGATTCAAGATTCAAAGCGTCTATTGTCATATGTACAGTAGAAAGTGCATTTCTCTGTACAATGAAATTCTTTGCTGTCCACACAAAAAATGCCGAGGTACAATATAATAGAAAAAATAAATAAGAGAATAAATACTTTAAGTGTAATGTGCAAAAAATTACAGTATGAGGTAGTATGGTATGGTAGTAAGGTAGTATGATGTCCATTATTCATTCTCCTGTCAGCTGTTAAGGAGTCTGATGGCAGTGGGGAAGAAGGAGTTGTTAAGTCGGGAGGTTCTAGATTTCACACTTCTGTACCTCTATTTTGAGGGCAGAAGTGTGAACAGTCCATGTTGGGGGTGTGTGGGGTCTTTGAGGATGGAGGCAGTTCCCCTCTGGACTCTGCGGTGGTAGCTGCTCTGCAAAGAGGGCAGCAGAGTCCTGATGATCTTTTCCGCAGTCTTCACCACTCTCTGCAGGCGTTTGCAGTCCATAGCTGTAGTGTTGCCATACCACGCGGTGATGCAACTGGTCTGTGTGCTCTCCACGATGCAGCTGTAGAAGTTCCTGAGGGTCTTGGTTGACATACCGAACTACCTCAGCCTCCTCAGGAAGTACAGCCGCTGTTGAGCCTTCTTGACCAGCTGTGTGGTGTTCAGTGACCAGGTGAGGTCCTCACTGATGTGGACACCCAGGTACTTAAAGCTGCTCACCCTCTCCACTTCAAGCTCCTGGATGAGCAGTGGCTGATGAGGCCTCCTCCTCTTCCTCATGTCCACTATCATCTCCTTTGTCTTGTCCGTGTTGAGCGTGAGGTTGTCCTCACACCATGACACCAGACCGGCCACCTCTCTCCTGTAGGCTGCTTCATTGAAGGCGGAGCTGTAATCGATAAAGAGCATCCTGATGTAGGAGTCTTTGTTTTCTAGGTGGGAGAGGGAATAGTGAAGGGCAGCAGCAATGGCGTCTGATGTGGACCTGTTGAGCCGGTAGGCATACTGCAGGGGGTCCAGAGTGTCTGGGATGTTGCTCTGGATGTGGGCCAGCACCACTATCTCAAAACACTTTGTGATGATTGGAGTGAGTGCTACTGGTCTGTGGTCATTCATGCAGGTGGCTGTGCTTTTCTTGGGGAGGGGGACAATGGTTGTGGTCTTGAAGCAGGTGGGAACAGTGCTCTGGCTGAGGGAAAGGTTGAAGATTGAGGTGAGAACATCAGCCAGCCCGTTAGCACATGCTTTGAGGGCCCACCCAGGTATGTTGTCTGGTCCTGCTGCCTTGTGGGGGTTGATCTTCCTCAGTGCCTTTTGTACCTGATCTGTTGAGACTGTTGGTGGGGGGGAGAGTGGTCTGGAAGCATGCATGCAAGTATGCATGCCTCTTCCCTGTGCTGTGGTGGGGGATCTCAAAGTGGGTGTAGAAGGTGTTGAGATAATCCAGCAGGCTCCCTGCAAATCTGATGGTGTTGGTAGTGGCCCTGTACTCTGTGATGTACTGCAGGCCTTGCCACATCCACCCGGGGTAAGCAGAATAATAGAAGCCATCCAGCTTCTCTCTGTACTACCTCTTGGCCACCATGATGGCTTTCCTCAGTCCGTACTTTGCAGCCTTGTACTCCATCTCATTGCCTGATCTAAATGCAAGAGAGCAAGTATGCAGCATGTGCCGTACCTGACTGTTAATCCAGGGCTTCTGGTTGGGGAACTTCTTGACTTGTGTTGTGGGCACAATATTGTCAAGACAAGTGCTAATGTACCCAGCGACGTACTCAGCATAGTCCTGTATGCTGACAGAATAATCCTCCATAGTGGCTGCAGTTTTGAACACATCCCAGTCTGTCTGAGCAAAACAGTCCTGCAGGATGCTCTCAGTCTCTGGGGTCCATCGTTTCACGAGTTTGGTGACAAGGTTTGATTGTTTCAATCTCTGCCTATAGGCCGGGTACATGAACAGAGAAATGTGGTCTGACTGTCCAAAGTGGGGGTGGGGTGCAGCCCTGTATGCGCCACGTATGTTGCTGTAAACATGGTCCAAGGTGTTCTTGTTATGGGTGGGAATGTCTACGTGTTGGTAGTATTTGGGAAGTACATTCCGTAAATTGCACTGATTGAAGTCGCCAGCAAAGATGAACACAGCATTTAGATGAGTCGTCTCTAACGCACAGATGACGTCATGGAGTTTTCCGAGCGCTGCTGTGGAGTTAGCTCGCGGTGGGATGTAAACAGCGGCCAAAAACACAGCAGAGAATTCCCTCAGTAGATAGTAGGGGTGGCATTCCAGCAGTAAAAGCTACACGTCTGGCGAACAGTGGTTATAGACAGTCTATACATCTCCGCACCAGGAGTTGTTGATAATTGCACACACACCTCCCTTGTTAGCCTTACCAGAAACTGCGGTCCGGCCTCCATGGTATACCAGTGAGTGAGTCTGTAGCTGAACGACGCTTTTTGGCACTTTGTCCGAAAGCCAGATCTCGGTGAAAATAAGCGCAGCACTCTCTTATTTCCCGCTCTGTTGTGATCCTAGCTCGTAGTTCATCCAGTTTGTTTTCCAGGGACCGCAGGTTGGCTAGTAAGAGGCTGGGTAGCGGTGGTCGGCTAGCTTGAGCCTTTAGTCTAGCATGGAATCCCCCCTTCTTGCTTCGCTGTCTCCAGAGCGCTCCCCTGGGGCAGCTGGCTCACTCGGGCTCGGTGCTCTGGGGCCTTCCTGGGAGCAGTGGCTGTGGCTCCTGGGGCGGACAATGACTTTGAGCTCCGGTGGTTTAAAACCAGTAAAATCCAAAAAATTTGGGAGTTGCTGATGTCTAGTAGTGCCTGTCTGCTATAAGCTAGCAGTGCACAACACTTGTCCAGTGTGAAAAGAATAGAAAAGACACAAAAAACAAAAGAAAGGCGGCATTTCAGAGCAAAGCAAGCAAACTTATTTGCCACGGAGTGCGCCATCTTGATTTGAGAGGGCAGAAACACAAAGAACATGATTTATAACACAAGGTTAACCAAAGGTCCTTTCAGCCTCAAACTCACAGTGGTAATGGCCTAAATAGCTATCAGCTACTTGCTCAGCCCCTTCAACTACACAGCAGCCTGGGGAACAGGCAGAACTATGGGGACTGTGACTGGCACTAAACCTTTGGGAACACAAGGAGCCGGATGGGATAACCGGTGACACTGGCTGGCCAGAAAGAGAACTACAATATAAGACTTTCACACTGGGAGAATACCAAGACATGGACTAGACTAGGAACACTAGGCAAGACCAGCAACATCGTCTTGTCCTCAGGGGAAGCAGAGAACTTAACGAAATAAAGGACAGAATGGGACAGGACATGGACCAATCCTGACAGATGCTAGCACAATTAGTCTGCTAGGTCTATCCACGAATTATTCTTTCTAATATAATCAATTGCAAAAAATATATCACTTGATATTTATCATCTGGATATTTCTTCGTGTCACTATTGTGTTGAACAAGCCATCAAAATTATTTCAGGTACATAAAAAATGTTTCATTAATTTCTTTAAATTTAGTGTGAAGTGTGAGCTCTGTTGAAATAGCAGATTACTTTTTGTACTCAGTTTTGCATTAGTATAAAATTTACGGTTGTGTGTACCTGTAAGTGTAGAAATAATATAGCAAGGACTTTATTTAGACTGTCAGTCACTTACAGTAATCTGTGTTGTGGAAAACACAGCTCAGGGACTGAAAGCTTATATAAAACATTGTCCTGATGGTTACTGTCACATCCTACACGTTGAGTCGACTTTGCCCCTCTTATTTTCCACCCTGGTATGGCTGTAACAAGCCCCACCCAGCATTGGTTTGCCTTACCTCTTGTTCCAGCCCCTTAACTGTGTTCAGCTGTCCCCTGTATACTGCATGTATCCTTTGTATTTAAGTGCCGTTTAGTATTGCAGTCTTCAGACCTGTCAGTGTTACTTGTCTGCACTTCTGTCTTTAGTCCTCCTGTCAAATAAATGCCCCCACAAGGGGTTTCTATGACAAAGCTGCATTTGTAGGTCATGCTTCTCCCTTTTAGCATGACAGAATGACAGATCTCCTCGAACAACCCAGCAGCCATGATCTTGCTATTCCGCCACTGCGTCTGCCTGCCTGCGTCTGCCTGCCTGCGTGTCCCGACTGCTACCCGGAAACTCTGCCTTTGCAGATCTGCATCTTTACTAGGTGGACATCCACTACAAGCCAGTTTCTGAGTCCAACTGGCTCCAGTTGCAAGTAAGCAAGTTGGATGATGATGATCTAGATGCAGTGCCTCTAAGAGTCACGGCTCGCGAGGCAGACCCTCTGCTGTTCGCCACAAATCACCCTGCGAATTGCTGGCCACATGGAGTTGTGCATCCCAGGACTTTTTAGCCATCTCCCTCCATTCCCTCACCTCTGCGCAGAACTGATCAGTATTTCTCCCACCAGGATTTGCATTAGCAGTTGCACAATGATCCTGCGGTTAATGCGTCTCCCTGCTCAGTCAGCTTTCCCAAGACCTGGAGGCAGTAACCCTGATCTCCCTGCCTAGGGAGCTGTGACAGATTGCAATGAGGATGAGGCAGTTGCTCCTCTTGAGGAGGGACACGAGCCGGTCACCCGGAGTGTCTGCAACAGACCCTCTGCCACCTCCAGTAGCCCAACCACTGTAGACCTAGTGAGCCCTCCGTCACTCTGCAAGTGCCTGGCCCTGGTGAAGCCTCCGCTGCACTGCAAGCGTCTGGCTCGAGTGAGGCCTCTGTCCTTTAGCCAGTGTCTGGCCCAACGGAGGCCTTTCGTTGCTCCCTGAACGTCTGGCCCAAAGGAGGGTTTTGACGGCCCATAAGGGCTTGACCAAGGGGAGGTCACTCCTGTCACTCCTGGCTCTGAGAGAGCCCCATGGATCATACTTCCAACCCAGAGTGTGTCTGATTGCTGTGATCGTCTCTGGAGTCCCTACTTCTGTTTTGCCCGACTCCGGAGGTTCCGGTTCCATTCTGCCTAACTCCAGAAACTCCAGTTTCGCTTGGCCTGACGATCTGGTTCCAAGGCTCTTGCCTGCCTACCTACGACCGTCGCCCAGATGGCTCTCATCTGCCTGTTTGTGGCTGCCTCATTGGCCCCTGACCTGTCTATGGTCGTCTTCTCGGCCTTTGCCTGCGCACGTTGCCCAGACAGCTCTTGCCTGCCTACCTGAGGCCGTTGCCCAGACTGCTCCCGCTCTGCTTGCCCAGCATGCGACTATCGCCTCATCAGCCCATGACTCACCTGTGGCCGCCACCCCCTCAGTGGCTCCCACCTGCTAGCCTGCGGCCACCCAACTGGCTCCTGCCTGCTCACCTGCAGCCACCCAGCCAACTCCCGCTTGCTCGCCTGCAGCCGCCAAACCAGCTCCTGCCTGCTCACCTGCAGCAGCCTCACATGCTCCTGCCTTGCTATTAATGAATCGCTACTTTAGTTCTTCAGGAGAACTTCACGGTACTTTACTTATCAGAAAAACTGATGTGATATTACATTTGATTTCATGATGTTAGTTCGACGTCAGATGTCACTGCGTATTCACGTCAACCTCCTACGTCAGTTTTTGGTTTTGATCGAATGTGAGATGCCGAGTGAACTTGAAATTGAGACCACACCAATGGGTGGTGCGGTGGCACAGTGGTTAGTGCTGCTGCCTCACAGAAAGAAGGTCCTGGGTTCAGTCTCAGGTCCTTTCTGTGTGGAATTCGCACGCTCGCCCCGTGTTTGCATGGGTTTTTGCCAGGGGCTCCAGTTTCCTCCCACGGTCCAAAAGCATACAGGATAGGTTGATTGGTGAATCTGAATTGGCCCTGTGAGTGTGTGTGCCTGTGGTGTACAGGTAACTGTCTGGGGTTGGTTCATGTCTGTGCCCATTGTTCCCGTTATAGGCTCCAGTCCCCCTGTGACCCCAATTGGGATTAAGCGGTTTGAGAAAATGGATGGATGGACGCACTGCCCAATCTTAAATCGGTGGTGTGGCAGCATTTTAGCTTTCCGGTAATTGCAAATGAAAATGACGAGAAAAGCACAGACAAGACAAAAACTGCATGCAAACATTGTAAAAGACTGATAACATACACAAATAGCACAATGAACATGCTTCAGCATGTCCACCACCACCAGAGCGAAGACTATTGAAAGGGCAAACCACGCTAAAAAGCTGCATATTCAAGCCTTAGTATTATTTGAAGATTTTTTTTTATTATTATTTACTTATTTTGATTTGGGATTTTTTTTTTAAAAACAGTATTCATTCAATTTCAGTTGCACTGTTAAGAAGAGGACTTATTTTTGAAAACATTTTTGAATACATTTGTCTGCAACTCATTCTGTTAAAAACCCATGAGAAAATCGTATCGTGAATCATGAAATGTATCGAAACGTGAGTTGAATGTATCGTTACATCCCTAATTAGATGAAATATAAATATTGTCAAGTTTTACCCATTTTGCACATACAGAAGACTTCCAAAATTAACCTTCATACACCTGGTCATGGTATGGTGCCTTGTTGGGATGAGAAGGCTTTAATGATTAAAGGAATTTGAAACTGTGTTGCCTGGAGTTTTTAATTTATTATGAGACTATCTATAGAAAATTATTACAATGTTGGAAATAGCTGAAAACTATTTTAAACTGTGCAGAATGTAATGGTGAACCACTTCCTTAGCTTACCACGAAAACCTTCTGGAAGGACGCACGAGAAAATATGTCAATATAGTGCTGGAAGATGGACCCCTCAGGTCCCATATGATACTGTGAACTACTGACAGATATCAGTTTAATTGTGGGTGCCCTTTCAATATGACAGTTCTTCAGGCTCGTGACACAACAACGGATGTGAACGAAAAAGAATTTGAAGTTTTATGTTCAGCTTCAGGCTGAAATTGTCAGTACATAATCCTTGTCACGTCTGGGTGTCGGCGAGCGAACAAGCAGGTGAGTCGAGCTGTGAATATGGGCAGAAATGGGGTTTATTTAGGACGACACGCTGACAGGGGAGCACATGGCTTTACAACATCAATGACTGATCTGGGGAAACTGACTTGAACGCGGACTCAAATACACAAGACAAGCAAAAAATAACAGGCAACAGGTGATCATAATCAGGAATTAACACGAGGTAATGAGGGGGGCATGGCACACAGGAGGATCGGACGAGCAGGTCATGACAGAACCCTCCCCTAAAGGCGCACAATCCGGGCGCGCCTCAGGGGAGGTGACGGAGGAGACGAGACCGGGGACACGGGACCTGAAAAACAAGAGCAAAAACATCAATGAGGGACCGGGAATAAAACAGACACACAGAACAGGCATAGGGGCAGAATCCAAGACAGAATCTTACAAATGACAGGAAATGCAGACAGACAAACCAGAAAAGGAGACACAGGGGGAACAGAGAACAGAGGAACAGAAGGACGAGGAGTGAACAGAGGAACAGTAGGATGAGGAGCCAAAAAGGCAAAGGACGGAGGAACAAAGGGAGACCGAGGGAACCCTGGCGGGTGAGGGAAAGCAGCCGCAGGGGCCACAGATGGACGGGAGGACGGAGCCAAAAAAGACCACACAGGGGACGAGGAGAAAGTCGAAGGGACCAACGAAGGAGGCAAGGAGTAAGCAGGATGGGACCACGGCGCAGGCGCGAAGGAGAGGAAAGCCACAGCAGGCGATGGGGCAGCCAGAGCCAGGGAAGGCGCTGTTCGACGCCGAGCCACAGCGGGGGGACCCGCAGGCTGACGGCGAGCCCCCGGAGGGGGACCCGCAGGCAACAGCCGGATCAGAGCCGAAGGACCCGCAGGCGACAGCCGGATCGGAGCCGAAGGACTCGCAGGCAGCGGCCAAGCCATAGCCGGGGAGAGTGAGGGCGAGCCAGGGGGCAGGGTGGGTGGGACCCAGTCCCTGAGCCTATGTCCTCTTCCCTTCCGGGACACAGACAATTGGGGACCCGGTCGGGCTCCACTACGCTGGGGAGATGGTGGAAGAGTCCGTCCACCAAGAGAGTCCCTGGGGCCCAGTTGGTAGATCCCCAAGGGGTCCCATTTGAGCTCCTCCTCTCCTTCCACTAAGGGAGGAGGAGTGATGGTAACACAGTCTGTGACCTCCTCGGGGACAGGGATTTCCGGCGTAGGTGGAGCCGGGGCCTCTGGCAAAGCAGCAGGCAGAGCCCTAGGAGCCTCGGGCGGAGCAGGAGGCATTGGCGCAGCCGGGACCTCGGGCAGCAGCAGAGGCCTAGGAGCCTCGGACACTGAGGACGGAGCCGGGACGGCGGGCATAGCTGCAGGCGGAGCCAGGACAGCGGGCATAGCTGCAGGCAGAGGTGGCGCCAGGACCTTCGGCGCAGCTGCTGGCGGAGGCGTGGCACTGGGAGCGTCAACCGCCAGAACAGGCAGGAAGGATGTAGCCGGTGAGGCAGGCAGGACGGGCAGAGCTGGTGAGACAGGCAGGCAGGTGAGCTGTGGGTGTAGCAGCGGGTGGTACCGTAGCAGGGGCCACGGGCGTAGCCGGGATCTCGGGCATGGGTGGAGCAGCAGGCACCTCGGGCGGAGCAGCAAGCACCTCAGGCGGAGCAGTAGGCGGAGATGGGAGCTTAGGTGGTGCAGCAGGAGGAGGTGGGGCCTCGGGTGCAGCAGCAGGTGGAGGCGGGACTACAGGCGGTGCCTGGACCTCGGGGGTATCCTGCAGGGGCACCCCAGAGGGCGGTGCGTCTGTTGCCAGGACTGGGACCCAGCTGGGGAACGGCACAGCAGGGGCCTCCGGGGCCGCAGTAGCAGGGGCCTTGCAGGACCTTTGGAGGTCAGCGACGCTGGGGCCGGCACGTCAGCCTCTGAGTTCTGCTGGGCTGGCAGCACAGTGACAAGTGGGACAGCAGGAGGTGCTGGGTCGGTTGCGTCAACAAGTGCCACCAGGGTTGGTGCCTCCTGAGTAGGTGTTGCCCCTTTAAGGGACCGTGGGACCCGCGGGATGGTATCCAGAATTGATCTGACCCCTTTAAGAGCCAGGCGAGTTCCCAGGAGGAGGGAAGTTGCCCATGAACGAACTTTGCGGCTGCAGGGCTGTCCATTCCGCTGGAGTCCAGAAAGGGAGGGGTTCCTCCCGCTCACCAGCAGGGAGGAGAGCAACAAGAGACACGGACCGGATGAGGATCGCCAGTTCCTCCTCCTGTCTCTGTTCTCTTCTCCTCTTCTTCTTCCTCTGGCTTTGGCAGGTCGGTCGAGGTGGGGTTGCCTTGGAGAGCGGCTGGAGCCGCCTCTCCATTACCCTCTCGACCAGCTGCTGGAGGTTTTCGCGCACGTCCGCAATGACGTGTGCGTCCGTGAGCGGTGTCATTTCCTGGAGGAGGGTCCCGCTCTGGCTGGCTAGATCCAATGTTCCAGGGTACATCTGAACCTCCAGCTGGTTAAGCCAATAAACCACCTCCTGCAGCAGACCGATCAGCTGCGTTGATTCGTTGTGGAGATCAGTCATTCTGTCACGTCCGGGTGTCGGCAAGTGAACAAGCAACCAAGTCGAGCTGTGAATACGGGCAGAAATGGGGTTCGTTTAGGACGACACGCTGACAGGGGAGCACACAGCTTTACAACATCAATGACTGATCTGGGGAAACAGACTTGAACGCGGACTCAAATACACAAGACAAGCAGAAAATAATAGGCAACAGGTGATCACAATCGGGATTTAACACGAGGTAATGAGGGGGGTGTGGCACACAGGAGGATCGGACGAGCAGGTCATGACACTCCTGGAGATTGTAATGGCAAAACTGGAAAGCAGAAGGTGGGAAATACGTATGGATGTGGAAATTGAAAAAAGCTGTAGAATAATCAGCTTCTGGGTTTACACATGATATAAATTCACAGAAGTCAATTCAATACATTCTCGATTCAGATACCAAAGAAAGCCTAAAGCAGACTGCAGAATAGATCGGGAACTATGTGTAAGCTCCAAATAAAGCTGAAAAGGAATAACAAGGCCATCTCACTTCCAAGAAATGACCTGAAGAATTTACCCATTGTCTTCAAGAAAAACATCATAAACTGACTGAAGAAGCTTGAACAAGAACCAGATGAACTGTGAAAGAAATTCAACAATCATCAAAGAGGAATGTGAGAAAAAAAATTAACCAAAGAAACTGACTGACTGAAGACCCAGTGGAAAAGACACCTTGAAAATACTGAATCACAAATCTCAGAAAGTTACCTGGAAAGACAAAGACAAGTATAATAACATCTGAAAGGTCAAAAGAAAACAAACACAGAGAAATGAGGGCTGTAGAAATTCCAGCCCTGAGGATGTATCAAATGGGAAAATAATGAATGACAGAACAAAAATCAAATAAAGGCATAAAGAACATGGGTAACACTTTACTTAAAGCAGGCATATAACTGTGTTACAGATACTTTCATAATGCCTTGTAATGCATTCATAAAGTATATAAACATGGCTATAAATATTTAGAAAAAGGCATAACACATTATATGGATATGTTTATTGTGCATTATGAATACTCTCAGCTACAATGCGTTATAAATACATTAATAATTCATTATAACAGTCAATATATGCAGAAGACCCCTATAGCAATTGCATCAACACCGAACCATCTCCTAATTTTTAGGACAAATTACTACACTGGTCAAAAATGCACAGTCGGGATGAAATATAAAGAGACTGACTGGTGTCACACCCCTCATTCCTCCATTTGTCTTGCCTCTTGTATCAGCCCTCGTGTGGATCACTCCAGCTGCCTCCTGTCTGCTCCCTTGTTAGTTGTGTATAAGAGTGCCTCCCAGTTCTGTGCTCCGCAGTCCAGTCATTGTGTCATCCTAGTGTGTGCTCCACCGCCTTCCCTTTAGCTAGTTGTGCCTTTCATTTGACCTCAGACGGTCTGTTTGGTTTGCCGTGTTTCCGTTTCTTTCCACAAAACCCTTATTGTTTGCCCTTACACCTGCTCCCGCCTCTTTTGTGTTTGGCATTGTGACAACACATTGCATATTGGCGAAGGAGACAAATCATCCTTCTTCCTACATCAACCTAAATGCAAAGGAGTCAAAGTTGCATGCTATTGCCCTGAAAGTACAAAGAGAGAAGCACTATTGGAAGAAGACAAGTGACTGACAACTGACAAAAGACCAAAATATCTCTTACATAGTGATGGAACAACACTTATAGTGGAAAATGAAGATTTATAAGGGCAACACGAAGGGAAGTTTTATAAGGGCAAAGTTGGATACTTCATCTCCATATACATACATACTGATATTAATGTCATGCTAATACATAATATATACATACGTACAATGTGGACAAATTTGTTGGAACCCTTACAGCTCATTAAAACAATGCTTCATTTGTCCTGAGAAATGAGTCACTTAAAAGTAATTGTCTAATGAATACCGGCATGCCTTTAGCATGTGATAGAATAAAACAATAATTTTGTGAAAAGAAATGACTTGTTTATTTTACAAAGATATGCTAAAATAGTATGGACAGATTTGTTGGTATACTTCTAAAGAAACTATTTATCCTTGCATTATAGTCAGGTTTCAAACTAAGTGTTTAATTTTAATTAGTATTAGCCTTCCGCCGCCTGCAGCGAAGAGAAGCACAGAAGAAGCCGCCCCGACACTCTTCCTGGGGGCGTGCTCGCTTCTCCCCGCCTGGGGAGACACCGCGGTCCCGCCTGTTACTATCGCCGCAGCTCCGGGTAAGCCCCGCATGGGGGAGAAGCCGACCCCTCTGGAGGCGTATGACTATCGGCCGACACGACTGGGCCAAGGGGGAATATGTGCGGTGTGGGACGCGAATCCCCGCGGCTCTTCAAGGGGCACTGCCCGCTTGGAAGAAGCGGGCTCAGGCAGCGCAGCGGGGCGATCCAGATCTGCCCGAAGTTCCGGCCCCGCCTGCAGCTGCCGCCGCCGTTCCATCCGCGACTCCGCCTGCAGCGGAGGACGCTGCCTTGCCCGCGGCGCCCCCTGCTGGCCCGAAGCCCAAGGACTCTGCTTTGCCTGCGACGCAGACTGCTGCGGTCGCCGCAGCATTGGGTAAGCCCCACGTTGAGGAGAAGCTACCT
>JAODLC010000133.1:10087531-10109571 GCA_026781145.1 Hippopotamyrus pictus
TTTGTATGTGCACACGTGTCACTTAGTGTGTCTCTATGTCTTTGTATGTGCACACATGTCACTTTGTGTGTCTCTATATCTGTATGTGCACACGTGTCACTTAGTGTGTCTCTATGTCTTTGTATGTGCACACATGTCACTTTGTGTGTCTCTATATCTGTATGTGCACAAGTGTCACTTTGTGTGTGTCTATGTCTTTGTATGTGCACACATGTCACTTTGTGTGTCTCTATATCTGTATGTGCACACGTGTCACTTAGTGTGTCTCTATGTCTTTGTATGTGCACACATGTCACTTTGTGTGTCTCTATATCTGTATGTGCACACGTGTCACTTAGTGTGTCTCTATGTCTTTGTATGTGCACACATGTCACTTTGTGTGTCTCTATATCTGTATGTGCACACATGTCACTTTGTGTGTATGTCTTTGTATGTGCACACGTGTCACTTTGTGTGTCTCTATGTCTTTGTATGTGCACACTCGTTTCTGTGGAAATCATATTTTTATCACTGAGCCAACTGTGGAAGAAGAACATGTAAACAGCAGAACAGAATCATGGATGGGTTTGCCCTACTGTTGTCTGCCCTGCTGAGGTCAGTCAGGTGGGGGTCGGTCAGTCAGTTGGGCGGTTGATCAGTCATCATGATTAAGGACCTTGTGATTGAGGGGTTAGAGGTCAAAGACCAACAGCCGATTTTTCTACAAGCGACTTCAAAGGTTGAAAGGATGTGACTGTGCATGTGGATGTGGATGTGTGGATCTCCAGCAGAGAACCATTCCATCGTGGTAAAGAAAGAGCTGAGCCAGAAGGCAAAGCTATTGATTTCCTGGTCGATCTACATTCCTACCCTCATGGTTACGAGTTCTGGGTATTGACCAAAAGGCGAAGAAACGAGTTTCCTTTGCAGGCTCAGCCTTAGAGATAGGGAGGAGCTCAGACATTCAGAAGGGACTCGAAGTAGAGATGCCGCTCCTCCGCATTTGAGCCAGTTGAAATGGTTTGGGCATCTATCTAGGATGGCTCTGGGACGGCCTCTTCCAAAGATGTTTTGGGCATATCCAACCAGGAGGAGGCCCTAAGGCACGCTGGACAGATTATATCTCTGAGCTGGCCTGGGAACACCTTGGTATTCCCTGAAGGAGCTGGAGGAGGTGGCTGGGGAGAGGGAGGTCTGGGCATCCCTGCTTAGACTGCTTCCTCCAGGATCTGACCCCGGATAAGTGGTAGATAATGGATGGATGGATGGGGTGCCCAGGGGTGAGCTTTTGTTGGGGGCACCAGATTTGGCACACAAGGTATGTTTGCTATAGCATTCATATGCACATCTGCCAGTTCTGTCTGATGCTTATGTTTCATTGTATTTTGAGGAATTCTCTCATGACAGGAAAGTATAAAATGGCTATCCATGTTTTATCAATGCTTTTAACATATTATCCCAAGGAGTATGGAAAATTGTTTTAATGAGTAAGTCAAAATAAGTAAAAAATATTTAAGTTTCAATAAGCTTCATGTACATGTTCCATTTTTTCCAGAGTGGTATAAAACATAATAAAGTACAAAAAAATGTTGTACTAAGGGCAGTACCAAAAAAAAATATCAGACACCAAGCAGTCACAGGGGAAATAACCTCTGATATTAACTACCCACTTTCCAAATGAATCTTCTTCTCTGACTTACTGGTTTCTATGGTAACATATATGAAAGTGATGTCATAGACTGTTCAAATAACAATACAAGATGAGAGAATGCCTCTTATCCAGAAATGGGTAGGTAGACGAGTTAGTCTAAATGATTGTAATGGTGCGTCATGATGTAGGAACACAAGGTGGTCCATGGCTCCTGCTAAGGTAGCTCAATTAATATGCTGGGTCCAGATTTTTCTGAAGGACGAGGGTTAGTTACATTGACACGGTGAACACTTTTAATTCACAATGTTACATTCGCACATGGTTTCGGTATCCATAGTAAACTAATCTAACCAAACTAACCACATGTGGGTGACATAAAAAATATATCAGCACTTTTGCAGGAAGGGATCATTATTTCCCAGAATAATAAAAAAAAAAGATTTCAATGGTTTGAGACCATTCTGAGACATGCTGATGGTGTGCAGGAAGAAGCAGCTCAGAAGAAAAACGCTCTTATCTTGTGGCTTTGCGATTCATCAGTGCTTGAACTGTGATTGTTAAGGTTGTGCAAATGCTGGGTTTATGATTTCTGACAACATTTATTATTACAAAGGGGAAGTGGTGAGGGTCAGTGGTCAAAGGTCAGAGGTCAGAGGCACACTCTGGCTGATGGCTTCACCGATTATGGCTTGGCCTAAGATCCTGGGAGGCCATGGCAGTAGCTTACTCTCCCACAACAAAGTAACTCATGTGTTTGGTCGCTCGGTATTAGTTATGGCAGGTGAATGGTATTCACTGGATGTAATGAAATGCCTCCAGCAGAAATGCGAATATAGGTCTTTCCAAATCACAAAAGTATAAACAGAAGCTGTGTGGTGTTTCTCCACCCTCACAGCTTTTAATTTAATTGGTGCTTCCTATAATGTTATTGCTGCATTTTATTGCTGTTATTGCACACATCTGCTCGAGCCCATCTCTCCTGGCTCCTGACCCAAATCCTTATATTACAGGTAGCCAATCTACTCCGCCTGTTCCAAATCCCTCAGATCAGCTATGCCTCCACCAGCGCCAAGCTGAGCGATAAGACGCGCTACGACTACTTTGCCCGCACCGTCCCACCAGACTTTTACCAGGCAAAAGCCATGGCAGAGATCCTCCGCTATTTCAACTGGACCTACGTATCCACCGTAGCCTCGGAGGGGGATTATGGAGAGACCGGCATTGACGCCTTCCAACAGGAGGCCCGGGCTCGCCACATCTGCATCGCCACGTCCGCCAAGGTCAGCCGCTCGATGAGCCGCTGGAGTTACGATGCAGTCATTCGCTCCCTGCAGCAGAAAGCCAATGCCAAGGTGGTGATCCTGTTCACGCGGAGCGAGGACGCGCGGGAACTGCTGGTGGCAGCTACCCGCATGAACGCCACCTTCATCTGGGTGGCCAGTGATGGCTGGGGGGCACAGGAGAGCGTGGTGCGGGGGAGCGAGCCGGTCGCCAACGGGGCCTTCACTATCGAGCTCTCCTCCTACCCCATCAAGGAGTTCACCCAGTACTTCACCAAGCTGGATCCATACAACAATACACGCAACCCCTGGTTCCGGGAATTCTGGGAACATCGCTTCCAGTGCAGTCTTCAGGAGCTCAGCTGCGGGCAGTATTCCCTGAGTGACGGCAGTTTTGAGCAGGAGTCCAAAATTATGTTCGTGATTAATGCTGTTTATGCCATGGCCCACGCTCTGCACAACATGAGGCTGGCAGTGTGTCCCAACTCCACCAAGATCTGCGATGCCATGAAGCCAGGCACCGGAAAGAAACTGTACAAGGACTATGTCTTGAAAACCAGGTTTGATGGTGAGCAAAAAGGTCATGTTTGCAGAATGTGTCGACAGCTGTAATGGGAGGAATAGCAGGGTCAATGTTGTTCCAATATTCTCCTGACACTTTACGAAGCATCTGTGTTCTCTATTAGAACAGATTATTTTGAAAAAGGAAGGCCCATGTTTGACAAATTATTTCAGTATGAATTATTTAGTTCAGCTTATCTGTTGTTATATTTTGCAAATGAATAGTGATGGTGATATTTGTAATTGTAAGCCCTGCAGTATCAGATAAACAATTATCTATATAAGATCATTTATAAATATTCAATAAATAACAGGAGAAATATCAGGAGAGGGTATTCTTGCAAATGTGTTATGTTGCATTCATGGGGATCACACCTTTAAGGGAGGATCAACATCTTCCCTTATGCTCATTCATTTTAAAATATATTTCATAAGCCCCATCACAAACAGGATGCATTGCACAGCAGCCTGAGATGAGAGAGAGAGAGAGAGAGAGAGAGAGAGAGAGGATGCAGGAATGGTGCTGTGTTTCAAATGGAGAACCCTGTAACACAGGAGGTCTAAACCTGAGCAGAATGCATCTTTTCCACCTGTTCGCTATACTACCGCCATTCTTATTCATAAACTAATAGACTATGAAATATAATGAGATATAAATTTATTGATTCAAAGGAGGAAAAAATCTTTGGCAGAGGATGGTGATTCCAAATAGAGACTTACAGTATAAAACTGCTGGTATACATTTTGAACTTGGTGTAACAGTGATATCTAGTTGATTTTTATTCAATGGAAGTTCAATGACCTGACCATTGTCTTGCTTTCTCACTCCCTGAAGCGCCGTTCCGTCCAGCAGACACGGAGAATGTTGTCAGCTTCGACGCCAACGGGGACAGCCTCGGCCGCTACAACATATTCCATTATCACGAGGACGACGGAAAACACGTCTACACCAAAGTGGGTCACTGGGCACAGGGCCTGGTGCTGAATACAAGTCACATCCTGTGGGACCAACAGGCACCTCCAACATCACAGTGCAGTGACCCCTGCAGGAAGAATGAGGTAAAGAGCATGCAGCCGGGGGACGTGTGCTGCTGGATCTGCATTCCTTGCCAGCCGCACCAGTACCTGCTGGACGAGTTCCACTGCACGGACTGCATGTTAGGCCAGTGGCCCCTGGAGAACCTGACGGGCTGCTATGAGCTGCCAGAGGAGTACATCCAGTGGGGGGACGCCTGGGCCGTGGGGCCCGTCACCATCGCTTGTCTCGGCATAATCTGCACGCTCTTTGTGATCGGCGTATTTGCGAAGCATATCGACACTCCGCTGGTGAAAGCGAGCGGCCGCGAGCTCTCCTACATCCTGCTGCTGGGCGTGCTCATGTGCTACAGCGTGACCTTCGTGTACGTGGCCAAGCCGTCCGCCACCGTCTGCGCCCTCCGTCGCTTGGGCCTGGGCACCTCCTTCGCCGTCTGCTACTCCGCCCTGCTCACCAAGACCAACCGCATCGCGCGCATCTTCGGCGGCGTGCGGGACGGCGCCCAGAGGCCGCGCTTCATCAGCCCTGCCTCGCAGGTGGCCATCTGCTCGGCGCTCATCTCCTGCCAGCTGGTGGCGCTGCTGCTCTGGCTGCTGGTGGAGGTGCCAGACGTTCGCAAGGAGGTGAAGCCGGATCGGCGGGACATCGTCATCCTGAAGTGCAACAGCAAGGACTCCAGCATGCTGCTGTCCCTCACCTACGACTGCCTGCTCATCGTGCTCTGCACCGTCTACGCCTTCAAGACCAGGAAGTGCCCAGAGAACTTCAACGAGGCCAAGTTCATCGGTTTCACCATGTACACCACCTGCATCATCTGGCTGGCCTTCCAGCCCATATTCTATGTCACCGCCAGTGACTACAGGGTAAGCAACTTTTTTGTCACCTACGTCTGTACCAGGGTTGCCAACTTCGGTCAGCTGAGCGGCATGAGATTTTCAATTTGAGACAAGTCTGCACACACATGCACACGCATTTACACGTATGTAACAGTTTTATTACCTTGTAAGTAGTCTGTAGGGTTTGCAAACTACCCAAACTAGGTTTATAATACAATAATATAGATTTGCTGCAAGATTTCTTGCATGAGCGTGAGAGTCTGAAAGCGTGAGTGTCACGTCAGATGTGTGAGAGTTGGCAGCCCTGATCTGTACGGAATATCTCAGCACTGAAGACATATTTCATTAAAAGAAGTATGTAGGAAGCTGCCTGGTAGTTCTGATTCTCCATATCAGCATGAACTGTTCTGACAAAGAAGTGATACTGAAGTCGTTTGCCTTTTTGGCAGATCTCAGTTTTACATGCAGATCTGACAGATAAAAGCAAACTCTTTGCATCATCTTTCTTTAAGGCAGCTAAAAGGAGCAACTCTCTTTTATGTGAGTGAAAAATCTGCTGTACTGAAGAATAAAGAGATGATTCAGACCAAAGGATCACATTAAAATGCATCTTTTACTGACAACCTTTTGGGTTACTTGGTGACTAGATCTCAAGACTAGATTTTTAAGATGCATGGTAATTATTTAGTAGGAAAACCTCACCAAACATCTAAATAAATAAATACTTGGGATATTTTACTTCGTTAAATGCTTACATTTATCTTATTATACTTGTATTGCAGTTGTAAATACCAGGATAGATGTGTACAATCATTTTCCACTGTACATTGAGTTTGATCGACTATTCTATCGACTGATAGACTGAGCTTATATAAAAGTAAAAATATGTACACATAAAAACAGTACTTTTTTACACTTAGGTGGTATAACACTCATACCAACAATTTACCTGTGACAGGCTCAAAACTTAATGTAATAATCTTCTTATTGTGACATGCCAAGCTTGGTTTTGGGTAAAGACATTCATAGAGAGCAGAGTGTAAATGGCAGTGTAAAGTGCATAACCCTAACAGTAACCTTAACCCTAATCATAACCATAACCCCCTAACAGTAACCTTAACCCTAACCATAACCATAACCCCCTAACAGTAACCTTAACCCTAACCATAACCATAACCCCCTAACAGTAACCATAACCATAACCATAATCCTAACCCTCTGGACCCAGATGAGACATGCAGTTAAGTGAAATAAAGGGCAATTGCCTGGGCAGGGAAGCTCGCCTAGGGGCACAAAATGGGCTGTGGCCCACCTTGGGCCTTGATCAAGACTATAGGAATGTGCTGCTGTGTGGAATGGAGTGTAAACTAATGTCAGAGACTGAAAGGCAGCTGTGTCCCAGTGGCGCCGACGATGACGGACTCGGCCTGCATGTGCCAGATGATGCTCTGTGTCCGGCCACCTGAGGCCTTCATAACAGCCCTGATACGACTCACGCTGCAGCCTTTAGCATTGTGCCCATCAACCTAAGGCTGTCACAAAATCGCTTTGAAGTTGTTCTTCAAAACATATTTTAGTGTCTTGGGGCATGCAGTTACCTATGCAATAAAATCTGTTTTTAATGATTGTATGGGGTGGTGCTATCGGAGGAATCAGATTTAAAATTCACAAGGGAGACTTGCTGTACAGATTAATGAAATGCTTAATATTACTTCAGTAATGATCAATCTTTATAAATGTATATTTGCACACGTAATGAATCCATCTATCTACGACATAGCGTTGCAGGCTTACGTTGTCTTTGTTAAACAAAGAATACAGTACAGATGCTCCTATACTTACGAACTCTCAACTTACGAGCTTTCAGAAATATGAACGAAAGTCCATATTGTGTTCCTTGGGCTCCCGTTTCCCGTCCACAACATCAAAAAAAAAAATTTCTGCGCAGCAATTGCACCTAGTACGACTTCTGGCTGCTACTCCCACTGCACAGCGGCGTAGCATGCGTACACCCAGCATCCTAGTTCTTTGTACTTGCGTATATCCTTAAATGATGATGAATAACGACTTACGAACATTTCAAGTTACGAACGGCTGATCGGAACGTAATTCCTTCGTAAGTAGAGGAGCGTCTGTATTCAACATTTATGGCTATGCAAAGTAGCAACTGAACTCAAAAATCACATTTGCCACCATCTCCTTCCTCTTCTTTTGAAGGAAGGCCCTCACATTACCACTTTAGAAGTCCTGCTTTTTCATGTTTTCATTTAGATACTTGCATCACAGGCTAAATAATTAAACACATGTATTAAAATCAGCTCTTGTATACTATAGGAGTTACCACAATCAGTTCTGAATACACTTTTTCTGTTGTGAAAGGTAGTAGCATTTGCATTTTCCTTCTATCAAATATGATACAAACAAAATTATTTAATTCCCACAGATCTGGATGGTATCATGAAACAGAATCAAATCTGACAAACCAAACACATTAATTATTAACCATCATTTGGCATATTAACAACTGTTAAAGCCCAAAATATTCCTGAACATGAAAGGTACAGTGCTGACATCTGTGCTGTCAAGGTCAGCGGAGTTGTTTACCCATTAAAAGCAACATATTTCAGAGCTGCCAACAGAATACATAATATGCTTGCTTTTAACTACAGTTTTATGAGCATAATTTGTCCTCAAGTGTTTGTTGACCAGTAATAGTTATTAGTTTTTACACTTTTTGAAGGTGCAGCAGTCGCAGTACACTGCAAACACATGCCACACACAGGCATGCGTGTCGGCATCGCATAGCTTCACCGCAAGCAGCTCCGCTTCATAAATGGTCATTCATTCAATCAAACATTCATTTCTAATCGTACTAACAAGTGCGCACTTAAATTTTTGAGCATTTTGAAAATCATGAATGATTTGTTTGGGAAGGTAATTGTAGTTGTAGTTGTAGTTGTAGTAGATTGTAGTTCAGCTCATCTCAGGTATTTTTTTTGCTGCAATTTATGTTTCCTTGTCTGCAGTTTACGATGAGTTTGTGACAGATGATACATCATGCAAAGTGACCACAGGATGCTAAGTTGAACTTCCTGCCCCCCCCCCCCAGGTACAGACCACCACCATGTGCATCTCAGTCAGCCTCAGCGGTTCTGTGGTCCTGGGCTGCCTCTTTGCCCCCAAGACACACATCATCCTCTTCCAGCCTCAGAAGAACGTGACCACACTGAGAGCGCCAACCGCTCGCTTCAGCGTAACCACAGGCCCCCCATCCAGCCACTCCCAAAGTAAGTAGTTCGCTGTCGGCACGGTTACTGTGCTATGGTCCTGATCACTCATCAGCAAGAGGCAACATACACCAACATTCATTTTCTATGACTTTATCCAATATAGGTTCATAGTTACACGAGACACTACTAACTTTTAAAGATCAGTGGCATAATTCTGGAGTTTGCACATTCTAAGGCTATCAAAATGTGATTATTCATGCAGGTTTATTAATTGGCTGAATACTTAGCCACTTTTGCCTAGTTGACTCCCCGACAGCACATGTTTGTAAGGTCCTATTTGCTTCATTTGTACATCACTTTGGACAAAAGCATCTGCTACATAAAACAAATGTAAATGCAACTTCAATGGCGGCAGCAATAGGAGCCACTCAGGATGTATAACCAAAAATCCTACATTTGCAGCCTCTGCCTCCAACTTCGTGCCGACGGTGTGCAACGGTCGAGAGGTGCTGGACTCCACAACATCCTCCTTGTGAGAAATGGGCACCTGTCCCACCTCCCAAATACGCCAATTACTCACACTTGATAGTTAAATAATAATAAGGAAAATGCCAAGTGTCGCAGATATAGGACGTCTGATTTTGTTGTCTTCAAGTGCTGTGAATACAATGTTCTGTTGTCCCATTCTCTGACCAGTAGCTACAATAAAACAAATATACACCTTCTTCTACATTAAAGAAACCTTTTTGAGTCAGTAAAGCTTTACAATGTATCAAGGAAAATGTTTTAATGTAGATTTTGGTGAACAAGTTTGTGCTTTCTTATGTAAATAAAATGTGTTCTTAATTATATTAAAATTACAGCTGTCTGACCTTTTAGTATTTTATTATCTTGATTTAAAATAAATTAGAAACAGTTTACGTTGCATTGGAAACTAGTTTTCTTTAATGAGCAAGTACCTATACATATCAGGGTACACAGACATTTTGTCATTACATTTCACTAAATAAATATATAATGTTTCCTTAACAGCTGCTATTTATTTCTGGAAATCAATTTATTAGGGCTATCCTGTGTGGTACCAACCAACAGGGGGGCTCCTGTCACCAAATGGCAGATAATCACAGGATTAACATAGGTCACGAAGCCTTGCTGCGTATGGGGCGATGTGGACATAAATCGAACTTGTCAGTCATCGGTCCAGGTGACCTTAATTGGTCCAAGGTCCAGTCCTGATGCTTGTGTGTGTTGGAACATGGGCACTCTGATTGGCCTAAGGCTACAGTCCCATACATAACAGGGCTTGACACATTATCCCATAATCATCATCAAATTTACGGTTTGTACCAGGCGGGACAGCCTTCGTTCACATCTCACCGATTAATCCTGGCCGCCCAAGACCCTGTCGGCAGATCGAGGTTTTTCTTTTCCGCGGACCACTCTGAGGTACTCACCACGGCAGACCCTGAGAACCTCACAAGCCTAACCCAGTCATCCACCCATGATTTGACCCTTGTCAAAGTCATCTTTATCTATGCCTATTTCTGTATTCATCATGTCAACTTAGCCAACTGTCTAATATATCCCATACCTTGACAGGCCCCCTTTCCCTAGCTAGACAACATTTTTTGCTTTACGTCAGGGTGGTCATAATGGTTTTCCTCATCACTGTGTATATGCAACAGATGCACGGCACAAATTATAGCGATTCAAGTTATTTAATCAATAAAGTGTACAGTTAACATGTCAGCCTGCTGAAGCTTTAATATTCATACATGTTTTTCTCCATCATTTGCCCGAGTCTTGTTTCTTCAGTGGAATGATGTAAACTCCATTTTTTGCTTCCTTAATTCTCCACCATCTGCCCAACCTGTCACACAGAGAGCTTGTTAACAGTGGCCGAAAAAGAAAAAAAAAAAAAAAAACAAACCATTCCCTAAATCTGCTTTGTATAGGCTGCTCCAGAGAAAAAGCTCAGGTGACACTGCCACCTACTGTCCAATCTTCCAATAGCATACAATTGACAAGTGCCACATGTTTCTCAAACAAGGGCATCTTAAAAGTTGTCTCTGTGGAGTGGGTGGTATTACAATGTAAAATATCAAACTATCAAACACAATGCAGCAAGAATTAATTACAGATCCACTGCCAATTTCATACAACATAAATTCTTATACCCTGTACAGGTTTGTCAGAGATAACAGCAAATCTCTTCTGTCAAAATGTCTTCTGAAGTGCATATTTTTTAAAACAGTCTGCATACTTTTTTATTTTGCATATCTCCATCATTCAGGCCCAAATTACTGAGCAACCAGATGTATGGGAAAATCCATCCTAACATGTCACTTAAACTATTTGATAATGACAAAGAAAACCATTCACTCACTGCCACCTTTGCCTTCCCTCCATCGTAGTAATTTAATGCTGATATTGCTTGCACACAGTAATTATAAAAGGTACATATTTACCTGTGTTCCTGGCCAACTCCAGCCACCAGAAAGTTTCCAGAGTTTGAAAATTTCAGACTGTTCACGAAACCTTCCTGCCAGATGAAAGATGGCAGACTGAACATCGTGTGCAAACGTTTACTGCCCCCTGTTCTGTCCTCAGCAGGGCTCTGCTGGGATTTCACAGTCTGGCATTGTACTGGAAAGGCTTGGCAGTTAGCGCATTTAAGGGTGCATCTTGAGGCTCAGCGGGGAGCCCAATCACAGCACATCCGCACGGTTGAGGCTTCGAGTCGGTAACAAATCTGCTGTGTGTGGGGAGTTCGGTTTTTTCTTTTTAAGTCGTTCAGATTACCTCCTGTATTCCACTTAGTTCAAGGGTTACCTCCTTATCCCCATATCACATGACCTTTTTATTCCTTATGTATTATTTATTCTTCTGCTGTACTGCTGTTTGTTTCCCCCATGCACCTGTACCCTCTCTGGACAATCAAACTTGATTCTCAAAATCACCTACAATGCCTGAATATGTTCCCAGTGATGGACTAGCATCCCATCTAAGACAGACCCCTGAGTTAGACCTTATGCTCCCTGGCTAGGATCTAGGCACCTCTGTCAATGTACTCACGGTAGATGGACAGAGTTGATAAAGTATTCTTATCACACCTTAACAGCACCTAACTGGAAGGACAACTCCTGGTTTATTCCATGGAGATAGCCTTTCATACCAGCTAGCAGGGCTGATGAGTGAGAGAGGGACCTACCACAGGGATGCTGAAGAGAGCCTGCAGGCTACGATAGCCGTCGCCACACTGCCACAGCCGCACCTGGGAATCATGGGAACCTGTGCATTTACAGCATGGTTAGCCATCACGCTCAAGCTCACAGCAGCAGAAACTGATCTGCATCCAGTCTGACACGTCTGCAGATCAGACAGCAACACACATACAGTAATATCCTCATGATCCAGCAAATAAGACCACGTTTAATATAGAAGAATCATTCAGAAAAATACTAAAACAATTACAGATTACTGTTCACAAAACTGTATCAATGAGATTCAGAGGAGTCTGAATGCAGTTATTTTGTGCTGGACTGCAGCACAGCCCCACCACAGTGGGATTAGATTTAATCCCTAAATCCTCCTGTCTGACCCTAAATATCCAGGCCCGATCCGCTGCTGTCAGCTGTGCCCTAAGCACTCACTGGGCTGGCCTCACTTCCAGACCCAATCACTGCAGATTGTATGGATTTAAAAACCATGACGGTGCAGAAATTAATAAATGAAGAAGTGACACAGCATGTCACTCCAAGAGCAGTAGGGCGGCTCGTACCTGAGGCCACCAAATCTGTGTTTTGCAGAGCAGCCACAGCACAGATCCAGTGGGGCTGCTCCAGGCCACCGTCTCCATGGGCACCATGCACCTGCTTCACTGTACAAAGCGGCTTTTTTTTGTTGACGCTCCATAAGGCCAAAGACCTGGGGAAGGAGGCCAGCCATCAGTCTCAGTGCAGCTAATCGTCGTCACGGACAAAGGGCAGGGAGCATGTGTGCACGCAGCTTACCCATCATCATCATCATCATCATCATCATCATCATCATCATCACATGCACACACGGCGATCCAGCTTAATCATCACCATCCCGTGTGTGCACACGGCTTACCCATCATCACATGCACACACGGCGATCCAGCTTAATCATCACCACCATCCCATGTGTGTACACGGCTTACCCATAATCACCAGCGCTACCACAATCAACACCACATGTGCACATGGTGATTATGGGTAAGCAGAATCGTCACCATCATCATCACCACATGCACTCAGTGATCCTGCTTACCCATCATCTGCTCCTGTTATCATATGTTCTTCATTTATGAGTTGGATGCAGTCAATGGAACCTCTAAAGCATAAAAAAGATTTTTAATTATTGTTTTAAAATGTTAACAATAATTGCACACAGGCCACAGAAGAGGTGTAATTAAGCAGAAAGCAGAGTACATGGATTTCATACTGATTCCAGCCAATGTCCCTAAATGAGCTCTCTCAATGGAGACAATTCTGAGAGGCGGTTTCCTGTAGCAGGACTAAATAACCAGGGGAATTTATTAATACATGTTGCAGCTCAGCCTACAGTTGAGCTGCAATTGAAGGCATATATGTGATAAAGATCAAGGGAAAATCCTCTCGCTGTCACTGTGATTTGAAGTGGTTAAAATGTACAATACAAAAGCCAATCAGAGATGAATGTAGATTTCACCAAAAAAAAAAAAAAATCCCAAATCCACATAAGGACACAGACTCTATAGCAAACGGACTTAATGCAAATGGTTAAGTGTTACCAGCCCTGCACGTTTAGATTGCACAGCAGGCAAGGCCAGACCTCAGAAAGCAGAATGATTCCCTGCTTTCATCTAACATCTTGTAATAATACATTATGTAATAACGCAGCATTATGTAATAACCCGGCAAGATGTAACAAACTGAATGACGCTGATGACATCAACATCGGTAGGGTTGCAATATAAAATTAAAATAGTCTGTAAATTTGTTACATTTTGTCGAGTGATTACATAATGCGGTATTACATAATGCATTGTAACATCTGCATTAATATACAAGAAGTAAACAGTCAAAGGCACAGCCACAGCATTAAGTTACGTTTAGCGACAGAAGAAATGTTACTGTTTATCAGACAACGCTTTTAAGAGACCAGCCCTTTGCTCCACTCTGCACATAGAAGTGGCTGTCACTCTCACGCACTCATGGCCGTGGAACACCAGCTGCGACTCCTCTGCAATCTTCCACACCCGGACAGTGCCATCTCGGCCCCCCGCTGTCACGCACCGCTCCCGGCTCAGGCTGTCCAAGCCCGTGATCGCATCCTGGTGACCAAAACTGGAGAGGGAAACTCAGATCACTCTTTGCTGATGCATACTCACAGACAGTTTTTTATGTTATAGGGGTCGGGCTATCCAATCAGAACGGTGAACGCGCTACTTCAAGGACTTTTCTAACATGACAATACTTACAGTGTTTCTACATATGCATTCTCATCCACATTCCACACCTTGATTGCTCGGTCCTTAGATGCACTATACAAGTCATGAGTGCCCTTCCTAAAGGAGAGTCCCTGGACATAAAACACAGGCAAAGGCCATCAAACAGGCTGCTGAACTCTAGATTGCAGACAAAAGACCAGTCTGAAAGCTCACCGAAATAGCATCTCTGTGCCCTGTTAACTTCTGGAGGTGTTTACATGTCGCTCCATCCCAAATCATGATCAACTTATTCATGTCACCAGTAGCCTGCAAAAATATTTACATATGAGATGACTGAATTGAATTTTTGCGAAATTTCTTGATTTTTTATTTATTTTTTTTACACAAGTACTGTATTTCAATCCAACTTCCAGTGTAGATTTCAAATTTGCAGGCAAAGTACTACAAATGTGCCAGTGCATTAATTGGTTTCAGCTGCTAATAAAAATACTTCAGACTGCATCTGTCATTTTGTCTAGAGGAGTCAAACACTGAGGTAAGTGTGCAGCCTCACCAGGTATTTGCCATCGGATGATATTGCCATGCAGAGGACGTGAGCAGTATGGCCCACATGGCGATCCTCAGTCCCCTTCCTTCCTCCAGGTACAGTGTGTATTTTCTGACCACTCACTACATCCCCTGTATTAATAAAACACAATTTGAACAGCCAAGAATACATGACAAGATCAGAGCACAAACAGAGGCCATTTTAACTAAGCAAAAAGCACTCAAGGACAATACAGGCCTTTATAATAAAGCATCTATGAATATTCATGAATATTAAAGTGTCTATAACTACATCTACAAAATCAAGGTAGAAAAGTCAGCAGTTTGCTTGACAGTCACTGACATTTGATAATTGAACAGTCCTTGGACGCAGAGAAGATGAACTTGTCATCTGGTGAAATAACCAGGCAGGTAACCGGAAGTTTATGGCCTCTTAAAAGACGAAAGTCAACAGGATCTGGAACCAGGTACTGCAAAACATCACAAAAAGCAACGATCAGTCTTCCCTTCAAAAACACCAAAAACATATACATATAAGCAAACCTCATAGTACTTACATTTCTTGCAACAAACCGCTGAAGTTTTCCTTTCTGTTCAAGCTAAAGGAAAGGAATGACATAACTTGTGTTGTCCATGAGCAATTTAAAAATGACAGGCGTTTCTCTGTTAAGGACTGTATAGTGATGGAAATTACCACTTCCTCTTGAAGTCTTCCAGCAATCACAGCTGCCTCATAAGACTTGTCTTCGGCCGTCTTCTCCTCTGAAAAATAAAATGTTTTGTTATGGGGCTGTTCGTGAACAAGTTTAGTTTAATAAATGGAAACAGACTGCTTCTGTATTAATAGTGTGAATACATTTGTCTTTTGCAAAGTGACCTTTAATATGAAACTACAGAGACTGTTAGCGTTTCCACCTGAAAGTCATGTGTTGTTGCTGTGCAAAAATTGCCGTCTTAATTTTCGCGATCCCACACGTGAAAAACATGCTGTATGGCAGAAATGCAAAGTCATTCCACATGTTTGCTCACCCTCTTCCCGTAGTTGGTCGAGGTAGAGTTTGGCCAGACGGAGCTTCTTTTCCTGAGCGGTCTCATCGAACCGTTCCTCCTCAACGTCTTTTCTCTTACTAACTTGTGGACTATAAAAAAATAATAAAATAAATGCAATAAAAACCACATTTAGAAAAAAAGCCTCCTTTGATAAAGTAAAAAACCTGTTTGGTATCAGCTTACCTTTCTGTTTCTGAATCACTTGAGATTTCTTCGTTTAGCCTTCTTGATTTAACTTTCCTCAGGGTTCCTTTAATTTTAGCATCACCATCACCCTGAAAGTACCAGCACTGTGACTTAACTTCGGCTGACAATTACTTAAAAATCTAAAGATGTTCCTGTCAAACTTTATATCTAAACGTATTTCAACATGTGGCGAAAAGCTACATGAAAAACCAGACATTCACCAAAGCAAGATAAAATGGAAAAGCTGAACATTCGAACCCACCTTTCTTTTCCTGCCAGACTCTTCATCTGTTCGAGAAACTTTGGTGTTCCCCTTTTTTTTAATAAAGAAAGACGACATACTGTATAATACCACTTCAAATAATACTTAAATATTCCTGTTTATTATTCCTACCAAATTTTCATCACACTAACCGAATCAGGATGTGCTTATCACACAAGCAACCTTTCCCACGTGCGAAGGCCTAACCACGCCCACACGAGATAAATGATTCTAATATGCTGTAACAATGTACGCGTAGCACTGGAAGCCCACCTTCTTAACGTATCGAATATTTCTATTGAACGCTCAGCCGGAAACTAGAATTGTTGAAATGTAATTGGGTGAGACGGCTCTAAACCGGAAGTATGTGTATCAAGAATTAAAACGGAGAAACATCCTGGGGAAATTTCAGTTCCACAGAGAATGACTTAATTACGCTTGCGTCCATTTTGCATAACTACTTTATTATTTTTGTTATCGCTATTATTATGGTATATTATAATATATAAAGTCGTATGTCTTGCTAAATGCTCAGTTAATTATAAAAAAGCCATGAAAAGTGTAAGACAACTAATAAGACAACAACAGCTAATCGAAGTTAAATGCTGGAGTTGACTGGGGCACCAAATCTTCAAATAGCAGTTATACTCTCCTCCATGTGCCATATTACTGTGTATTTGTTTATTTTATTTGCTGCAGTGTAAATTCCTACCTGTAAAATATATTGTCTGTATCAGTAAACTGTTTCAGCTTATGTTGAGTAAGAACTGAACTGCGACCAGGATAAACAGTTTTGATGGATGGGGGGCGATAAATGGGGTAGTTTGCACACCCTACAGACTGTTTACAATTACAAAACTGCTACGTACTTGTAAATGCGTGTGCATGTGTGTGCCGACTCGTCTCCAATTAAAAATCTCACTTCGACCGCCTGACCAAAGCTGGTAACCCTGAATATGGCGGCCTTTACAGTTTGTGGTTTGCTTAGTTAGTTGTTAATTCACTTAAGGACGTCCCTACATCACCGTTAACCGAAATGGATACACACACTTATCCCCAATCAAAGTAAATGATACCGCGGGCCATAAAATATATTGTGGTGCATGCGCGAAAATTGTGCACATGCGCACTGCAAACGGGGTAGGGACAGTGACAGCGATGACAACACACACCTGATTTCAGCGAAGTAACTGCGCACTGCTATAGTTGCAGTTTTCTGAAGTCGTTGATCCTACAAACTTAAGGTAATTAAATGCATTACCAATCTTTTCTCAAGAATATTACCTTTGATTCGTTGCTTATATGTGTTTTTTACCATCGGGCTTTTTTCAATTCGCCCATTATTAGCCAGTTCATTTGTCATTTCAATCAGGAAGAATAAAGCGAAATATAAACAGAGGTTTCACTGCGTTTATTTTGAAGCTGTTGTACCAATAGGCTTTTACCAATCCGTTCGAATGATGTTTTACATCAGGGATATCGATGTATTTAAGGTTTCTAGAAGACTTCTAGAAGTAAGATGGAAGGAGAGCAGATCTAGACAGATTGTAGTAATTGCCCTCATACTACAACGCCTTACATTGTCTGTGGCCTCATATTTGTACTGTAAATTATTGAAATTGTAAACTACAAAATAATAATAATAATGGGCACAGTATTCGCTATAGAATATAAGAGTTTCCAATGATAAATTAAGTTAAGTAAAGTAGTAAAAGGTTCCATACGTTTCTAAAGAACACAGACATCATCTGATTCAGGTACAGTATTTTAATCTGTTTTATTACAAGATCACTATAGCCTTTGTTGGACTTATTTTATAATGAACCCTTTTAAAAGCAATACTTTAGGAATCACCTGTGTATAGACATGAGTGACAGGTGGCTATATATTAACAATAATAAATACTGTGTGTAGCTTCACAAGGAGAAGAACTCTTGACAAATGGCACCAAAGAGAAAGGCAGTCTCAGCCACAAAAGCGGGTGGAAAGAAGGTGAAGGAGGAGTCCAGTGCACCAAAGGATGCTTTCAGGACAGCCAAGGAGGCCTTAATGGCAGCAGCACCACAGGAGAAGAGCCAGAGAAAGGCAGATATGCATTTTGAACGTGAGCACATGTCAGCCCAGGTTAGTCCACTGGTCCCCAATATTCCGGCACAAATCAATCATTCCATCAATCAGTAAATCGAATGATCAATCATTGCTTTTTATCACTCTAAGAAACTGATGTGTTTCTGTTTACTGCTTTTCAGCTACATGTTTGTAGCCTTTGAGGAATATGTCTGTATATTGCATATTACATTTTATTAGGGTTTTTACTCAGTGTAATTTCCCCATATTTATGTTAGTGAATGTCTTAAGATTCAGAGCATCAAGGTGCCTTACAGTTCTTGTCTCGCCACCATAGCGTGGTTGTAGGTTTGAATTCATCCCCAGTTCTTTGAATTGAGTTTGAGTCTTTTTATAACACAGTATAGGCTCCAAGGAATAATAATCCAGAATGTGGTTTAATTCCAAAACCCATGTTGATTAATGACAAACGAATTATTAAAGGATAATCCAGAACCATAAGGCAATTTATTGGAAGCTCAGCCTAGCTGCACTTATGCCTACTCAGCTCTTTAAAAGCACACATGTTTGTAATGTGCTATTTGCCTCACATGTCCATTGCTTTGGGGGAAAAAAACTTTAAATAAAGTAAACACATAAAAGAATTCTAGCCCACACCTACTGCCGGGACTGAAGACTAAACAAAAGACATTGGGGTTTAAACAGCCAGATAGGTGATGCCTCACAGTTGAAAACAATGATCAGGAAATAGCAGCAGTGCACTCAGTATCACAGCAAGGTGATACTGTATCACAGCATTGTTAACAATTGTGTGTGGGGGAGTCCAAAGTATGCATGGGTATAACCTCTCCCAGTGTTACTGGGGCTTTTCTTCCCTATTGGAAAGACATCTACTGTAAATAAATATATGTAAGTGATGTTAATATGTGATTTGATTTGACCAAATGAATCCACCACACATTGTTTTAGTGTGTCTGAATAAAATGGGGATATAGTCTAAGCTGTGTGTTATCGGATGATGAAATAACTTTCATAATCATCATAATACTAACACTAGTGGTTGACAGGGAACATTGTTGAGGGTTTACATCTCATACATGTGTGGTATTTGATATGTGTCCATTGCTTACAGACATATGATCTGGCAGACCTATCTCAAAATCTCCCGTAATATAAATTAGATGATAAATTTAAATTTCTTTCATTTATATTGTCAACACTCTACTCCACATTGACTAAAAGTAGTCAAAAAGCATGTACAGTATCATGAATCACTGTATCATGTTTTGTTATACATTTTGTAATTCAGAGACATTTTGTTTGTAATAGTTAAGCAGTTAAAAAATGGGTGGGTAGATGAAACGATGGCAATAGAGTGACAGACAGAAGTGACCCTGTATTGCATTTGATTTTTGTGGGTTAGGTTTAATATTTTTTCCACCCACCAGGTATATGGAGACTATGACTGCATGCTTAATCAAACCAACATTGGCCAGAACAACAACAAATTTTATGTTATTCAAGTTTTACAAACAGGACATGGAGAATTCTATTGTTGGACAAGGTGGGGCAGAGTGGTAAGTCCACTCAACATTGATCCACTTCAGCTGATTTTAAATGTGACACCCTTGAGTACCTTGTGTTTGGAGGCTATCGCCTTTGTAAACCTGTAAGAGTGAGCACTGATTTTGGCCAGAGGCTTGAGATTTCTATTCACGTTCCTTTAGGGAGAGATCGGCGCCTCCTCAGCTTTTGGTGGTTTCTCCAGTCCTAAAGAAGCAATTGAAATATTTGAGAAGAAGTTTAAAGACAAGACAAAAAACAAGTGGGGTGACAGGGAAAAGTTTGTCTCTCACCCAGGGAAATACACGCTTATTGAAGTGGATGGAGACCAGGATGCGGAGGTGAAGGTGAGAAATCTCTCATCTACAGTGTAACTTAGTAGAAATATTGCAGTAGTTACCCTCATGTGAATTTTACCCAAATGTGATGTAATGCTGCCTTTAGATTATCACCAGATGTTATCATGCATGTATAAACAGTGTTACCTGTGTTACAGTGCCTCACAAATTTCAAGCTGATGGGTGAAGTGATTAATTGTCATACCACAGTACACAACAACATAATCTCTGCATTTAACCCATACATGACATAGCAACGGGCAGCTAATTCAGCACCCAGGGAGCAGTGAAGCTCTCGAGCACTGCCTATAATATACAATGCAGGGTAGGAAACAATAAATATATCAGTTCAAGACACAGGACTGTCTTTCTGTTGTGTCCCTGCAGATTAAGTATCCAAAAAAAGGGAAGTATGATTAGGCAGATAAGTGAGTTTCAGTGGAACTCCCCTTTATAGTGACCTACACATGTAGGCCTTCCTGTCAGACCTGTACAAAACCACATGGTGCGTCATTGAGTAGTGATGCTGCCCATGTACCTTTTGTAGATGGACATGGTGGATGAGGCCGGTGGGAGGGTCGTAAAGAACATTCTACCATGTACCTTGGACAAGTCCACGCAGAGACTCATTGAGCTGATCTTCAGCAATGACATGTTCACAGAAGCTATGGAGTGCATGAACCTAGGTGTGTATGTCTACTGATTACTTCATTCATTCAATGGAATCTAAGCTTGAGATGGACATCTTCCCGTTCATATGTGTTGAGTCTGTGCCTTTCATTTTGCTGTAAATACTCAGAATGTGATATACAGTAATATGTAAAATTCTTAGGCAGCAAAAGAAAATGAGATTTTTGTGATCTTCATATTGATGTAAAACTATGCTGTTATGCCTGTCAAAATGTGTTAGCTTAGCCATTTCAAAACTTCTAAAATCACCCCAGTATTTGCAGCAACCACGCATTACACCAAGGTATTTTTGACTTGACCGTAGCATACCTCATGTGGCTAATCAATATCTCATTGACTTTTTTAAGTAATTAAATTAATTAATTAAGTCAGCTGGCAGTGAAATGTAATAAATAAATGCCCCTGAGGAGAGATTTTTCAGGAACATTTTTCAGGACCAAGTCATTATATAGTACAAACTTTATAAGCAAGCAATACAATTTCTTCTTGATGTTTCTGTAGACATGGCAAAACAAATTCAGGAGTGGTTTCATTAATACAAGGATGAAATCAGATGTCTTCTATGACCTGCCCATTTACCAGATTCAAACTTCTTTGAGCATAGTGTGAAGTAGATTTCCATCTTCATTCCTCTTAGTTCTAGAGGCTTGTCTAGTACAAGAAAGATGCATTTACCATTACACACAATTCAGGACGTGTATGATCTTAATCTGAGAAGAACTAGTGCTGCTGTGACGACACATGGTGGCGCTGATCCACATAATATTTTTTTATATCAATGTTATCCCATTATTTTATCCGTCGGTCCGTCCATCCATCCATCCATCCATTTTCTATGACATTAGGTCCAGACATTATCCTGGAAGCTTTGGGCACAAGACAGGGAATAACCCAGGACAGGGTGCCATCTCACACACACACACACACACATACACACACACTTCATTTTTTTTCTGGGCCTGATCTCCACAAAGTCTTGGTCTTGAATATGACTTGATATACTTATTTTCAACCCCATCACTAGTAATAGATTCTGGAGAAATTTGTGTGCTGTATAATATTTAGTTTTTTGTCCTTGAAATTTTAACAGAGCTGGCAAAAATATAAGTTCTAAGTTCATAGTATATCGTACACTCTGTTTTGTTATGTTTACGACTCAACATTGGCACTGATAAAGCACGCTGATCGGCCCTGGTTATGGCACTGATAAAGCACGCTGATCGGCCCTGGTTATGGCACTGATAAAGCACGCTGATCGGCCCTGGTTATGGCACTGATAAAGCACGCTGATCGGCCCTGGTTATGGCACT
>JAODLC010000133.1:10110487-10127260 GCA_026781145.1 Hippopotamyrus pictus
TGATAAAATACGCTGATCGGCCCTGGTTATGGCACTGATAAAATACGCTGATCGGCCCTGGTTATGGCACTGATAAAATACGCTGATCGGCCCTGGTTATGGCACTGATAAAATACGCTGATCGGCCCTGGTTATGGCACTGATAAAGCACGCTGTTCGGCCCTGGTTCACAGACATAAAGAAGATGCCTCTTGGGAAGCTGAGCAAAGCACAGATTGCCAAAGGGTTTGAGGTTCTGGAAGAGCTGGAAGAGGCCTTGAAGAAAAAGAGCAGGAAGACTGTCATGGAAGAGCTGTCCTCAAAGTTCTTTACAATCATCCCACACAACTTTGGCCGACAGAAGCCTCCTGTCATCGATACCTCTGACATTTTGGAGAAGAAGAAAGAAATGCTGCTGGTAAGATAGAACATTAGCATTGTTGATCTTTCAGGGTGGCTGTATTGTTTAGTGTGCCTACAATTATTTTTAGGACTGCTTCTACAATTTCAATATCTATCCTGTCACTACATCAGAAAACAGACCTTTTATCCCTTATATTACATCCTGTAGGTTTTGGCAGATATTGAAATTGCTCAGGGTCTCAAGGCTGAGACTGAGAAAGCCAAAGAAGAGGCAGTAGAGGATGTCCCTCACCCAGCTGACCAGAATTATTTGTCACTCAACTGCAACCTCAGTCTACTGGGAAAAGATACCAAGGAATATAAGGTACCATAATGCATTATTTAATTTCTTTTAAATGACTTTCAAACTGTACAATGTTTTTCATTCACTATTGATTTTTACTATTGTTGTCTCAGACTATTGTATGTCAGTAATTGATTCTTCTTGCACTTTGGGACAATTGTATTGGGAAGAGGAGTGGTTAAACTCCAAGCTTCTCCAGGTTTGACACCCGCGGTTTACTAAGTCAGCGCCCCCTCAGAAGATGCCATCTTGGGCAGCTGTCCTTGCCAGGATCCGTCGCTGATTGGGAAAGGCTTTGTATAAAAATTAATAGACATGTATTATTCTTTTCAGATAATTGAAACATACTTGACGTCAACAGGCGAATCAAACCTCTTAAAACTGGTTGATGTCTGGAAAGTAGACAGAGATAAGGAGGTAATAAAAAAGATTATTATTACTGAATGTGGCATCTTGTGGAAATGAGCCTTAGAGGGTACAGAATGTCTGTATTACGCTTGATATGACTATAAGACCGGAGATTCTGTCTTTAACGATGTCATGCAATGTGCTGCCTTATTGAGGCGGAGCGCTTCCAAGAACACGATGCGCTGGGGAACCGGCGCCTCCTATGGCACGGCACCAACGTGGCCGCGGTGGCAGCCATCCTGAAAAGCGGCCTGAGGATTATGCCCCAGTCCGGGGGCCGCGTCGGCAGGGGGATCTACTTTGCATCAGAGAACAGAAAGTCTGCGTGCTACGGTGAGCGGAGTGAGCCACTGTGCGTTTTCCATCTTTTTAAGTGTTTAAGTGACAGCTGTGGTGTTTCTGCCCAAGTGCGTCCTTCCAGAGGCACTGGAGTGATGTTCCTCAATGAGGTGTGCCTGGGGAGGGAGCACACCATCCAGCAAGATAACCCCAGGCTGACATGCCCCCCCACTAGATATGACAGCGTGGTGGCTCGTGGAAGAATGGAGCCAGGTACTGTATGTGGTCCCGGCTGGCTTTGGACACGCGCAAGGCTGAAAATGAAATTTGCACACTCAACTGGTCACATAGACGACAGGCGTGTACAAAAAAGTGAGCACTAGCCCACTGCCAAGTAAAAAAAATGCATTTCAGATCACTTTTTTTTACTGCACTAGCTCAATTGGCTTGTAGCAAAAATTCTATTGTCTTTGCTGAATACATTGTCAGATTATCACTGATCCTGAGGTATTATAATTACATCACATATTATTGGCACATGCATCCAAATGCTGGTTCTCACAGAGGACATTTTCCAAATCTAAGTTACTATAATATAGTCGCACTTGTGCAGATCTGAAGCTCAACTGAAGTTGTTTATATTCAGATCCTGAAAGCATAGCCAGATTGGTATTTTTCATTCCATTTTAATTTATATAAGAACAAATTAGCATAAGACACCTGACCCACTTTACAAATAAATCTGTTTATGAACTTCATGAAGATTCTCCTACATTCCAGATGCTTCCAAGGACATCTCTATCACCCTTGATGGCAAGAGTGTGACGGTTCCTCAGGGTGCACCTCTGGACCAGCCAGAGTTTAAAAACAGTTACTTTGAAAACAGCGAATATCTCATCTACAAGGAAAGTCAGTGCCGAATCAGATACCTTCTCGAACTCAAATTCCCATATTAGGCACATCAAGCGAGATTTGTCATGGTTACAAGATGCTTGTAATCATGTTCAGATGTTTTTTTTCCTGTTCTTTAACACTTGATTTTCTCCATTCTAATCTTGTTTTGGTTTTCTGGTTTTTGAAGTAGCATTTCATCTTGCGTCACCAGTTCCTGTCTCCTAAATTGACCTGTTTATTTATTCCCATTTCAGTGAATAATTCTCATTTAGGTACTTAACTGTATTTAGCAGTGAAAGCTCTCTTGGTATATAAACCTGTACCCATAAAGCTATATACCCATAAAGCTATATACCAAATCTACGGACCTTAAACTAGATGGTGCCTCTGCTCAGCATTCAGTCTGCTTCTACAAAATTGCGCTACAGGGCTCATCTTAGGAAGCATTCAAAATTTCCACATATGCAGCACAGCACATCTTCATATGCAAAACATCACCTTTATCAATTCTTTTATTTTAAATATTCCCTTTAGTTTTACTGCATGATTGTAGCAAGCCTGAGTCTCATGTATATAACATCTAAGATCCTTTAGCTTGGCCTGTGGATTGAGGCCTTGTGATTTATGAGAGTTGGATTGGATAAACAGTTGAAGATGGATGGATGGATGGATGGATGGATAGATGGACATTATATGTCACAGAAGACATTAATTTAGTCATCTGATGGTTACGTCTTCAAATTCACTATATGGCCCCCTGCTTTTCATAATCTACTGATTATATCTATGTGCTGTTAATTGAATGGCTTGAGATGATCCTGGTTCTTATTAGGCAATGTCCTAAGAACCCCTTTGATCTCAATAAATGAATCAGAATCAGAATACTTTTATTATCCTGAAGGATTTTTTTTTTTTTGTTAGACTACCCATTACACAACCACGCAAGACAAAAACAGACATTACACAGAACCACATGCAACAATCTTTGTACAGTATAAAAATGACATCTAGAGATGATAAAGAAGTAGGTTGGTGATTATAATAGTAAGTATGGTAAATATTGAACTTGAAAAATAATAAATAGATATTGATAAATATGAAGGTACTATTGTAGATATTATTGCACGTCCTGGTTGATTGATGTACCAATTGTGTCCGTTGGAAGGATTGATTTCTGTAGGTGTTCTGTAGTCCTTTTTATGTTGATCGGTCTGCAGCTGAAACTGCCCTTCTGTCAAACCACAACACTATGAAGCAGGTGACAAAATTGTCCATAATCGAGCAAAGTCTGGACAGCATCCTCCTTTTCACCAAGTATCAATAGCCCTTCTGATCATTTGTTGAGTCTGTTGGCATCTGCCACCTTCACCCCCCAGAACACAATGGTGCAGAAGAAGGCGCTGGCTACCACTGACTGACTGAAAATCTGCAGCATTGTGTTGCAGACTCTGATGGACCTGAGCCCTTGTAGGAAAGATAACCTGCTCTGGCCCTTCTTGTAGAGGGCAGTGCAGTTTTTGATTAGTCCAGTTTGCTGTTAAGGTGGACACCCCAGGTATTTATAGTTCTGTAACGTCTCTACCACATCACCCCAAATGGACAGGGAGGTAACTGGAGACCTTGATGTTCTCCTGTCCACTACCAACTCTTTCGTCTTCCCAATGTTCAGTTGGAGGTGGTTCCTGTCACATCAGTCAAAGTTGTACACCACCCTTTTGTAGTCCATCATGTCTCTATGCCTGATACAACCGACTCCTGCAAAAAATTTCTGCATATGACAAGACTCTGTATTTAGCTTGTAGTCAGTGGTGTACAGGGTGAAGAGAAAGCGAGACACAACTGTCCCCTGAGGAGCTCTGATGCTGCTCAGCCTGTTCTCAGTCACACCATCCTGAAGAAGAACGTACTGCAGATATCCGGTTAGATGTGATCCATACCACCAGGGGAGCTTCCACTTTCATGGCTGACAGTTTACTCACAAGCAGGACTGGCTCAATGGTTTTGAAGGCCTCAAGAACATGGTCCTCACAGTACCTCCAGGCCTGTCCAAGTGGGAGTAGGTACAATGTAGCAGGCAGATAATGGCATTATCCACACTAATCTTGGACCTCATTGGCGAACTGAGGGGGATCAAATGATGACATAACCAGGTCTCTCAAAGGTCTTCCTGTTATGTGCAGTCAGTGCCACTGATCTGTAATCAGATGAAGCACTGGGACATGCAGTACAGGAACTAGACAGGATGTTTCCACAGTACCTGTACAAACTGAGGCTCAAGTTAAAGATGCTCTGCAGTACTCAACAGAGCTGCAATGCCCTGAGCACAATTCATTATTTCTGGTCTTTGCCTTTTGTTCATTCAGAAAGAAATTTTAGCCTCATCTTCCCTAACATGGAGAGTGGTGTACAATTCAGGGGATGGTCTGTGGCTCAGCAGGTTAAGCTACTGTGCCTGTGATCGGAATGCGGGTAGTTCAAGGCCCACGCCTGTACATTGCTTATTCATATGCACTTATCCAAACAACTAATTTCGCAGCAGCACGATGCATAAAATCATGCAAATACAGGACAGGGCTTTGTTAATGTTTACATCAAACACCAGAATGGGAAAAAAATGTGATCTCAATCATTTTGACCATGGCATGATTGTTGGTGCCAGACAGGCTGATTTGAGATTTTCTGGACTCATGGGGTTTTCGTGTCTCGAGAGTTTACTCAGAATGTTGAAAAAAACAAAAAAAACTGTGAGTCATTTCTGCAGAATGACATGCTGTGTTAATGACAGAGGTCAGCGGAGAATGGCCAGACTGATGCAAGCTGACAGAAAGCCTACTGTAACTGTAAAACTGATCATTAAAAGTAGGATGGTAATAATACCAAAAATTCTTGGCATGATAATATCACAGCAACAAGTCCATGGTGCTATATTTACAGTATCACAATATTGAAATATGAAGAAAAATAAAAATTTGAAAATAATGTCCTTTAAATAATACCTTAATTAAATAATAAATTGCCATTTTTTTATTTGGAAAGAAATTGTTTTTTTTTTTTTGTGCTTCTGCATTCCTCCTTTAATAAAGTAAAATAAAAGTAGCCAGCCATGACCTAAGCAGGTGCAAAAAATATCATGAATTGACTTTGGCAATGAATGTTGCCAAATGTTTGCAAAACAAAAACAATGCAGCAGTCAAAAGTAGCAGTCCCTTTATAAAATAAAATAATAAAGATATATTATTTCAGCAGCTGAATCTTGTAAACAAAACTCAGCAGAACATCTGTGATTTTGGTATGATTGCGCCCTCTGGTGTTCAAACAAAAACAATGCAATATTCGACAGATAATATAACTCAGTTGTACTAGCGAAATAACTATGTAATATACTGCCAGATATCATCATAGTCCCACGACAGTACTGAGTCATTTTTTTATTGCGAAATTCGATATATCATTACAAACCTACTTAGGTGTGAATGAGCATTAGCCATGCAGCACTGATGCCTGTGACCTCCAAGGGCAGCTTTAAATCCTTCCCCTGATGTTTGTGGAGTTTGCATGTTCTCTTTGTGCTCTGCAGGATCCTTCATGTTATCCGGCTTTCTGGAATATCGGTGGATTGTTTGCTATATGTGACACTGGTTCAGACACACCCAAATAGCAAATACATGGTGATGGACTCTGACTGTTGTCTGTGCTTATGCACCAAACAACTGTTCAGAGTATCCAGACTTCTTGGAGACCTCGGATGGGGTGCTGGATGGCACCCCCTCTGGGGACTGTATCGTTCTATTGGGGGGGGGAATGCTCATGTGGGTAACAACACTGAAACTTTGAAGGGTGTAATTAGGAGGAACGGCCTGCCTGATCTCTTCCCGACCAGTGTGCTGTTACTGGACTTATACACTAACCATAATTTGTCCATAACAAACACCATATTCGAACATTAGGGTGTTTATAAGTTCACCTGGCACCAGAGCACACTGGCCACAGTTCAGTGATTGATTTTGTAATTGTATCATTGGATGTGCATTTTGGACACTCGAGTGAAGAGAGGAGCTGAGCTGTTAACTGATCACCACCTGGTGGTGAGTTGGATCAGATGGCGGGGAAAATGCTGGATAGACCGGTTAGACCCAAACGCATAGTGAGGGTGTTCTGGGAGCATCTGGCGGAGGCCCCTGTCCCGGAGATCTTCAACTTGCACCTCCGGAAATCTTTTCTTGCATCCCAAGGGAGGCTGGAGACATTGAGCCTGAATGGACGATGTTCCGGGCCTCCATTGCTGAGGCAGCATTGTGGAGCCGCGGCCGTAAGGTTGTTGGTGCCTGTCACAGCGGCAATTCCCAAACCTGGTGGCTGAAGAAGGAGGCAGGCTAAGTGGGATGCAGCTTTGATGGCTGCAAAAGCAAACAGTCTGGTGTGGGAGGAATTTAGCGAGGTCAGATGCAATGGAAGGAATATTTTGAGGACCTCACTTGGAGGAAGTAGAGCTGGAAGGCTCAGAGGAGGACTGATCCATCATCAGGGCTGAGGTCACTGAAGTAGTCAAAAACCTCTTTTGTAGTAAGCCTCAGGGGGTGTATGAGATTCCTCCTGAGTTTCTGAAAGCTCTTGATGCTGTTGGGCTATCTTAGCTAACATGCCTTGTCAACACCGGATAGTGACAGTGCCCTTTGGATTGGCAGACTGGGGTGGTGGTCACAATCTTTAAGAAAGTGGACCAAAAGATGTGTTCCACCTTTAGGGGAATCAAACCCCTCAGCCTCAGTGGGAAAGTCTATGCCAGGGTACTGGAGAGGAGGGGCCATCCGTTGATTGAACTTCAGATTCAGGAGGAACAATGCGGATTCCATCCTGGTCATTGAATGCTAGACCAGCCTTCACTCTCACCAGGATACTGGAGGGTTTGTAGGAGTTTGCACAACCAATCTACATGTTTTTTGTGTGACTTGGAAAAGGCACAAGACCATGTCCCTCAAGGGGTCCTGTGAAGGGTGCTTCAGGAGTATGGGGTTTGTTGTTATAGGCCATCCAGTCCCTGCATTACTGAACTGAGAGCTTGGTTTGCAATGGCAGCAGTAAGTAAGACTTATTTAAGTTGGACTCTACCAGGGCTGCCCTTTGCCACCGATTCTGATCATAACTTTTATGGACAGAATTCCAAGGCACAGCCATGGGGTGGAGGGGGTTCAGTTCAGGGACCTTAGGATCACGTCACTGCTTTTTGCAGATGATGTGGTCTTGCTGGCTTCATCAGGCTGTGACCTGCAGCAGGCACTGGGGCAGTTTGCAGTTGAGTATGATGAGTAAAAGTGCTGTTCAGCAGTGTTAATATTGTTATTAAAACTAAGATGAAAAATACTCGTCAAGGACATTTTTTTTCTGTGATGAAAAAGGAACAAAAACTAAAATACGCCTTTAATGACGAAAACTAAGACGAATGTTTTTAAAAGCATTGATGACAAAAAATAAATCAACAAAAATGTACAAATGTTACAGGCACACAACTGGACAATGTGCAATGTGAAACCCTTTGCACGTACATCTCTACACGTGACCAACAAATAACGGGCATGAATGCAGTGGTACAATTTTAAAAACTTGTATGCACGCTTGTAATTGGATAACACTAATTTGGGCACCATCAGGAGATCATCACGTCAGGCAGAATCCTGCTCCACTCTGCTTCGCTAAGTCAGCCAACATGATTCTCCGGCGTAAAAAAGCGGTCAGACATACGGACCAACTTTAATTACAACGCTGATGAAAATAAAACCCAGTGTAAGCCATGTGGAATGAAACTCACAGGAAAGAACACCACAAACCTGAAGAGGCATCCAGAGGGGCGCCATCTTGAGATTCATGCCAAGGTATGTAACATTATCTGGGTGGCGACTTGCCCATTGCCAATATCGTTACCTATCTGCTAATATTGAGTCAAGTGCATCGGTTTATTTTAGGTGTGCTCCTAGTTGGGATGTCACAAGAGTCGATACTCCAGTAGTAAGGTTGGTACTGCAATCTTGCATAATCACAAATTAATAATCAAATAACTTCAGATGACACAATAACATGTGTGGAAAATGTGAGTAGAAGCTACATATGAAGCAGGCTTACAGTGGTGATTATATACAGCACAGCTTAAACACATGTTTAAAAGAAAAGCAGCAGAAGTCATGTCTGGCGAAGCTGTGTGTTGGAGAATTTCAGCATGCGAGTGGGGAACTGTGCTCATTCACAAAAAAAGCAGACACACGCCAGATTTTCTTATTGCCGGGGGTGTTTTTTAACATTTCTATGGCAAGAACTCGCAAAGTTTTTTTTTTTAATGGTTTGGCGTGATTTCAGTTATATGTCGTGGGTGACATAGCCGACACAGAAACAGATTCTTAATGCTAGTTCACTTAAGTGACAACTACTTGACAAATACACCACTATTTTAAATCTGCCGTTATCTTTAGTTTATATATTTTATATTGTGCTACAGAAAAGGCAGAATATTGTTCACTTTAATAACGGTGGTACTAATAATTAAAAGCCAATTCTTGAGATTTCTGTTTTTGACAATGTATTGAATAGGTTATCGAGTATCATCAAAGTTCAACGATATTGGTATTGAATACAAACATTCTGGTATCGTGACATCCCTAGCTGCTAGTACGTTAGACAGGGAGCTATCAATTTGAATTGTCAAATGACATAGCTGTTACTCTTAGTTATTTTGCCTCAGCACTGTAGATAGCAAATACATCGACAGACAAGGCAACACTAAGTGCAGTCCAACAGAAACCATCACAACAAAATATCACAGAGGTACTGCTGAATGGTTTGAAGTGACAAAAGTGACTCGAAAGAGCAGCAGAAAAAGGCGGAGGCTATAGCCAGATGGACTGGAAGCCCGGGTTACCAGTCAGAACTATAGAGGATGGTTTTGTTTGGATGATGGCGATAATGGATAAGAAATTTACTGTACCCAAGAAAACAGAAATAAACAGTCTAATTTATAAACAGTATGAAGAAGAGAAAGCAAAATTCTGAAGCCAATTAAATGCAATTTGGTGGGTGTCCATAGTTCTTGATATCTGGACAAAAATAGGACTGTGAGCAACATTTCTGGCTGCACATGCATGTTACTTCTATGTTACGAAGAATAAAGCTGAACATATTCTGTAGGGTCTTGAAGAAATTGAGCACCCACACACTGCAGACTCCATAAAAAAATGTGTGGATAAATGCATGCATAAGTGGCATATACCAAGCTGAGAAGATCCTTACTGTGACAGCTGATAATGGAAGTAACATGGTTGCAGCATTTAAACATGTCACGGTTGAGGAGGAAGAACCCAGCTCAGAAGAGGACGACTCACAATGAAATGAGTCAGACAAAATGTAAATACACATATTCTGATAAAAGTTTTATATCATGGAATAAATGAAGTATATTATTAAAACTGTGTATAATTAGTTATAAAGTGAAATATGAAACTCAAACTGATGCATTAAAATAGGTCTTCCTAAATGGGTTTTGCTGTCACAGCTGAATTTACAGCCAGTTCTTGGTCCACCAGAGCCTTCCTTGGCTGCCACCTGATCCACAATGCACCAAACCCCTGACAGGTGGCAATCCAAGGAGAAGCTCACCTCAACACATTGTGTGGGTTCTGGAACCAATCTCCTGGAGACAGGCTGAATGCTTACATTTACAGCATTTAGTAGACACCCCCTGGAGCAAGTTGAGGTTAAGGGTCCTGCTCAGTGATCCATTGATGGTACTTCCAGGTGGGACTTGAACCCAAAATCTCTTGATCCAGAGGCAAGTATCCTAACCACTAGACCACCAACACCCATACACCCACTTTATACTCTTGCTCTTTTCTTCTGGAGTTGCAGTGGGTGAGTGATGCCAGGCTGGGTTGGGGCTACTGGTGGCCCCACAGCTCGATACATTAACAACGGAGTTTACCCCAGTGAACAAGAGGGCTGTCTCCCTGCACCTTCAGGTCGGGGATAGGTTTAGCATAGATGAAACTAGGCATGTTAGCTAATAGTTTCATCTATGCTTATGCGCTGAATGATAGTTTGGAGTACCCGGCCTTCTTGGACTCCATTGTTTCCATCGTTGTGCTGGGGGACTCTCATGTGGGCAATGACAGTGTGGCCTGGAGGGGGGTGATTGGGAGGAATGGACTGATCTGAACCCGAGTGGTGTTCGGTTATTGGACTTCTGTGCAATGCATAGTTTGTCCATAACAAACACCATGTTTGAGCATAAGGGTATCCGTAAGTGGACATGGTACGAACATGCCTGGGGCTACAGGTCGATGATCGATTTGATAATTGTATCATCTGATCTGCAGCCTTCTGTCTTGAACACTCAGGTGAAGAGAGTGGCAGAGTTGTCAACTGATCAGTTGGCTCAGGTGGCAGGGGAGGAGGCCTGTCAGACCTGGTAGGCCCAAGCGCATAATGAGGGTCTGCTGGAAACGTCTGGCAGAGGCTCCTGTTCATCAGATCTTTAACTCGCACCTCCGGCAGAAATCCAACCGCATACCAGGGAAGTTGGGGACATTGAGTCTAAATGGACACTGTTCCAGACCTCCATTGTGGAAGCGGCTGTATGGAGCTGTGGCTGCAGGGTGGTCGATGCCAGTCGTGACAGAAACCCTCGTACCTGATGGTGGACAGCAGAGGTGAGAGGGGCTGTCAAGCTGAAGAAGGTGGCCTACCGGGAATTATTAGTCCGGGGGTCTCTGGAGGCAGCTGACAGATACCAGCAAGCCAGGCAGAACGCAGCAAAAATCCTGGTGTGGGAGGAGTTTAGTGAGGCCATGGAAAGTGACTTTCGGTCGGCCTCAAGAAGGTTCTGACAAACCATCCGGCATATCAGGAAGGGGAAGCAGCTCCTGGTTCCTACTAGGGCTGTGCAATATGGCATAAAATGTTGTGGTATAATTTGATCTGTAAATTTCAAAAGAAGTGTTTTTGAAACGGTAACATACTGTATGTCCATAACAAAGGCATTGCAGCAGGAACTTGTATAATAAACTCTTAACACATTTCAAAGTAGTCATCAACTTAGAATATTTATTGTGCAAATCTGCAATTGTGGAAAAAATATGAAGACATTTCAAGTAACTTCCCTGGTTTTAATCTTATATTAAAAACACAGGTTAGTTTTGTAAACCGTAGGTAAGCAGAAAACAAGACACAGAACCAAAAACTACAAAACTAATACAGTTAGACCAGTGTCATAACTCCATTAGAATGACCATCTCTCTCATAAAGGTCCTGCCAGGCAGAGTTCTGCACAGGTTCAGGTTCCCGATGGGTGACCCGCAAATTTTCATGAAACGAGTGAAAAATATTCTACTGTGTCAGATACGGGTTCGGGTCAGGTCAGACACAGAAGAGCGCGGGTCTAAATTACGGTTTTCAAAACATCATGTGCCAACAAAAAATACCCTAGGGCTATGTTTTAGCGACACAAAAAAATCCCTGCATTCAAGATGATAAAACGTAAAATCCACATCAGTTTATGCCTGCACGTGCATTCTCAGAAATCTCTCCCACTTTAATTTTCAAAAAACCCATGCGATCTGCAATTGTTCGAAATGGATGCTGAGGAGTTGAAAAGAAAATTATCAAGTGGAGAGTTTAAAGTTGTGGCCAGTACCTCCACTAAAATCAAGTCCGACGTGTGGGAGAATTTTGGAGTTATCTCAGATAACGAAAACAACTCTTTTGATGTCTTGTCTTGGTGGAGAGAGCATGAGCGTTTGTATCCCAATATAGCTCATATTCAGATCGATTCTCACTATCCCGGCATCCAGCGCCACAAATGAGCGAGATTTCTCATGTGCCGGATATGTCATTTAGGAGCGAAGGAGTCAGCTGAGGCCATCAACTGTGAACAATATCCTTTTTAATACAGTAATCTAAAGCACCACACCAAACACTAGTCTATGCCTTCGCGTGGGAATTCCAATCGGGTAATCAAAGGAAAATGGACAGTGCATGTAGGTAGCCTATAAAACCTAATAATGTGCAGGGTAGCCTAATCTACATTTTATATTATTTTAGTTTTATGAACACATTTGCTTGTAAGCTGGTAAGGCTATGTGTGGGCATGGCAATATCAAACATTATTTGAGTTTGGAGGTAGGCTACTACTATTATTACTATTCGGCTGTTATTAAGCAACATTTACATAGGCCTATTTGGCTATGCCTTTTCAACTGATGTTGCACATGTCCCTGGTTGTTTGTTGTGGCAATAAACTTTTGTCTTTAATTTTGGCTATCTGACTGATTTTCATTCGGGTGTGGGTCGGGTGTCGGGATTTATTTATAGTGGGTCGGATCGGGTGCGGAATTTTATTTTATTTCTGTCGAATAACAGTTCAGATACGGGTTAAAGTATGATGGGTACAGGCAGGTGTGGTTTGTCAAAATCAGACCCATGCAGGACTCTGCTGCCACGTGCAGTAATAATCATATAAATAATTTTCATGTAAATCATATAAATAATAAATTATTTATTATTTGATGCAACTTGATTACGTAATTTTTGCGGACAAGGAGTGGAAATTTCTGCGGTAGGGTGGTATAATCAAAATCTCTCCCGTTGGCCAAATTTATATTGTATACCACTTATTCTAGTTCCTAGTGTTTATAGTGGGGAAGGTGTGCTGTTGACCTCACCTGGGGACATCACCCGGAGGTAGAAAGAATACTCTGAGGACCTCCTCAACCCTGCCTCAGATACATCTACATACACTGCTTTTGAGACATCTGAGGGCACGGAGCCAGAGGGGCCTGGAGTGGACTTGCCCATCACTGGGCCTGAGGTAGCCAGGGTGGTTAAAGAGCTACGTGGTGGCCGGGTCCCGGGAGTGGACGAGATTCGCCCAGAGTACCTAAAGGCTCTGGATGTTGTGGGGCTGTTGTGGCTGACACACCTTCTCAACAGTGCGTGGTGGTCAGGGACAGTGCCGCTGGATTGGCAGAGCGGAGTGGTGGTCCCCTTATTTAAGAGAGGGGACTGGAGTGTGTGTTCCAACTTAGGGGGATCACACTTCTCAACCGTCCTGGGAAAGTGTCTTCCGGGGTGCTGGAGAGGAGGGTGAGATGAGCACAATCTCAGATTCAGGAGGAACAATACGGTTTTCGTCCTGGCCGTGGAACACTGGACCAGTTTTATACCCTTGTGAGGGTACTGGAGGGAGCCTGGGAGTTTGTCTATCCAGTCTACATGTGTTTTGTGGACTTGGAAAATGCTTACGACCGGGTTCCCCAAGGTGCTCTGTGGGGGGGGCTTCGGGAGTGTGGGGTTCAGGGCCCACTGCTGTGGGCAATTCGGTCCCTGTATGAACGGGGCAGAAGCTTGATCTGTATTGCTGGTAATAAGTTGGACGTGTTCCCAGTGTGGGTTGTGCAACGCCAGAGCTGCCCTTTGTCATCAGTCCTCTTTATAGTATTTATGGACAAGATTTCTAGGCATAGCCAAGGTGTTGAGGGTGTCCAGTTTGGTGGCCTCAGAATTGCGTCACTGTTTTTTGCGGATGACGTCGTCCTGTTGGCTTCATCTGCTGGGGACCTCCTGTGTCCTCTGGGGCTGTTCGAAGCCAAGTGCGAAGCAGTGGGGATGAGGATTAGCACCTACAACTCCGAGACCATGGTTCTCAGCCGGAAATGGGTGGATTTACCTCTTCAGGTCAGGGAGGAAGTACTGCCCTAAGTGGAGGAGTTTAAGTATCTCGGGGTCTCATTCACGAGTGAGGGCAGGCAAGATCGAGAGCTGGACAGACGGATCGGAGTAGAGTCTACAGTTTTGCAGGAACTTAACCGGTTTGTCATGGCTATGAAAGAACTGAGCTGAAAAGCAAAGCTCTCGATCTATTGGTCCATCTTCGTCCCTACCCTCACCTGTGGTCAAGAGCTATAGGTAATGACCAAAAGAATGAGATTGTAGATACAGGCAGCTGAAATGAGGTTTCTCTGCAGGGTGTCTGGGCTCTCCCTTAGGGATTGGGTGAGAAGTTTGGATATCCGGGAGAGTCTCAGAGTAGAACCGCTGCTTCTCCACATCGAAAGGAGCCAGTTGAGGTGGTTTGGACATCTGGTGCGGATGACTCCTGGGCAGCTACCCGGAGAGGTTTTCCGTGCATGTCCTACAGGGAGGAGGCCACGGGGCAGACCCAGGACACGCTGGAGGGATAATATCTCTCAGTTGGGCTGGGAACACCTCGGCACCCCCCTCGAAGAGCTGGTAGAGGTACATGGGGAGAGGGAGGTCTGGGTATCTCTCCTAAAGCTGCTACCCCTGTGACCAGAACCCCGGATAAGCGGATGGTGATGGATGGATGGATGGATGGATGGATGTAGCTGAATGTACTTGCCAGTCAGAAAATAATGCGGAGGCTGCTGGGATTGCTGCACTGTGAGGGAGTGGTGTACACGCTGTGTGCACTTGTGTTGTGTGCCTGTTGAAGTGGTTGACTTGAATTATCCAGAAGTATATTTGAGTGTTTGTGTGCCAGTACGGTTGTGTGGGTGGTTGTTGTTTCATTTTTTTTGTTTTTTGGTTGGTGTGACTGCTTGTCTGTCTTTGTTAATAAACAGAGGAAGTGTTAAATGTGGTTCAGCAGGAAGTTAGTCTCGGTCAGGTAATTGTTAATTTGGTTATTTTAAAAGTTTAATTTCAAAGGTTGTTATCTCTGACGCTATCGGATCATTTAAAAAGTTCAGTTTTAACGCAAGTGTTGATTTAGTGTTTTATTGTACTCGGCATTTTATTGTTTTAACTATACGTTAATTAGATCAACTAAAAGTTAAATATGCTATATTAATATACTGGGCTAGGAGTAAAGGACAGGGTCATAGTGAGTAATTATGGGGCCAGCTCAGTGTTGTGTTTGCAAGATGTTTGCTCTTCTGGATGTTTGCATCCACTCGGACTTCATCTGCGAGCGATGTAAGTTAGTGGACTCACTCATGGTCAAGGTTCGTGACCTAGAGGAGCAACTGGCTCTCATCCAACACAACAAGGAGTTAGAGGAGAGAGTTAATACGCGTTTTAGGGAAACAGTTTGTACATCATAAGCAGGGAGGGGGGGAGAATGAAGAACAGATAGGTCGAGAGAGCTGGGTGAACATAGGTCACAGATGTAGAAAAGGGCATACACAGTTTACAGAGGCGGCATCACCTGAAGTGATGGTGTCTAATCGCTTTCAGGTGCTTCCAGCTTTAGAGCCAGAAGAGACTGGGGAGGCAGGTGGGCCCTTGGGCACCAAGGAGCCGCCTACCCCCAGGAGCAGGGTGTGATGACGGCGTGCGGGCGAGCGGGGAAGCAGGCGAAATAGCAATGAGTAGGATGAAAATGGGATTTTAATGAAGGCAGACAGTACAACAAAACCACGTTAATGACAGACCTGGGGAAACTAGACGCGGACTAAATACTCAAGACAAGCTGGGTTAAACGAGCCACAGGGGAGAACAATCAGGTAGGAACACGAGGTAACGAGGTGGGCGTGGCACACAGGAGGAGCGGACGGAGCCGGGCGTGATACAGGGAGGTTGTGGTAATAGGGGATTCAATTATTAGAGGTGTAAATAGTTATGTGTGCACCTGTAATAGATGTATGGTGTCTCGATCTGCCTGGTGCTCAGGTTCGGGACTTTCTGAATCATATGGACAGGCTTTTGGCTCCAGCCGGGGTGGATCCAGTGGTCATGGTGCATGTTGGCACCAACGACATAGGTGAGGGCAGGAAGGCTGTTCAGCAGGATAAATTTATAGAAGTCGTGGATAAGCTTAGAAGCAAAACATCCACGGTGGTATTCTCTGGAATACTTCCCATGCCACGTGCAAGCCAGGCTAAGTTAGCTGAGATAAGGAGATTAAAGACGTGGCTAAAAGGGTGGTGTAGGAAAGAGGGGTTCAGGTTTATGGGGCACTGGAAGAACTTCTGGAAAGGTGGGACCTGTTCAAGCTGGACGGGTTGCATCTGAACCAGAGGGGAACCAGTGTATTAGGGAGGTGTATGTGTAGAGTACTGTAGTTGTGGAATGTTTAAACTAGGGACTGGGGGGGCAGGGAGAGTACTTAAGAATATAGGTGGAGGGAGACAGAAAGCCCCAATTAATATTAAATGTGGGCACTGTAAAAGGCCTACCCTTTGCGGTCTGTATTTAAACACTAGGGGTATTAGAAACAAAATTCATGTCCCACTCTCAGCAGTGTGGGGAAGCAATAAAAAAGGCCAATAGGATGTTGGGTTACTGTATATCTCTAGGTGTGGGGAGTTTAAGTCAAGGGAGGTGATGCTACCATTATGTAATTCCTTGGTAAGACCCCACCTTGAACTGTGTGCAAGTTTGGTCACCATACCTTAAAAAGGACATTGCTGCCCCAGAAAGGGTGCAACATAAGGCTACGAGAATGATTCCTGGTCTTAGAGGAATGTCTTATGAGGAGAGGTTAGCTGAGCTGAATCTGTTTAGCCTTG
>JAODLC010000133.1:10127360-10140656 GCA_026781145.1 Hippopotamyrus pictus
TGCTGTTCAGCCAAATGGCTATTTCAATATTAGTTTAAATACTAGAACTCATGGCCATAAATGGAAATTAGCGGGAGGATGTTTTAAAATGAATTTGAGGAAGAACTTCTTTACACAGCGTGTAGTTAGAGTATGGAATAGTTTTCCTGCTAGTGTAGCGGAAACTAAAACCCTGGGTTCCTTTAAATCAGAGCTAGATAAGATTTTAAGAACTCTGAGCTATTAGTTAGGTTCTCCTCAAACAAGCTTGATGGGCCAAATGGTCTCCTCTCGTTTGTAAATTTCTTATGTTCTTAAGGAAATTTCAATTGAGTAAAACATAGCAAATGATCTTTGACAAATGCTTATGTTTATTGTTATGCTATACCAATCTATATTCAAGTAATGTTCAATCAGATTAGGATTTCTGCATAATGGTTATTTCTGTGAATTATGAGCTGGGTCCTCTACCCACCAACATATATTTGTCATTTGTTTTGCTATTGTTTATCGCTCACCAAAATACAATAGGGATTTTATTTCAGAGTTTTCTGAGTTTTTAGCGGATTGTACTCCTAAGTTTGATAACATCTTGATCTGTGGAGATTTTAGTATTCATGTTTGTTGCCCCTCTGATCACTTAGCCACTGAGTTCAGATCTGTACTTTCAGACTTTGATCTCACTCACTTACTTCCTTAACACTAAATCAATTTACAGTACAGCCGCTGTTATGGACTCACAATTCTGCAGTCAGCAAGGTTTTGTTACCTCCCTTAACCTGGATGATATGCTGTCTACCTTCCACACTACTTGTACCGAAATTTTGGATTCCCTAATCGAATCAAAACTTTCAAGCCACACCCAGATCCTTGGCAAAACGACACCACTTGCTCCATCAGGCAACAATGCAGACAGGCAGAACGAAGATGGAAGAAAGACAAGCTCCAGGTGTCCCTGGGAATACTAAGGAACAGCCTTGCTGACTACCAATGAGCAGTGAAGGAAACTAAATGCCAATATCTGTCTAACATTATTTCTATTAATAGTCATTCTCCCCCGGTGCTATTTTCTGCTATTAAGTCTGTTGTTGCTCTGAGCATTCCTGTGTTGACTGAAGCCTTAACCTCCATCTGTGAGACTTTCTCCACTTCTTCATTGATAAAATAGCTTCTGTCAGCTCATTAACCCATGGATGTATCATGGACGTAGCTTCTACCCCACTCCACAATACTATCCTTGATCAGTTTATGCCAATCACCCTCATAACACTCTCTGAAGTAGTCACTCAAATGAAGCTTACAAACTGTCCTTCAGATGTTATCCCCTCTAAATTGTTGAGATGCTTTTAATGTGGTTGGGCCTCATCTCCTGTCTTTTATAAATACCTGCCTTACCACAGGAGTTTTTCCAGCAGCTTTTAAACATGCTGTGATCAGGACCCTCTTGAAAAAACCTAATCTTGACCCATCCACTTTATCAAATTTTAGACCTGTTTCCCATCTACCTTTTTATCAAAAGTTTTAGAAAAAGTTGTTTTTATTCAATTGCAGTCATTTTTAAAATTAAATTCGATTTTTGAGAAGTTTCAATCTGGTTTCAGATCAAGGCATAGCACAGAGTCTGCAATCTTAAGGGTCCACAATGATATAATGCGGTCTATGGATGCCAAATGTCCTGTCGTTCTTGTGCTGTTAGATCTTACAGCAGCATTTGACACTGTAGATCACTTAGTACTTCTATGTCGCCTGAATAATTATGATGGCATCCGGGGTGCTGTACTGGACTGGTTCACTTCATATTTGACTAACAGAACTTTTTCTGTTATGATTGGTGACACGTCCTCCTCTAAAGCTCCCCTTTCTTGTGGGGTCCCTCAGGGTTCTATTCTTGGCCCTTTATTATTTTCGCTATACGTGCTTCCACTTGGCTCTGCAATACGTAAGCATAATGTCACGTTTCATTGTTATGCTGATGACATCCAGATCTATCTATCCATGAAACCAGATTGCACAAAATCACAAACTCAACTGCTTGATTGCATCACGGAGGTTAAACTGTGGTTATCACAGAATTTCCTTCATCTCAATGAAGAAAAAAACAGAAAACTCCAGTTTTTCACATCAAGTATCTAACCAAGCTGTGAGGAATCTTGGGGTGATGTTTGACAGCAGTCTAAAATTTGACAAACAAATAAATATGGTGGTTAAGACAAGCTTTTTTCAACTCTGCCTCTTGTCTAAGGTTAAACCTTTCTTAAATCGCTTTGATCTGGAGAAAGCTGTTCATGCTTTTATCAGCTCCAGACTTGATTATTGCAATGGCCTTTATTTTGGCATTTCTGAATCTCTTTTAAATCGTCTCCAACTTGTACAGAATGCTGCTGCACGTTTTTTAACTAATACTCCTAAGCGCACACACTTTACGCCAGTATTGATGTCACTTCACTGTCTCCCTGTACGTTCTAGAATTGATTTTAAGCTCTTAATGTTTGTTTTTAAATCTCTAAATGGTATTGCTCCACCGTATCTATCTGAATTATTAACCATCAGGAGACACAGCAGAACCCTACGATCAGCTGACCAACTTCTTTTAGAAGTTCCAAGGTCTAAATACAAACAATGGGGAGAAAGAACGTTCTCTGTAGCTGCACCCAGTCTCTGGAACAAACTACCCCCAGAGATTCGTACCATTTCTGACTGCAACCATTTTAAATCGAAACTCAAGACTTATTTATTTCGGAAAGCTTTTAATATTTAGTTGGGGCTGACATTTTACTGTTTCACTGTGTCTTTCGACATTCTATTGTGTTTTATGTATTGTGTTTCTCATATTTGTTGTAGTGTATTTATGACTCCTCATTTTATTTTAAATTCACCAATGTTTTATTTTAATTCCTATTTTTATATTATAGTTTTAATTGTGAAGCGCCTTGGTCACTTTTAGTGTTGAAAAGCGCTGTATAAATAAATGATTGATTGATTGATTGATTGATTGATGTTAATGCTTTCCTGTAAAAGGAATATGCAGTGTATGAATAGTAACTTGAGCCATTAGCTATGTTCTGTGTTATTTAACTATAGACTGGCTCCTTTTGCCTGCTGTTTTCAAATAACTATATCTGTAGAGGCTTTCCTGTAAGCCTCAGAATGGATGGCCAAATGTTCTCAACGCATAGCTTTTAATGAGAGAGTTTTATTATCATTATTATTTATTATATAATGGCCAATGTCCAAGCAGTCTCTGCAGTTGGGTGATGTACTTGTTTATTACAAATCTTCAGTTCACATAAAAAGGGACTTTTAGCTTTAACATACAACGCTTGTGCTGAATAATATGCTGGCGGCGTGCTGTTTGTAACATGCTGTCTTACAGGTGCAACGGTACGAACCGTGTTGCCTCTGCCATCACCCCGTCAAAGCGGAAAAACACCCATTCATACCCATCTGTCCTCACGTGACCACATACGCCCCCAAGTGGCCAAAATACATAACACAGTCCAAAATTATAAATGGCTCCCACACTATCAATTGTAAATGCAAAAAACAACCCATTGTGTGCTTGCCTTTATAATTAATTAATTTATGTGTTTTTAGGATTGGTGCCTTGGAAATGGGCTGGACCCCCTGCATGGTTCACACCCTGCAGCTTGTAGTGAGTATTGTCAACAAGGAGGCAAAAAATCAGGTCAGTGGTGAAGCTCTTCAGAAAGTCCTCCGTGGCGACTCAAAAGATGCTCCATCAGCGTGGCCTGGTTGTTCTCAATGACTGTCGCACACGTTGGTCAAGCACATTCAAGATGACAGTACACCTCTTTGAAGTGAAAGAGCCACTCTGCAAAATTGCTGACAACATGGGATGGGACAGTCTGCTTCCCGGGGAATGGCAAAAGCTTAAGGCTTGACTTGCTACTGCCACATGCAGAACATGCAAAAAACATTCCAGACTGTCACCATGTCTTTGCCCCTTGATGTCCCTGACCTCCTTGATTTGGTCAGCCACCTAGATGAATTTGCACAGACAGCAAAATACAGACATCTAGCTACCCTTGTCCAAAAAATGAAAGCCAGTATGAATCAGTGCTTTGGCTGCTTTTTGGATCCAGATGAGGATAACTCTGTCCCCTTCCAACAGCTGCATGTTTTCTCAGCCCCACTGTCTATGAAACACTTGTGGAATTCATGGATGAGAAAATTCAAGAGCTGCTGAAAGAAGCAGAGGAATATGTGGCAAAGCATATCCTGCCAGGTTCGGACACACAGATGGATGATCAGTTTGACGTTGTTGCACATGTAACCCTTCTCTACGTACTTTAACGTAATGGGCTGACCTGGGTTCTCTGGCTATCACCGTTCTGAGCCCCCTTATTAAATCTATTTACAGAAACCCTCCAACAGACATTGTTTAAATAGGAACACAACAAACTTTATTTTACAAAATAATAAATAACTCAGCCATTCCTCTCTGGCATTGAATAATCAAGAAAAAGGAAAAGAAAAGGAAAGATCTTCCTTTATACGGCAGGCAACAACGTATGCGTCAGCATAACATTAGGGTCCTCCTCAACCAGTAATCGTATCACAACGCACCAAATAAAACCATTTACAATTACAAACAATACTTATTTAGACAAATTATAGCTCCAAAAGTAAACAGTAGGTTAAGAAATTAAATTTAAAAAAAACCCGTTTATCAATGCGATGGCGCACTTAGCCGCACCACTATTAGGACAGTCTCTGGTACTCATGTCCCTTTTTCTCCACCCTCGTTGTCCCGTGTTGCCGGAACCATAGGCTTATCCTGGTAGACCGGTGGTGCTATCCGAGCGAAATGGCCTCCGCATTGACCACTCAGAGGAACCTCCAAAGTCTCACCATCTGAGCAGCTCGTAGATGCCGTATGCACGGTGCTTCCTAGGCTTACTGCTTTTACAATAAGGGCGTCACTCCCGAGCAAAATAAAACGAACCGCACTGCATAGGTTGCCCCACTACAAATGGAAAGGGAGAAACAGAAAATATCTGCCAAATGGCGCCCCAGTGCTAATACTAGTTAGCTCCTAGCCAACGTAAGGAGGTGGCGTAGTTACCAAAAGCTCAAACTCGGCTCTGAACTGAACTTTCAAAAATGATATCTAAGCGTGCATAGCACTATGGGGCTTAGAATCTCCCCAGAAGGTACTATGTTCCTGATATTAGAAACGGGATATGACCAAAAAAACATAACTTTTAGAGTCGCGAACCCTGCGTGTAGCACGTGTCTCTCCCGCTCCTGCTCCTGCGCCTCTTTTTTTCCTCTTCAATAGGTAGTACTAATCCAGTGATGGACAGTCCCAATCACGTATTCCTTAACAACTCTGCCACTATGGGGAATCAAACTAGATTGTGCGCACATGAGAGTAAAGACAAAGAACCTGAAGCAGCACAGTATATTTTGTACATACTGTATTCATATGCTGAACAAGATATCCATATGATTTTGACTATTTGACTAATTTACTTTTTCTTGACTAAAATAATTTAGTTTTTGTTGACCAAAACTAGACTAAAATTAACAATAAATAAAGGTCTAAAATGTGACTCTTAAATGCAATTTAGTCAAACTAAAACTAAATCAAAATTTAATTGAAAATTAACACTGGTGCTCAGAGCTTTTACTATTTGCACAATAATACATCTAATACTCTCTGAATATGATGAGCCTTGATATTAAAGGAAATTAGAAACTTGAAATGCAGAAGTATGCAAAGTATAATATTTCATCACTGTCTAGATTCACCGCAGTAAAACCTTGAATTCCAGTGGTCTATGCACCTTCATTGTTAATCCTCCTTTGAATAGGATGCCAGCTGTAAATTAATATAGAATGTTCTACTTTTTGTGTCTTGGTAACTTTTTGTATACAGCACTAGCAATGGCTAGGAATCAATTTAGAAATGAAGGAAACAACAAATGGAGAAAAAGCAGACCTGATGTGGAGTCGGGGTCATGTGTGGCTGAACAGGTCAGGACCGTCTGTGCCCCGGATCAGAAGGCTGCCAGTTCAGATCACATGCCCAGTAGAGTGATGTCACCATTTGGCCCCTGAGCAAGGCCCTTACTCCCAGCTGTGTCAGGGACTGTCTGACCTTACTTTATGAACTGTACATCACTTTGGATAAAAACATCTGCTAAATAAATGTTCTCATGCAATTTTTTACTTGTTGACATTATAAAAAGATATGCTGCAAAAATTCACCCTGGGACGATGCCCTGTCCAGGGTTATTCCCTACCTTGTGCCTGCCGCTTCCAGGATAGACTGTAGACCCACCCAAGCCTGCATTGGGCAAGTATTGGACAAGTATTACATGTATACATTAAATAGATACTACCTGAAAGACAGTATGGAATCCATTATGCACTGGTACTTGACAAAGTCCATCATTCTCTTTGAATCAATCCATCCATCTGCTTATGCTGGTCAGGGCCTCAACACCCTTGGTCACCTGACAAGGTTTTACAGAAAGCAAGCAAAGCTATAGTAAACAAAAAAAAAAACTTTGTTTTTCACAATAACAGTGCTTCAAAAACAAACTTGGAATACATAAAACGTAGAATATTTTGATATATGAAAAATGTATACCGTAAATGTTTTACATGGGTCTTTTTTGCAGCAGGAACAGTGGGTTTTTAAAACTGTGCTTATTGGGACCAAGGGGATGCCCGCTGTACTGCTGGACAGAGCGTGTGTGTTTTAAAAGAAAAAAAAACATCACTGCACACAATGTGTGACAGTCAGTGCCATACACAGCAACGGGCACACAGAGGGCAGGGGGGGGGGGGCGCCCCGAGACAGCTCAGCTTCGCTCCTGCTACGCCCCGCAGCAGAATCCACAAGTGCACCCCAGCCCAGCACTGGACAGGTGTGGGTGCTGCTTCCCCCATCTGTATGTGAGGGCTGCCACTTGTCCAGGCTGGCTGTGCACCTGAAAAAGCAGGATTGAGTTTCGGCTGCTGGACCACCCAGGACCGTCACCCTTCCACCAGGGCATGGCTGCTCTCGGGACCACCTCCACCACGACGGACACAAGGTCCACATAATGCCAGAAGGGAAGAACACAAAATGGACCCAGAGCTATTCAGATGCACCCAGATATGGCATTTCTGAGGTGAGGTGTACCTTCATTCCACTTTAATTTAAGACCAAGTGCAATATACATGTCTTGTGATATTATTGTTATTATGCTGAGAGAAGGACACACATGCCAGATTTTAAGATGACAAGTTCAGAGTGCCGATTACTGATGCTATAAAAGCACTGTGGGATGTCTAGGCAGGCGAGGTATGATGAAAAACACACATCCTTAACATCCCAGCTAGTGCTTTTAAGATAAACTACTGATGTGGTCTGATATTGTGCATTGTGTAAGACTCATGTAATATTTTTAACATATATAGGTTTTTTGCAAAGTCAAGCACACAAGTTTGAAACAACTATAAAAATATATTCTAGTTTTTGGAGACTTTCTTGTTGAATAAAGACATTGTTCATTGATTAAGGTCTTGCTCTACAGTGGAAGTGGCAGGCAGCCAATTTCAGTGACAGCTGGGAGTCCAGCAGAGGTGACTCAAAACCTGACCGATGACAAATGGCATATAACCCATTAGTGTGAAAACAATTTTATGAAAAGGGTGAAAATGAGAGAGTCAGTCACTGGAACAGAGAGTTTTGAGCAGTGTGTCGGCTGTTCTGACTTCTTTTGTCACATGACATACTTAAAAAGGAATTTCACCTCAAAATAATTCTACATTCCTTCATTTTGCCATCTGCTTTCAAAAAATCAAAGCATCTCATATCAGCAGGATAGACTCTTCTATCCCGATTTGAAGATTATAATGTTACATTTAAGTGTACAATTTACTGCATCAAAAATCTTTGATCGGCTGCTAAAGATGAAGCAGTTGAGTTGTTTAAATGTGCCTGGGGGATTCCTTATAATCTCCTGTAAACACTGTTAGCATTAGCATTGTACATGCTAATGCTAAGGACCATTTTGAAAGACCATTGGCAGCATGTATCGGCAATACAGTACCTCAGTAAAGGACAGCAGCAGGCCAAAAAGAGCAGTTATTTAACATCACGAAAATGCCAGTTCACTGGAGGTCGCTTTAAGAAAATGATCTCGCGTGGACAAAGTGCCTTTTTTCTCCCTTATCTACAGCACACAGGAGGGCCCGTGGGCTGTGAGGGACTAGGCAAACACAAAGCCATAGTGATTCACCTCTGATCTGCCTTTTTCAAGCCACTTTAATGTGGACACCCTTTATATAATGAAAGGTTATAAATAAAATGATTGGAGTTATATTATACACTAACATCAAAAATGAGATTCCATTCAAGCATTCAGAAAAAGTCAGGCAAAATTCAAATGCATTTTTGCCTCATTTAGATATTTATTAACTACATGACAACAACAATGATCCAGACAATAATTATTGATCAATCCATTGCTGTCATGGAGCAGTAAAGAATGCAGGACAGCTCTCTCTCTCTCTCTCTCTTTTTCAGTGTAAGATGCCCACAGACAGATTACTCAAAACAATGCTACATTTGCATTTGAAGTATCATACTAAATGGTTCATGGCAGAGTTTCTCAACCTTTCCAACCACATGGCCCGGCTATTCATGATTTATCATTTTTCCCTCTAGTTGGGGGGGGGGGGGGGGGGGGTTTTAGGGCTGGGCAATATGGCAAAAGTATTATTACGATATTTTTTTCCATAACAGTAATAATCACTTTTATTTAAAATTCTCTTCAAATTTCCCCTAAGCAGATTCAGAACATGACAAAATGAATGAAGGGACTGCAATCTGAAATAAAATTTTTATAAATATATCATACAAAAATGCGTTTTTTGTCATAGGGAGTAACACTAGCAAATGCTGCCAGTACAGTTTGTTGCTGTGTTTTTTCTGACTGCTCATTCCAGGGGGCTAATCTGACATTACTGGCAGAGTCGTCCCCACACCACAGTGAAAATAGAATGCTGTGTCCCGTTTTTAACTGATATGGGACATGAATTATCCCATATTTATTTAATTTGAAAATGGAAAGCCCAATTGCTGGTGTTTGCGAGTGTAAGCACTTGCATTCTGTATGTTCTACCGGATGGCAGTGCTTCAAGTGGGGAAATAAATTTGCTTTATCTACAGTTTACCTGCCCCAGATTTTCGACAGAGTTTACAGTGCACAGGACCAGTGTGTTGTGTGTTAAACTGCAAAGAGTGCTGCCACCTCACCAGCATTGCTTTACCTTGTTTATCCTTATTATCTCCTTTTTCAAAAGATGTTGTGGCTGCTGAGCTGTCGCGTTCTTCACCAGCACTTGAAGCTCCTTCTGAGGGTGTGCTTATCTCTTCCATATTATCAAAACAGCAGCATGTGGCGTGCCCCACTAACTCAATTAACCCTGCTGTGCATTTGTTATACCCATTACAGACCTAATCGCATTTTCTTGCCACACTGCTTTAGAATGAATGGTGAATATGGCTTCTTGAATTTCCTGGGCAATAGTTAACCATTTTGATAGTTTTGTCATTTCTATCTTTTCCCTTACTTTTTCCACAGTGGTATTCTTGACAATTGGGTTAACCTTCCAAAGAAAGGACTCAGAAGCATGGGAAAGGCCTGAATTATAGTTTCAAAGTATCTACCCTGAGCCATGGAAAAGTTGGGTCCAGTGTTGAGTCCGGCAGCCAACCGTTCAGTAGTGAACAGCCCCGGGCTGCATGGCCACCCCACAGCTCCCAGCGTGCAGCTCGGAGTTTTTCCCAGTGCGCAGTCCCACCTGAAAGACCTGCTTGGGATATCGTTCATGGTGACCCTGAACGCTGTGGCTCTTGTGGCCAACTTGGCCGTGATGGTGGCCATCGTCAAAGCGCCTCATTTGCGGAAGTTTGCCTTTGTCTGTCACCTGTGCGTTGTAGACATCCTGTGCGCTGTGCTGCTGATGCCCCTGGGCATCGTTTCCGGCTCCCCCTTCTTCAGCTCCGTGGTCTTCACCGTACTGGAGTGCCAGGTCTACATCTTTCTCAATGTGTTTCTGATCTGTGCCTCCATCCTCACCATCACCGCCATCAGCATCGAGAGGTATTACTACATAATACACCCCATGAGGTATGAGGTGAAAATGACACTCAACCTCGCCATCGCTGTGATGATTTTCATATGGATCAAGTCTATTTTATTGGCCCTGATCACTTTGTTTGGCTGGCCAGCGTATGGAAACCAGAGCTCCATCAGTGCTGCCCACTGCTCCCTCCACTGGAGCCACAGCAATCTTAGGAAGGTCTTTGCCATCATCTTCAGTGTGTTGTGTTTCCTGGTACCATCCATTGTGATCGTTGCTGTGTACTGCAACGTGTATAAGGTGGCGAGATTGGCCGCCCTTCAGCATGTGCCCATGCCTTCCTGGGCCACAAACCCGAAGCAGCGCTCAGACTCCATCAACAGCCAGACCACTATCATAGCTGCTCGGACCCTAGTGCCGAGACTGACCCCAGAGCGGATATTTGGGGGCAGTAAGGCAGCTCTCACCCTTGTGCTCATTGTGGGACAGTTTGTTGTCTGCTGGCTGCCTTATTTCTCTTTCCACCTGCACCTGTCGCTCAACACATCGCTGAAGAGTCCAGAGGACCTGGAAGAGGCAGTCACCTGGCTCGCCTACTCCTCCTTTGCTATGAACCCCTTTTTCTATGGCCTCCTCAACCGACAGATCCGCGAGGAGCTCGGTAAACTGCGCAGGTGCTATGCCGCACGCCCTGCAGACCTGGGGGGCTCCAGTCACGAGGGTTCAGCCCAGGAAAACTTCCTGCAGTTCCTCCAAAGGACCACCACAGATGCACGCTCCATTTGCGTGAATTCCAGCCCCAGGAATATTGTGCACCAGGAAGTCCAAATCCCTGGACAGATCCCAGAAGACTTTGATTAGAAATGCAGCTCTTTTGGATTGCATTCCTCACATTTTGGCTTGTCATCTGTTTATGGACATACTGTATTTGAAATTTGTAATTGCAATACATTATTCATTAATACTGGATCAAGGCTTAAGTGTCATATTCCACAGTTGAACTACCCCACATGCTTCCAAAGCACTTTTCCATATAACTGCCTGTGAGTGTCCAGCTCTGACTGCCTCTGTGTTTGGTAGCTGTGAAAATGAATCGATTATTTCATGATATTGGAAAATCAATGGGACTGTTCATCTCATTCAGAGTTCACTTGAGTCATGCAATCTGATCTGAAGACTGACGGACCTGACTTGGGAAATTTGAAAAGTTATTTAGAATCAGGTTAATTATTCTCCTTTTTCTGAATATACTGTAAAAACTGGTACATCTGGTACTGTTATGGATTAATCAAATTAGCCAGATATGCAAATAAATATTTCATCCTGAAAACCACCCCTCAGATATTTTCCAAAGGTATAGATATATAACATTATTTTGTATATTTGGGGTGTCAAACAAAAACTTAAAAACTTACATCTAAGCATGCTTTAAGTTTAACAGTACTAGTAATAATTTTAAAACAATTTATTACACAGACATAGGGGGATCATTATTGTTATTAAAAAATTATATTTTACTACTTTATAATAAAGCTCTTTGAAGAGTTTTGAGGGAAATGATGTATTTTCTGAAAGCATTTGCCTTGTAAAACTTTATGTCTCAAAACCTAACTTGCATATTACTTTTACTATGTATAATTTATTATATTCATCTTAAATACCACTTCTCCAGTTCAGGGTTGCAATGTAATTTATTACACGTTAATTTTAAACTGCTTCTATGTATTTTCCCCTCATTTTATCTTAAATGTTTAAGATAAAGCTTAAATGTTTTGACCACAGTATAGATACGATATAAAATAGACAAAGAAATGTCATACACAACATTAAAAGCATTTACACAATGGTACATTTATTGTGTTTGGCTTTATTTTAATACAAAAAATGGATGAATGAGTGACAAATCAGAAAATAAAGAATATGTCACAAATAAATTTGTGCATTGTTATTCTCCTAATTATAAAATATTTTTTTTAAATAATTAGGATTAATAAGACACCCATTGCTCTTTGTTCTGTGCTGGACTGAATTCAACCACCACCAACCTGGGGAGAGCACACATAGACCAACATAGATACAGATACAGATATAGATACACACAGAGCACACATAGACCAACACAGATACAGATATAGATACACACACACACCTCCCCTAACTGCGGGTCTGTGGCCTGTGGGATAGACACTGTGAGTACCCAGAGGAGTCCAGCATGAAAACTGCATATAGATGGAGCAGGGCAGGGACTCGTGTTTGCAACTGCACAGGTGTGATGGTAGTTTTTTTCACAGTGAATTTCTAGAGGGGGATAGAGGGGATTTACAGTATAAAAATGGCTGATATTAACATTATCTCCATATTGGAAAGCAGTAGCTTTATAACATAAGATATATTTTATTAATCCCAGGGAGAAATTTTTGTGTATACAGCAGCAAGATACTAAACTGCACAGGTACAAACATATAGTGCAAAACAAAGACAAAGTGCTAAGAGAATAGACATAATGCAGACAAGTATACAGTGTGTGGCTCAGCAAGTTAGCAAGCTGTTCCTGTGTTTGGAAGGTCAGGTCAAATTCCACTGTTCGTCCCCTGAGCAAGGCCTTTAACCCTCAACTGCAGCAAGGATTGGTTGGCCCTGCTTTCACAAATGTACATTGCTTTGGATGTTTCTGTCTGTTAAATAAATGTAAACAAATTTTAAAAGTATACAAACAGAATATCCTGAAAGCAAATTAAATGAAAATAAATTAGCAGGTAGTATATCAGCGATTAAAACAGATAGCCCTGGACTTTTTTTGCAGCAGAGATGAATTGTTTCCTGATTTGTTATGGCAGCGGGTCGCAACTATGCCTCATTGTAGGTCGAAAGAAGGTTAGCCCCACCTATGGATAGCCCCGCCCATGGAAACCCCCACCCATGGATAGCCCAGCCTATGGATAGCCCCACCCAAGGACAGCCCAGCCTATGGATAGCCCCACCCATGGATTGCCCTGCCCATGGATAGCCCCACCCATTGATAGCCCAGGCAATGGATAGCCCCACTCATGGTTAACCCAGTCCATGGATAGCCCCACCAAGGGATAGCCCAGCCTATGGATAGCCCTAATCATGGATAACCCAGTCCATCGAAAGCCCCGCCCATGGAAACCCCCACCCATGGATAGCCCAGCCTATGGATAGTCCCACCCATGGATTGCCCTGCCCATG
>JAODLC010000133.1:10149238-10173193 GCA_026781145.1 Hippopotamyrus pictus
CTTTATCGTTTTGGAAGCCATTAAGAAAAAAATGCTCTTGTTTTATCCTGTTCATTTTGTGTTTAAATGCTAAAAAATAAATAAATACATATTTGGTGTAATTTTGGGGGCCCGGGAACCAATTAATCGGTTGTCCATTATTTCTTATGGGAAAAATTCGATCAGAACTCGAACTTTTTAGGATTCGATTCAGAGTCCCGGAACGGATTAAGTTCGAGAACCGAGGTACCACTGTAGTTGGGATTTTATTTATGTGTTTTAGTTTAATTTATTTGAATTTGTAGTTGAAGTTCAATAAGAGTTTGTCATGAAAATAAAGTTTTGAGGTGAAGAAAATGTGATTTTTGTATGTATTTGCTGATCTCAGAGCAAAAATTGATAACGGCTGATCGCACATACAAAAAAAAAAATCGGTAATCGGGATCGGCCAAGAAAATTGCTATCAGTGCATCCTTAAAATAAACTGTCACAGAAAAAAAAAAATTTTGAGAACAATAACAATCCTATCTGGAGCTTTATAAAGAAGTTTGAAGCTTCAGAAAAACAGACCCCGAAAAAGGGGCACCAAGCACTTCTCATGTTTAATAAGGAAGAACTTTGAAGAACTTACTCGTGCTTTCTTTTTGGCTCTGGACTGAACACATCTGAAATGGAGCTGGAAATAAAACAAACCTTGTAAGTCATGGAGATTATAAGGTAACACTGAAGGGCTAAAAGGCCAATACATATTCCCAGTAAGGGAGAAGGTCTCAGATATTCACAGGTTAGCGCATATAGGACACAGTCACTGCTGTGACACTGTACCAGGTGTTCCCGTGCCAAGCTACTCAGACCCTTGCAGGCAATTTTAATCCTTGTAGAGACGCCCGTTTACATGGCTGCACTGCTCACCATACAGCTACCTGAAGGGTTTGGGCTGCTGGCACCACAAAGAGCCATTTTTCTCAGTAATGCTACCTGCTGATGGAGATGCTGCTGAGAGCAGGACTGGGGGACCTGGGAGGGACCTCTGACATCACAGCAGCTTCTGCTGTCACCAATGAGCACGACCCCAAGTCATTCAGACACTCTGTAATCAGAGCTGTGGAAAAGAAAAACATATCAACCATTTCAACTAGAAAAAAGAATGCTGACACTAGCAAACTTTTCTCAGAATTTAACTAAAGAATTGGTAAGCAAATTCCGTGAATTTTCAGTGGATTTACAATTGTGAAACACAAGAACTAAGTAATAAAAACACAAGTGACTAATTAAAAACATGTTCAAGACATTTACATTTAACTCGATACTTTATTGACCATGAATACAATTGCCTTGCTAGCATTACTGACCACAAACACAGGGTGAGAGGTGTGATGATGAAAGTCAGAGTCTGTTCAGTCTGTAGAATTCAAGATTCAATTCTTTATTGCACGCAGAGGCAGCATGCATTATAAAATTCCCATGTTAAAATTTCCATGGAAATTTGATGGAAATTTTCTCTCTTTGCAACCCTACTGTTGAATGACACACAGACATTATCACGAGTACCAAGACTCTGTTAAACCAGGTACCCAATGAGCCTAAGACAAATGTTAGTAGTAGTGAAATGATGACTTTACAGGTGAATGCGTCCGTACCTGGGGAATGCTCTCCTCTGGCTTCCTCTCCGTCCTGCGCCTCCTCTTTTACCTTTGCTGTCTTGGATGATTTCCAGCGACCTTTAACCTGGGAAATCAGGCGGGAGAATTCAGCACTGTGCTGTTTACCTGTCAGATCAAAAGAAAAAGGCGCAAGTTGAAATCGAGCCAGTGAAAAACAAGTTCATGTTAAACATTTCATTTATAAAGGAGGAATGGGTTTTAAAAGTTATTTGTAATTATTTCCACATACTATATAATCAAATCATATTTATAGCAGAAAGAAAATTCTGCCATAAAGCTGCAGGCCATTTTTACTGCAGAGTCCAATGTCATCTGGGACAGCTTTTAAGGCATTTTCAGTTTGGGAAGATGCAACATTTACACAGGCATAGAATTAGAATATGCAGAGCAACCACAGGTAAACAGCAATCGCAAAATAACTTTTACTCACTGCATAAAGCAAACTAATTCCACATTTGTGTCAACTCAGATTCTACCAACACAGTGTTTTCCCTATCATTATATTAGGGGGGCGCCCGGCCCCCCCAACAGCACCTCCCGCCCCCCCCTGAAGGTCAAGTTAATTTTATTTTCTATATAGCTCCAGATCACAATTCAAGAATTCATTTAAGGTTAGCTTTCCTATAGAACAGGTGTATACACTGTCCTTTTGTTAAACAAACTAAATAGCCTTATGTTATTTATCTTATTTACACAACAGCTTGCCATGTCTCTCTCTACACAGTTGCGCGTTTACAATTCTCCTCTGCTCTCTGTATCACGCATGGCGGAGTTTTGCCCCGATGCGTGTGCACAGACTCGTGTGCGCGCACACACACAGGTGAGCACACTCCCACCAGAGGACAGAGAGCGTGCGTCGGAAAATATGTCGCGTCAACCACCTGAAAAGCAGACAAAAATATCTGTTTTTTTTAAATGCTCCCAGGGTGGTGAAGATGGCAACACTCTCTCTCCCGCAAGTAGCAGCCGGAGTTTCTGGGATTTTCTGTTTTAAGCTATAACTATTTTTAAGCTATCACTTTTAAAGCCCAACAGTTAAGGTATTTGCAGGTCAAGACAAACATCCGCAATAGGCTGCAAGACCATCTTGCAGCCTGCATGCGGATTTCAATAAATGGGCCAGACATTTTTGACTTCCCATATCAAGAGGCTCTAGAAATGTTCTTCCAGAAGCCCAGAAAGATACACTGCAGTGAGAAAAGCTGCACACTGTGGATAATTGTCATAAAAAGAAATGTTCTGATATTTAGTTCATTTGTTATATTGACTGCTGTCATTAATAGAAACACATGAACACCATGAATCCTATAGGTGTCCATCTGCCCCCCCCCAAAAGCTGTAAACCTTGGGGAAACACTGCAACACATATACATTTACACAGTAACTAACCCTAACCCTATATACTTGAAATTAAGAAACCATACATTTGCATTATTTTTGCATTTAAAAGCAATTAAATATGGATTCCCCCCATTTCCCCCCTTTTATTTCAGAGCAAAGTGATGGTCTTTCAAATCCGACAAAAGGGTTTCGTGCTGGTTCCCAGACATATACTGTAGGCATCTATTTTCCTTTCCTCAGGGAGCTCTGCTGACAATAGCAAATAGGTTGAGGAATCGGCAGTGATCGAATCGATATTATCAATTTGTGTTTGCCGATTCGATATGTAATTTTTAAAGATTGACGAAGAGCATTTTAGGTCTACATCTAAAGTAAAGAGCTCGACCGGTACAAATATTTGCGTGCCTTGTGGTTACAGCATTTTCAGTTTGAAATCACATTTCTTGACACAGGTGAAAGCTAAACTCACAAACAGATGTTGAACATGGAAAACATTACGCAAAGTATGGCTACTAGGTTACAGCCAGTGTTAGAGAGCTCAAAGACACTCCCACATCACTTAAAATCAGTAGTTTGGGAACATCTTGGGTTCCCAATAAATTATGCAAACACCAACAAGAGAGTATTTGATAAGACCAAGAATATCTGTTTGTTCTTTTATAGCATTATATATATTCTGTTATACTCTGATATTTTTGAGGAAACACATCCAATGTGCTAACTCATGTTAGACAACAACAGACAGCGTTTGCTTTGGTCAGGAAATTCAAACCGGGGTATTTAAAAAAAAAAAAACCACACACATGAATGTTAAGTTCACACTACGTTATTTTAACCTCGATTTTCTGCTTTTCGACAAACAAAAAGATTAGTTAGATCCCAGATAAGAGGCAAATCGGTGCTGATTGGCACTTGTTCGCTATTACTTCAAAGATGCAACTGCACAGAGTTGTGAAAGCATTACAGATGCCCATCAGATATCTAGTAGGCAAAATATTTGGACATCTCAGTGACTCCAAATCCTGTAGGTGTGAAAATTGTTGTGACTGGTAATGAGTGTGATGATGAGCTACAGGCAATCACACAGGATGAGGTGAAACCCAGAGAAGGATTTTAAGAAAAGGTATAAATAATTCAAAGAGGTATATTCAATGGAATTATACATTTTACACACTTGCGGTTAGTTGTGGCTTTAAATTAAGTTGGTGCTGGAAAAGAGATAGCACTGTGTCGATGTTCTGCATGTCAGTTCCTTAACAAATCAAGCTGTGGGCAACTGGGCAAGTACTGTATATTAGCAGTACCAAATGTGAACAACAATCAGTAACCCATGTTTAACCTGATGTTTAGAAATCAATTTAATTCTCACAGCGATATTAAAATCACCACATTGAAGAATCATAATTCGGAACACAATCAATTTCAAACATTCACTGCTCTTAACACTCAAGGTCAACACTGCATTTTCTGGCCTTTTAACTTACGGTAATTTGCATGGATTTCTTCTATTTCTTCTTCAGTTTGAGTTTTTGAAAAAACCATTGCCTAGAAAGGAAGTTGATAAAGTTTATGGTATAAAAGTGTTTTTTTAATCACTTTTGCCAACTGAGTAATTGTAAATTCATGACAAAATACAGAATTCAAAAATGACATCAGGTCTGTAAGTACTATTCAAGAACGTACAGGCGGTTGCTTCAGTTCCGGTTGATTCCTGAGCTTCTCATCCCTCTCTACTTCCTTTGCTATGTCTTCCACTGTTGATGGATAACAAAACAGGTTAGTGTAAAAGCAGCAGTGTACCTCCTCAGAGTACGGAAAAATATCTTCTTAGTATCATAGTTCCCCAATACCCAGCGGATACTCGTACTGCATGCAGTCTTTGGCATCTACTGTACACCCATCAGTGTTAAGCAGAGTGTTACACTAAGTGCTTGGCGTCCTTCAGGGGCAGCCCCAGCAATTCCTCCTCCTTTCTGTAGCAGGGATTTGTCTTTCCTCTCTTGCCTTTGGCCACTCAGGAGGCACATTACAGAGCCTCAAAATGCCCGCGTTCCTGCAGGCAGCGTGGCATCGCCACATTTGACAAAGCGTGCCAAGCAAAGGCGTTAGCAGTGGCTTCAGTGGCCACATCGATATACGATTCTGTATTTTACATGGAGAAAATCTTAAGAAGCCTGCAGTGTTAAAAATGCATGTTTGTAATGTCAAAGATGACGGTTGGAAACTTGCATGTTTTGTACAGGAACAGTACTGAAGAAACATGGGTCAGATACAAGTTTGTTTTATAAATATATCCAGGATAGCACTTGCAAACAACGCAAATTACAGTATATATTTAATTTCTATGACTGCTGAGTCCTAACAGAGCTTTAAATTGAGTCATTACATTTTAACTCAACAAATGGCTTTAGCACCACTGTTTTTGACTATGAAATTTGGCGTGTGAATTACACATTCCACCCAGAGCTCAGAAGTGTTTTTTTTTTTTTTTTTTTTTTAAATTCCTGTTGAGATATTGTACCTTTTCTACACCAGGGGTAGCTAAATAAAAAAATAAAATAAGTATATATAAATTAGTGTTTGCATCTGACCTATAACATTTGTAATATTGCAGCTGCATGGCTTTCCCTTTCACACATGAGCACACACCAAGCCAACACTAAACTACCCAAAAAATGCCTGATTAATAAACCCAAAACTTGATTTTTGGAATTTGCCTGTTTTTCTACAGCTTAGAAGGAAAAACAGATCTGAACAACAAAAAACACTTGGTGAAATGATAATGGCAAATGTTTAATGGAAAGTTATCAAAATGAATGAGGCACACTGGTCTGCTTGCAGTATAGTGACACTGGCTGTTACCTGACTGTGGGCTCAGGGAGTCACACTGGGAGTTGTATATGTGCACAAACTCCTGGTGCCTCCGCTCCAGCTTCACCCGGGGGCCCTGGGTAGAGAGGTGCAGCTCTCGCAGCCTCTTCTTCAGCTCCTGATTGGACAGCAGGTGGTATACTAACTTTGGCAACGGCTTCCTCTTGACGACGGAACTGAAAAATATACCACATCATCATTAACTGGGACATCTATTTGCATTCTTACCTGACCCATTTATATACTTTTTATCATTGTGGTTCCCAAATACTTCTGCTATTCAGTCAAAACAAATGCATTATCCATCATATTCATTTATTCGTTTTAAACCATTCGTCCACCACTTTGCATTAGGAAAAGTGAATACATAGCTCACGTAAGCAAGATTTTCAACATTAAAGAATGTTAACTCCTTGATCAAGGCCATCCAAAGTTGTTGCTTTAACCAATATCACAAACATGCAGCTCTGAAGGGATCCATAACCACAGAAGTCTACATAATTCTCATGTGTGACCTTAGCCAGCCGTTAAAACAGCAACATGCTTGTTTAAAATCTTTGGTTTGCAAGTTTACTGCAGTTTGTTCCACAGTGAACTAGTAAAAGGCTTTAGGAAATGTAAGACCTAAAATGTTGTAAGACCAATATAACCACCACTAAATCCAAACAACAGCAAGCTAGTGAAAATATAAGGCTACAGCTCTAGACTAACGCAAAATCATTTCTGGCTAGAAGCTTCAGGTGTTTGTCATGTTGTCAACCGAAAACACACTTGCATTGTGTCATGTAGAGCATAGACCATCCTGAAAGCACAACAGTAACGCACCATGCACAGTGCAGGGCATCGGTAGATAACTTTTAAAAGTTCATGACAGGAAGGTCATACAGGCGGTGGTGAATTCTGGCCAGATGATCACAGGTACTGAACTATCCCCCACTGACCAGCTGTACCGTAACTGTTGCCATACTAAGATTCAATCTATAATTCAGGACCAACCCCAGTCACAAACCTCCTGCAGTCCAGTAGGAGGTTTTGCAGCATCAGAACACTGACCACCAGATTCAAGAACTTGAACTGTGAAGTGCTAATATGATTTAATACATACTTATTGAGTTATGTTCAAGTCACATTTCTTCTTAGTTCACCCTTCCATTTGCTGACACTAAGTCACAAACTTGAACATTTCTCAAACGTTGAACAGCTCCAGTTCTAAATGGCGTGGCTTCAGTTTTGTGGCGATTTGTCTCAAAGTCTGATCTCTTCCAGAATGTCATCCCTACAATGTGCCTGCAAAGTTTGAGAAAAATCCATGCAATACTTTTAGAGTTACTGTGTTCATAAGATCAAGTATCTTCTACAGCTTCTGTTTCCTTCCTTTGCTGACACAAAGCACTGCTGCTTAATTTTGGGGCAATTTGTCTGAAAATGAAACCAGGCATAGATCTTCATCCATATAATGTTTCTGTGAAGCAGTGATAAGATCCATTAAATACTTTTTGACTTATCATATTCACAAGTTCAAATGTCTGCTTTCACACTTCTCTTTGATGCCATTAAGTGGTGTTGCTTCAGTTTTAGGGCGATCCGTCTCAAGTTAATCAGCTGCAGTGCAGCAACAATACAAAGCCTCTGCAAAGTTTCAAACAGATCCTTCAGATCATTTTTGAGCAATTGTCTTAAGCAAAACATCCATGGCGGTGAAACAGCCCCAAAACCATACATATTTCCCAGAGTCCACAGAATACAGTAAACTGTACCTTCTCAAGCTCTCCTTCTTCTCATCTCTGGTCAGACAGCTGTCCAAGTGTTTATTAATAAACTGTTCTGGAACACCCACGTTACACACTGGACACTCCACTAAAAAACACACAAGTTTTATTTACTTGTCAGGTTCTATTTAAACCTTGAAAATGTTTTGGCAAGAATATGGAAATTAATTTTAACAATTTACTTCCTACCCAAGGACAACATTTCTACCAGGTACAAATCCAGAGGTAAATGTCACCTTTGACCACAGGATACTGGTTTGGGGAGGCAGAACTTGAGGGAAAGGCTGAGCTTGACACAGGTCCACCAGCAGACACCTCCACCTGCTCCTCCTTCACACTCATAACCAACGCTGCAGTATTCTGCTGAGCCTGCCTGCTGTCCTTTTGGACTTTGGGTGTTCTTGACTGTTCTGAGCCGGTGGGAGATCTTTTTTGGAAAAAGTGGTTCAGAGTGGTGCCGCCCACTTTTGAGAGTCCTGGCTTCATGGCATTCCGTCTTACAGAAGAGACGGGGGTCTTCGGGGAAATAGGTGGGGATTCAAAAGTCGTCTGCGTCAATTTATGCCTAGATTTAACAGAAGATAAAAAGCAGGCAGGTGAGTAAGAAATGTCACGTTTAATAAATACAACCAAAGTGCAGTATTAAAATCGTTATTATATAATCATTTAATATATGTAAATGTATAAAGCAATGCTTATTAAGTACCATTATGACACAGGAGGAGAACACAGCGTGTAATTTAAAAAGTCTGCTCCGGCTGACCTGAGTTGATCACATTAAATCACCCTGTCTGAAGCACCCGCAACTAACCATATGATCCTGCCTGATCTAACTACAGCAAATGACTATTCTTAACAGATCTCTTCCCACATTTTTGTAAAGTTTCATCATGGGAGCAGCTGTTAAACTGTTTTAATGCTCTTTTCCACAAACTATAGAACAAGTGGCTTCTTAGCACTAACTGCACAGCTTTAATCATTTTAATACTACACTGAACATTTGAACAATTTGCCAATCGCAAGTTATCTAGTTACAGGGGGCACACTGTCATGCACAACGGGTAATTTAGTGGTTAGGTGAATTGGTAACCCAATAACCCAACCCAGAACTTTTTTCCAGAACCAAGATATTTTGGCATGAACTTGGCCCAATTGTAGATCCTCAGAGGCAGTTCCAAAACCTTTTTTTAATTTGAACACAAACTACTAGGGAGCACTTACACTTTTTGAATACAGTGATGCCAGTAAAAATTTAGAGATAAAACAGTACATTAACTGTAAAACCTGTGGCACCATTATCATCATAAAATGTCTATAGAATACCAGAGAACAAGTGACAGTAGTGACTACAGCATTGCAAATGTTAACATCGTAAAATGTACATTCAGGTTAAATCAAACTGGTGTATTAAAAAAAAAAACATTTCAAGGATTCCCAAAAGCAGCAGTAATGAAGGGAATCTTGGCCTTTCACATCTCACCTTCAATGAGATTATAGAACTCTCCTTTCCTTAAACAGTTAAAAAGAGCTTTTCTTTTTCCAATTTTTGTGTCACTATCGGTAAAAGAGCAGAGTAGAATATATCCTGGACACTTCACCAGTTACTCCACAACACCCCACACTATACATCACATGTCAAACTCACGGCCTGCAGGCCACATCCAGCCTGCAGAACAATTCTTTTTGGCCAGCGAAATGATTTTCTTATTCTTTTAAAAATGGCCCATGAATTGGGATGCAACAGTGTAACAGCACATTTTGTAATAATACCACATTACTGTAATAACAATAATGTCATCATATAATGCAGTGTTCTTATATAATGCACTGTCACACAGTGTAACACTGCATTATGTAACAATATTGCATTATGCAATCATTCAAAAAAATGAAAAATGACTGAAAACAAATTTTCAATAGGTGGGTTTAGGGAAATTTTCAAGAGTGCATTTCTTGAAAGCTAAGTAGTTTGTTATCTTGTACTTAAGACCATTCATTTATACATGTATGTTACTCAAACCTTTGTCACCAAAGTAATTTGTAACCACATTCAAAAATGAACAAGTAAACCAACCCACTAGTTTTTTTTTGTAGTTCTTTAAATTTTGCCTTCTATTTTGTCAGAGACAAAATTAAACTGAAATGTATCACAAAAACACACTAAAGCTCTGTTTGACAATGTATTTAGGGCTGCCAAAATATCGACACTGAAAATACGTTGACGTCAGTATTTTAAATTGATACATTGTTTTTTGAGGTTATTATAATAAAATTACCTTCTTGATTTCTAAAAAGTTTTCTTGCAACAAAAGTTTTCCTTTAATATCAATGCATAAAGGAAGTACTTGCCAGAAGAGGCAAAACCACCTTAAGTGTTGTCTATTAATGTTTATTAAATTACCATTAATACGGGGAGCTTTTGTCCTGTTAGCTGCTAAATACACTCATTATTAAAGCCATAAGCTTGTCTGCCTACTACCATAGAATTTCCATTTTATAAGTGCTTGAGAAAACATTTAAGTTGCAATCTGGGCTAATTCTGTATCGCCAACGTCGCAATCACTAGGGTCTTATGTTGTCCTTGCATACAAGGCTGTGTAATACAACAAAGTTATTTTATTTTATTTTCCGCGATCGCTAGATTCTGATTGTGAATTTGGCTTGTAAGCTATCTGTCTACTAACAACATAAACAGCATGTTAGTGAAAGGTTTTGGGCCTTGTACACTACTCATCATACCATGATGCACTTAGTTAATAGTGTTTTTTTTTTCCAAAATGTATTAGAGTGTAATTGTTTTAATGTGCATGAAATACTGGAATTGTAGAATGAATGGACGATGAAGGCACTATAATAAAAATGCAAACCTTGCATTATTTTCTTCTGTTTTAGTAATTGCTCTCTGATGGCTGAACAAAAATCTAATCCTGTATGGCAGCATTACAGCAACCCAACACCAGGAAAAGCCAGGTGCAATATCTGCAGCAGGCTGGTGAGCTTGGGAGCTGAAGGAGTTTGCTGCTAAAGAGATTCTGATACTGCCGTTTTTATTGTTTATAAGATTAAGTTGTTTATAAGTTGTGTTTTTGTTATTTAAGTTTATATTTAGATTTACACAAGACAGTATTCAATAAATGCTAAGTTGAGAAATTTTGTGTATCATTTGTTATTATTAGTGTGATATTAGAATTATTATTAGAATCTCAGAGAGATTTTTGTATACCATTAATGAGTTGTATTAAAAAAAGATAATTTTCAGGAATAATGTTTACTTCAAAGTTCACATTTGTAAATATTATTTATATATACTATAGATTTTAACCAAATAAATAACTACAAAGTTTGGGTCATACTGTTATCAACTAAATAAGCCCTGGTCGGCCCGCAGACTTGTTAGTTGTAAATACGGTTACTTGACACCCCCGCTATATGTGATGTTACGGGCCAAATCAGTAGACAAACATGCATAGACTTGACCGATTCCTGGGCACTTTCATGCCATGTTCTTTAGAAAGAAGAACCTAAATCAACAGAATTTAAGCATACAGAGGTAAAAGACACATAAAGTGAGAAAAGGTCCAGTTTGTGCTATACCTTGCAGCTTTGAAACTTTTGACCAGATCATCCAGAATCCGATTGTTTCTCAGATCTGACTCTGTTGCAGTCTAAAAGACAAACGGGTCACAATTAGCATTTCCCCCAAAATGAAAAAATATGGGATGGAGGGATGTAATTTAATTCCTAAAGAAAACTTAGTTTTGCACAAAGTGTTAGGCAAGAGGCATATTAGTAACCCTTTCAGCAAAATACCAACTTACTGTGATCTTTTGGTTGCTGGCTCATTTTCTTGCATCTTTAAAACTACACCAATCCCAGAGTGTGTCATAATTTATTAGTTAGATAGGTGATTTTACTTAAAGGTAAACCTACATAAAAGCAGTTGCATAGAGTAATATCCCACATTATTAGGCAAGTCACAGTTCTCTTTAAGTACTGGAAGGAAGAAAGATCTTTCTGCTGCTGAAAAGCATGAAAAAGTGTAACATCTTGCAATAGGTATGAAACAGACAAACTTTGAGATCAACAGAAGTACAAAAATCCAGGCAAAGTAAACCAGATTAAGGAGCATTATGGGAATTTTCACTTAAAAAAATCTCTCATCAAAAAGGAATGCTGTAAAAAAAATCCACTATTAAGTGGCAAAGAGATCTTTGAAACTGCTGGAGTCCCTGAAATTCCCAAGAACACCCCACTGCAGGATGCTCCACAGCAGGGGTCTCTAACTTTGGTCCTGGAGAGCTACTATCCAGTAGGTTCTGTCTCCTTCCTGCAATTTGATAGTAGCTCTCCAGGACCGGAGTTGGACACCCCTGGTCCAAAGGTTGGCAGTTGCACATAAATCTGCACTTTGGCTTCCAAAATAAAATTATGTTCATGCAAGACAATGCATGGTTATATGCTGCTAAGAACACCATTGACTCCTTGGATGCTATGGGGATAAAGAGAGAGAAAACTGTGGTTTGGCCATCATCACCCCCCTACCTCAAACCTACTGAGGGCTTATGGATTTTCATTTTCAAAATACTCCATGAGGTTGGATGGCAGTATGCCTCAGGGTGGGGTGGGAGGCAGTCTCTTAATAAAAATTAGCATCTCTTATTAAAAGAGGGACAGAAATTATACATGCACTCACACGCTTAAAATAGACATGTGTTGCATTAGTTGAATAAACATATTCTTAAATCTTAATCATAATATGTAAACCTCTCCTTTAAATCACTTCAAGGAAATATGCAACATAGTTACAAATACATATACACAAATATAGCGGCTCTTTAAATAAAAAGCTAACCACAAAAAAATATACCAAAATAAACTCAGTAGTGTTTGTTCAAGAGAACGACACAATGCTCATGAGAAACATCAGAAATGTATTATCAATAGATCGTTGCTGAACACAAGTATACTTACAGAATTACACACAGGACACTGCGGCTTGTATGAGAGGAACTTCCTTATGCAAAGGGAACAAACTGAAACCAAGGCATAACACATTTTAGAAACAATTAGTGATTGAATGCAAACTGTACTTTACAACAGGTTTACTTCAAACTTAAAAAAAAAACTTAAATATAGCTAGAGTACAATTTCCATCTGAAATATTTATACAGTAACTACCTAGTTGGTGATTTTATTTCACAATGACAAGAAAAAAGGTGAACAGAGCAATCAGTACCATGACTTACAGTTATGAGAGCACTGGGTCATCATAGCAATATTCGCATAGTCAAAACAGATGGGACAGCGGAGTAGGGCATCGACGGGCTGAACCAGCAATGCGGGTCAGAACAGCAACGCAGCAACAAAAAAGAAAATCACAATAAAACTAATCATGTTATTATTATTCATTATAGTAATATTCATGCAGTCAAAACAGATGGGACATTGGAGCGTAGGACATCGACGAGCTGGAACGGCAAAACCGGACTAAAACAACAGCTGAATGGAATACAACAGAGCACAAAAAATAAAATAATCACAACCAAAAATGGTATAAAAGGGTAACTGAGCCAACTGTCAATATGCAAAAACGCTGACAGGGTACCTTCTCGTAGATGAAATACAATTTTGTTATAAATCATTGTCAACCCCCATCGTCCTGAACCTCAAACATAATCCAGCTACTAGCATTGCAACGCAAAATCAGATGATAATTTAAACACTTCACACATAAAAGCTAGCTGAACATTTCTGTCAGACTTACTTTAAGGCACGCAAGATTTGTGGGTAAATCGGGTTCAGGGACCACCGACATTGTGCAACATGAAAAGACGGCAGAGCTTTTCCTCAATTAAACAAACCCGCGCTCGTCTGCTGCCTGATTTGCAGCGCGCAAGTGTTCACCGTTGTGCGCATGCGCACATCATTGTGTTTTACGACGCTACTCGATTTGCAGCAAGCGTATTGTATTGCACGACATCACGTCATGTTTTGGTTAGGGATGTTTTTCCCAAAGTTATTTTATATTAACAAAGATAAGCGAAGCACAAGGAACATATGTTCCATATAAAAACCTTAAACCTTGTTATGAGTACTCAGAAAGAAGTATCAAAGAAAAGAACAGGACAAGCGGTCATAAAAAAATGGATGGATAGATGGATGAAACTCTCGATTATGATTTTATATGTCTTTTGTGCTTTCTTGTTTTTGGACATTTGTATAGCATTTATATATTGTTTGAACTTCAATATCTTGTCCTTCAATCCCACAAAAAGCACAGCTAGGTGTTTAAAATATAGCATCTAAGTTATATCTTTTTAAAATCTGTTTCACTGAGTAAATTCTGTGTAACACTTTATATGATACGACTTTGTTATTGATGAAGTATTTATTTTGGACATCCCATGTTTTTTTTCCGTTGAATATCACCAAATAAGGCTGACCAAAAAACCTTGCTGCAGGGAGTGTGACATAGCAAAGAGTATTTCTAATAACTTTATAATTAACTTTTGCTATATCCTTGTTCCCAATAAAGATTCAAAAACGTAATACAAATACAAATCAGACAAAGTGGAATTGGTCAAAAAGGATAATATGCCTCTGGGAATTACATCAAACACCACAGTGTATTCCTTTGGCTTAATGTGCATTTGAAATTTTTCATGAATTTCACTATATTGTAACAACTGGCCTTTTGAATTAAACAATTGCTTGACCGGAAGAATCTCATTGTCAGGATCTATCCCAGCCTTGTCTGTCATTTCCCTGTTTGGCCGTTGGCCAGCCTGCTCTGTGTTCTGCTAGTATTCCTTAGTTAGTTCCTAATGTGTTCACCCGTTTCCCAGCCTGCTGCAGGGTTTAACAGGCTGAGTGTATCATCCAGCATTCCCTTTTCTCGTGGGTTCAAAGCTGGCTTGAGGCCAGCCTCAACTGTTTGTAATTTTGACAATTTATGTTTCTTTGTATTTCATTGATTTTTTTCTGGTTCCTTGATGTTCTCTGATTATAGTAATGTTCAGTTAGCCTCGTAGTCCAGTCGCCCTTGGTGTTTAACCATTTATCTGTTGATTGCCCCTACCTGTTATTGTGTTCCTTCTGCTTGTTACCACTCACATCCGTCTCTTGTTGAACCTTATGTTTGGGGCTTTCACACCACACAACAGGCACTGGGACCTTTATGTCAAATAAGCATGGGAGATGCAAAATGCTCGTAGGTTAAACTTCTCACATTATTTAATATGAAACTATACCCCCATGCCAAAGCAATGGGGAATAAATAAGACATTTAGTTAGTTATTTGTTAGTTATTTGGGTCGTGATCAAAATGGGACACAGCCTTTACAGTATGTATATTTTACTTATACGGCCCACAACATGTTTATAATTTATTATTAAACATTCACCAGCAGATCAATCTATCATTTTCCATGGAATAAAAAAAATGTAACATTATTGTTACATTCTGCATTCCTGCCCTCTCGTTCTTTCCCCACCTGTTACTAATTTGTCTTACTTCTCGTTTCAGCCCTCGTGTGACTCACTCCAGCTGCCTCTCATCTGCTCCCTCATCAGTGGTATATAAAGTACCTCCCAGTCTTGTGCTCCCCAGTCTAGTCATTGATGTTGCTCGCGTGCGTGCTCGCTCTTTGTTTAATTGCTGGTACTGGTGATATTAGACAAAAGTAGTTAGCGGTTGAATTTCCCAATGCAGAAATATGGAGATGCAAACAAAAAAATGTATTAATTGGTACATGAAGTACATGAAGATCGTACTTGTGGTCTTGGCAAGATCGGTCTTGCTAACTTGCCTTCCAAGAACGAGCTTGGGGTGCAATGAGTCATGGGATTGGTCTTGTTCAGCGAGGATGCAATCAATATATTCCTGATCTTTGGGGTGGAGCAAGAACAACATCTGGGGATTTTTACTGTCCTCTGTACTTGGGTGCTTAGTATTGGAACTGGTCTTCGGCGATGGAAGATGACATAAAATGGGTACACGAGAACACAAGTGCTGTCAAGTGCTGCATATTGTGATTCACCCCTAGTCTAAAACAGGGTTCTGGAATTGCTTCCAAGGAACTACAGTTGGGTCAAGTTCCTGCCGTGTGAACACGACAAAAGTCTCTGGTTCTGGAAAAAAGGTTTATGTGTGTATTTAAGTGCCTGCCAGTCCATTGCAGGGCAGACTGACACCATTCAGTCACATATCCACGCTTACAGGCAATTTAGTAACTCCAATTAGCCTCAGCATGTTTTTTTGGACTGTGGGGGGAAACCAGAGTGCTTGGAGAAAGCCCAATGATGACACAGGGAGAACATGCAAACTCCACACACATGGAGCTATGGCAGAGACTCGAACCCTGAACCCAGAGACCACTGCTCCACCATGCCACCCCATTATTTCTTGTTTTGTTTTACTTACATACCTTTGTTTGTGAATCACAACATGGATTGTCGTTCCCTGTGTCATACCCCGCCATAACATCCATCCAAACTATGCAAAATAAGTGACTAGTTCCATGAACTCTTTATTTTTCAGGAAGATTTCAAAATCCATTTCAAAATCAAAGACCTTAAGTTCCCTATTTTCTGTAGTATTGTCAATAACTTCCTTTTTTAAACAGTGAGGCTTATTCTTCCAAATAAATTTGTAGAGCACCTTATTCAAATACTTAATCACATTTGTATGGCTAACGCTATTGAATCCTGCTATTTTAAAGTGTAATTAAATACATGTTAATTTCTAATTTGTGTCTGTTGAATATATTAATTTACTGAAGCTTTAAACAAATCAGTGTGCATGTGGGGGTAGGAGAGCAGGGGGAGGGTGACAGTATTACAGATGAAATCACTGGGTAGTTAAACGGGCAGATCGAATAAAAGACTCAAAGGACTAATTGATAGTCTGGACAAATATGAAAATGAATCAGACGTATTTTATATCATTCATATTTCATAGTACTCATAATGTCCATTAGGACAGCTGTGTTCCTGCTTTGTTAGCTTGTTAGATTATGACATCAATATGCCGCTTGGTGGCAGTATTATTCCAAATTTGCCGCGGAAAGTAAGGAAGTGATGGAAGAGCGAGAAGTTTTTGCGTCGGATTGTTGTCAATAAATTGAATCTGGCTATTTCAGGATGAGAGGAGGTACGTAAATCCCGTTTCGCAGCAAGTGAATTTCAAGATAACGACTGGTAGATACTGAGAGGTGCCGGTACTCTGTCCCGGTGAGTCCCGGCCCACTTCAAAGCGCTGGTGCAGAATGTTGTTCCAAACTGCATCATAATCGCATAGCTAGCTTTCAGAACACCCGTGAAGTATTCTATTTGATAAAATGCCTAAAGTATGCAAGAAAATGTTCACAAATCGATTACGTTACAGTGCCTTAGTATGACGTCCGTGTTTTGCGGCAAGGTGCAGTGAGTTGTTTATTCTGAAGTTTGCGTGTTATACAGTCGCGGTCATGTCATAGTTACTATCTAATGCAATGTAGTTTTCTCGTAGTGACAGAGCAGATTATATTTTATATAACGCAAACGTTTCAGTGCTTTTCCTTAATCAGAAACGCTGTCAAACCGGTTGAAATGCCCACACCCAGATCCTTTTTATAGTTTGCTTTGGTCGCGGAAAGAGTTTTGTAAGGGCTTTGTGGTAATTGTAGTTTTGATAATAGCACCGCTGTTTGACCTGCAGAAAGCTTCCAGAAGCAGCTGCTGAGCGACTCCTGGTTTCTCAGAGTAGATCGCAGAATGGACTCCAGGCTCTTGGATAAACTCATCCTGGAGCTCAACCAGAGCTCCCCTCAGATACTCACATACGCAGAAGCGCATAAAGTAAGTCCACTCCTATCCTTCAAAAGTCCACTTAAACCTTATATTTTTCCCATTGCCTGTGGATCTCAGACCAGACTAACTAAGTTTAAATGATTTCATTTCTCATATTTGGCAAGCAAGCTGGACAGATTCTTGTAAGAGCCTCCATTTGTATGCCTGTGTGTGTGTGTTCCAGTCATGTTAGTTGTCTGTGCAGGTGTGTAAGCCCCACCTCCCCAGGCCAGTCCTCTGTCACTCTGCTTACTCCAGTTACAGAACCTGGATGTGCCCACCTGTTTGCGAATGGCTGAGCTCCTGACACACCTGCGAGGGAAGGGGGAGGAGGCCTGTCACCAGCTGTACCGGCTGCTCCATCTGCACGCGCAGGAGGTGTACTTCAGCCTGCCCACACGGACCGCTCACCCTGGTCAGAACAACACTCAAAGCTTGAGCTATTCTGAGTTGTTTTTAATTGTTTTTTTTTTTTTGAGAAAATACTTCTAAAATTTAATGATGATATGACTCATTCTGTTCCCATTGTAGGAAACACAGAGCAAGCTCATAAATCCCCAAAGGAACGATTTGTACTTAACAACAGGGGTAAGTGAAACCTTCCGACGGCTGATAAATTGGGGTTTCCTAAAGGAATTTTTTCCCATACATTCCTACCCATACTCAGACTTGCCTACACAGTCATACAAATCTGTGGAATAACCCCCTTCTGTCACCCCACAGGTCCTTGGTTTTTCTTCAGCTGCTTTGGCCTTGCTGTAGGGGGCGCTCTACTGTATTACTACAGTGGTAAGTTTTATCAGTGCAGGATTCATCAATCACCAGTATGTGTTTGAAATGGGCTTTTAGGTGAATTACACTTATTGCTCATGTAGTTAATCAGCTGACACTTTTTACCCTGAAGGACATGGCATCTCTCTGTCTTTTCAGATGGTGCCCTGTGGGATGGTGCCAGGGCGGTGTTGGCATATACAGCTCTAGGCTTGAGCAGACCAGCCACCTCGCTGTTGCTGTTATATGCAGAAAAAATGGGCAAAAATCATTAGGTTAAGCAAGGGGTCCATCCGTCCATCTTCTGGCCGCTTCTTCGAGTCAGGGAGGCCTGGAGCCTATCCCAGGCAGTACAAGGCTGGGGAAGACGCTGGATGGATGGATGCCTGCCCTCACAAATGAGGCAGTGGTGGGAAATATTTCTTATAAATGTATTTAAATATTCAGTTATGTTTCAGTTTATTGTTACATTTATTCGTATGCCAAAGATCTTTAAATTATACTGTATTAAACTTGTTTTTGTTTGCTTGTGTATAAAGTCAGACTTCATCGTAACGGCATTTAAGAATGAACGGTGCTGATTTGGTGCTGAGGGGACATTAAAATGGATGTATTATATAAATATGTATATATACATTTTTAATCTGCCATTTTTTTAAATCTTTCTTGAATATTAGTTATTATATATCTGGGATTTATAACCTGTATTTTTAACAGCTGAAGTCATGTTCCACTGTAATAAAGGTAGCTGATTATGAGAAAGACCTCAGTGTGTATGTTGATGCTTCCATATCCCACTCTCGCCAGTGTAGGGAAGCAATAAAAAAAGGCCAATAGGGTGTTGGGTTACATCTCTAGGTGTGTGGAGTTTATGTCAAGGGAGGTGATGCTACCATTATATAATTCCTTGGTAAGACCCACCTAGATATTGTGTGCAGGTGGTCACCATACCTCAAGAAGGACATTGCTGCCTTGGAAAGGGTACAACATAGGGCTACAAGACTGATTCCTGGTCTTAGAGGAATGTCTTATGAGGAGTGGTTAGCTGGGCTGAATCTGTTTAGCCTTGAGCAATGGAGACTAAGGGGGGACAAGGTCCAGGTATATAAAATTCTAACAGGTCTGGATGCTGTTCAGCCAAATGGCTATTTCAATATTAGTTTAAATACTAGAACTTGTGGCCATGGAAATTAGCAGGAGAACATTTTAAAATGAATTTGAGGAAGCACTTCTTTACACAGCCTGTAGTTTGAGTATGGAATAGTCTTCCTGTTAGAGTAGCGCAACCTAAAACCCTGGGTTCCTTTAAATCAGAGCTAGATAAGATTTTAACAGCTCTGAGCTATTAGTTAAGTTCTCCCCAAACGAGCTTGATGGGCTGAATGGCCTCCTCTAGTTTGTACATTTCTTGTGTTCTTATGTTATGTTTTAGAGAATTAGCTGTTTTAGAGAATGCCTGAGAGAGTGCCTGACAGGGACACTGTGAATTGCATTCCAATCAGTTGAGCATTAATTAGTATACGGTGCAGGCTTCAAGGGTGAGGATTAGGCACCTAAAAATACACCCATGTGCTGCTATACCAGTCCTCAGACCTGATTCTGGAAGAACTGTTTTCATTAGCATGTACCTTATTGAGCATAATTATAATTTATTTATTTGGAAGATGCTGTTGTCCAAACCAACATACAAGTGAGACAAATGGGTCTGCTATTTATTTTTGATTCATTTTTGTATCAGAGATCTCTCTGACAAGCCCCTCTACACCATTATTTGAAAACATTTTATTAAAAGTTTAACCTTGTGTTCTTAATCCTTTTAATTCGCCAAGATGAATTTTATCATGTGCCACTGATTACAATCATAACAGCTCATTATATCTGTAAAACTAACAGTCAAAAACATTTGCTTTAAATTCAGAACAATCAGTTTAAATATATATGTGGCCTTCAAGGATTCAGCCATGCATCTTGGTTCAGCACTTTATTTAAGAATAACACAGTCTTATAGAAAATATACACTGAAAAGTTCTTAGTCTCCATTACAAATGAATAAATGTAGGTGTAGACAGATTATATATTTTTAATGGACTTAAACTTTGATATTAAGCCTATAAAAGGAAGCTCCCTTCTCGCTGTAAGTCCTGGGCCAGCTCACAGAGGAGCCCTTTGGTCAGTAAATGCCGGAGTAGGCCAAGCAGTTAACAGATCAATAACAGATTTCATCATATCTTTACATAATACTTTCAACAAGGAAGTGGGTAGTTCTTTCATGTCCACTCTGCAAGAACATGCAAGTAAAGCTTCAACCACCATATGTTCATTTTTCCTTTCTAAGTACCTAGTAATTATAATTGCTGCAAGTTAAAATATTTATTGTCCCTCCTTCGACCAATCACTTACCCTGAGAAAGGTCACATGGCCTTCTGGGGCCTTTTCCAGGCGTCACAGAGCAAAACACAGGGGTATGCTCTGGATAGGATGCCAGTCCATCATATGGTATATACAATGTATGCACATCCATACACTATTTGTCTTTGCATCATGAGAGGAAACCCAGGAGTAACCAGAAGAAACACATGTGACGCAAGGAGCAAATGTAAACTCTACATACAGCAGCAGAGGGAGGATTTGAACCCTGAGCCCTGGAGCACTGTGCACTGAGCTACCATGCCGCCAAATGCAGTTATCAGTCTCTGTGACTTTCATATACATACATACATAGTTTGCTTTTTATGCTAATACTAATATGTATACCTGTTATATTCATTCTGGGTTTATATCTCAATATGGAGTCTAAATGGCATGACACAAATCTTGTATAAACTTTATAAGATAAAGTACATTATATGCCATTTGAATAAGATGGAAAGATTACACAAAATGTTTTAAATATTGTAAACATGTAGGCCTAAATAGTTTGACTCAATTTTACAAATAGCATGTAATTCTCAGGTAATGCATTTCAAAATGCAAATTATATTGATGTACAGTATTGATGCAAAGTGATATAAAAAGTGATTTAGCGACTGAACATACATTAGGTAGTTTCCATTAAAAGGAATTATCCTCATTCAAAGCTTCAACAAGAGGTAATATCAAATGGTTATCAAGTATTTCATGGTGTCCCCATCCATCCATCCATCCATCCATCCATCCATCCATCCATTTTCTATACACTTGTTCTATGCAGGGTTGCTGTGATCCTGAGCCTACTAGGTATATAATGTTTATGATTCCTACTGTAGAAGAACCTGAGCAGACATTGCTTCACAGACATTATATAAAATATTTGAAACTATCAAAGTAACTGTGATGTCTTGATATGAAAATCTGATCTTGCAAATAATGAAAAATACCACTGACATTTTTTTATTTCTTCTGGCAGTCTATAATATATGTGACATTGTTGTTTATGATGAGTCATTCCATCCTCTGCTGAAATCAGACTCTGTTCTCCATTAGTTCTTGGAAAGAGGCAGCACAAGAAGGACCTGAAGAGAGAGAGTGAGAGAGATATCAGTGCTATTGCTGAGAATCTCATATATAGACTTAAGTCATACAACTAACCATGCATTAAATTGTAAAGGAAGACAGTCCATTTGCATGGAAATGATGAGGGATCAAGGGTTTCCTAATTTGTTTTGATTTAGTTCTTCTGTATAATACCATGAGATTTTCCTCACTAACTAAGACTGCAGAAAACCGTTCATGGGCCACAATGATAAGGGAAACCCACCTTGCTGAATTAGAGAGAGTCATGGAAACACACATCTGCTAAATGGTCAGACAGCTCACACTGCGTCTGACCGTCCTGTGGGCTTCTGGACACCGAATGCTGTGATGAAGATGTTCACCACCACAATGAGGAAGACCAGCGCTGTGGTGAGGTTCTCCAGAACATTCAGTCTGTGGTGCTTATGCTCGTCATTAAGGTCCCACTTCACTGCAGAGGGTGTAGAAATCAGTTTAGGTTTTGAGAACCCTGCCACAGCGCTGGACAGGGATTAAAACTCGGCCCCATGATAAGTTTTGCCAGGTGGGGGGGGGGGGGGGTCTCTACAAAAGAATTTGCTGAGGAGGGAGGTCAATCTCTTATGATGAATTTTGCCTAATATACCAGATGGCCAGTGCAGCCCTAGCCTGCCATCTGACCCTATGTGACAAAATGGGTCGAGTCCCTGTGAGCCATTCAGATTCTGAGTTTATAGGATATTACACGCATGGGTGATGTAGGAAAAGTAACAGATGTGGTATATGTTTATACTCACATTCTGTGTGACATTTTTAAGCATGTATCATATTCAGGCTGCTGAGATTTTACCAGCAATGGATAATGACTCAACAGATCTGCAGGCTGTCACAGTGTTGACATTATCCATATGGGGGCAGTGTTTGTGGTAACACAGATTGAAAAAGAAGTTTAATCATCAGCTGCACTTAAAAATGCTGTAGTACCTGCATTTAAAACAAGCTGTAATTTGGCAGGCTGGGAGGACACCATGAGTCAGGTTTACAAAATGATATTGATTTGACAGAGCAAGTCCCTGAATTGCTTAAATACATTAATCATTGTTCACAACTTTCTTCAATGTGGCTCGGCTGTAGAGGAACCCTGGTATCCCAGCTTTGACCACAGTGGCATGCTGGTGACAAGCAGTGGTTAACCGTTAGTTGACCATATTGAGGTGAATGTGGAGTTGAGTAATAGAGGCTGCGATATGTTCATGTATCACACTATACTGTCAAGAGCATATTAGCAAACAAAAGATTGCTCACCAATGAAGATGAGGAGGATGCCCACCAGGATCTGAAGGGCGAGGGAGACGCTGATAAGCCCGATTAGCGCATAGTAAAAGGTAAAACCAGACCCCTCCTCCATGACAGCCTTCAGCTGTGAAGCATTGGCCATCAGCAAGGCTACATCCAGCATGCTCTCTGCCACACTCTTCTTGTTAGCGTAGTGGTTCATGTTGAGGGGGGCGGCCTGCTGCTGTGGACGTCTGTGAGCCTCGTCACGAAGAGTCTAAAAGTCAAAGTCCTTTATTTGTCATGTGCATGATGAACTTATTATGCCATACACTGAAATGCTTATTTCTTGGCTTGTGTAAATATCACTTGAATATAGACACACATACAATTTAAATTTTAAATTTTAAATTAAAAAACCCCAACAGGCAATGAATGTACTGCAGAGTGTGTGGACACCTGGTGGATGGTGGGAATCAGAGACAATAATTTGAAAGTTTAAGAACCAAACAGCTAGGGTATCTAATACCATAGCACAGGGGTGTCAAATTAATTTCAGTCAGCAGACAATGGTGGACCCAATACAACCTTATCATTTATGTAAGGAGTAGGATAGCAAGTTACACTCAAAATCTACAATCTTGTTGATCACGTTACTTACAAAAGATGATGGGATTTTGATGAATGTCCTGACCTTTTCAGTTTTTCTGTCTGAGTCACAAAACCTTTACAGTATGATACAGCCCCAGCAAACACGAGATGTCTCCTAGACGTGCAGATCATGGCTATATGGGGTTGGTCCGTCCAGGACTATATCTGTACGTCTGCACGACGTGCAAATCAGGTTCAGTATCTGGACATCTGACTACGACCTCTCTTCGACGTTGATATGTAGTTTAATATCTGAATGTCTGGGGTCGGTCCGTCCAGGACTATATTTGTACGTCTGCACAATGTGCAAATCAGGTTCAGTATCTGGACGTCTG
>JAODLC010000133.1:10191240-10202683 GCA_026781145.1 Hippopotamyrus pictus
CAAAAGACTGACTAAAGAGGTACGTCTTAAGCCTTGACTTAAAAGCAGGGGTTGTGTCTGAGTTCCGAACACTAATAAGAAGTTTATTCCAAAAGTGTGGTGTTTTATGAGCAAATGCTCTTCCCCCAAAACTAACGTTCTTTATTCTCGGTATGAATAGAAGACCTGCTTCTTGCGATCGAAGCATACAATTCGGAATGTAGTTGCAAATGAGGACAATAAAAGGACAATGTATAGACCTGTTCTATAGGAAAGGTAACCTTAAATGAATTCTGTTGTGATCTGGAGCTATATAGAAAATAAAATTAACTTGAACTTCAAGGGGGGGCGGGAGGTGCTGTTGGGGGGCGGGAAACACAGCTCAGTGGAGCAAGGCAAGCTCTGCAGAGGAAGTGCAAAGAAATGTTGATATAAAGGAAGCAAAAGCCTAATATTTCTTCTTCTTTGGATGGTTGTATGGCATTTCTCCACAGTCACTTACAGAAGCATTCAGGTTCTAAAATATAGCAGATAAAATTATTGCAGAAATTCAGGTATGTTTCGAAATCGAAAATGTTCAGTAACACAAGCCATCATTCTGATGTTAGTGGCTTGGATGCAATCAAACCATAGGAAGTGTATATGGCTTTTGTTTTGTCACTCTTTTATTACTTATAATTAAATTATTTGTGATTGGCTGTAGTGGATAATTATGAACTACAATACTACGCCCACTTTAAACTTGACCTTGATACCCCAGTGTCCGGTGGACAGCCTCTTCACTTCACAGGTTCCACTTGCGATTTCTGACCTTGCTAAGTGTATCGCATTCATAATGTCACATCTAAGCAATTTTAGTTACTGATCAAGCAGTGTGGAAGCCTGTTACACTGAGTATTGGAAGTGGATCCAGATGGGGTGTAATCCGTTGCAGGGTACACAAACACACAAGGTCATAGTTGATTTGAATAAAGTGCTTTAGTGTTGTTGGAGGAAACCAGAATGTATAACCCTGCACATTTCTCTCACACTGAACTGCGGCTGGATGCAAATCCCTATGGGTGTAAGGTAACAGGCCTATCTGCTGAGTCACTGTGCTCACTTCTGATTGTCCATCAATCTTCCAACCACCGATCCAGACAGGGTCACCGCAGGGCTTGGAGCTTCTCCCAGGCAGCACACGGACATGATGCCACTTAGACTCTCTTTGGACTTTGGGTGGAAACTGGAGTAACCAGAGGAACTGTACACGACATGGGGGAAAGCACACACACACACACACACACACACACACACACAAAACACAGACCTGTACTCATATCATTGTGGGAACTCTCCATTCATTTCTATGGTAAAAATCCTAATCCCATCAATGATAACCTAAACCCCTACCCAGCCCTAAACTTGACCATAAATACCGAAACGAAATACAAGACTTTTGGCATTTTTAGTTTTTTATATTGCTTTCACAGATGTTAATAAAAAGGGGTTTCACCTTGTGGGGGCATAAAAAATGTCCCCCCACGGTCAAAATGACATTATCACATGGCTACACAATGAAATTTATACATGATGCACAACCTGTCCCCCCCCCCCGCACAGTATAAAGTGAGACCCCCAGTGTTTGAGATGTAAAGCTGTACTGCTACCTGCTATGCCACCATCAATTTCTGAGGTTGTTAATGAAGAAGATCCATGATGAACAAGATGACTTAGGAAGATTGGCATATGGCTTCTGAAGAGCTGGTCCCATAGGCCTGTGTGCGTGTTATTCCAGAGTAAAGTGGGCTGCTGTTAAGACTCAGATGGACAGTATCTGGAGTCTGAGAAGATTCTTCAGACCAGTATGTGTGGCTTACTTGTAATTTTCCCATTCTTGAATTTCCAGATTCCTCCATCATGCCTTGTTCCAGCAGAGGGCATTCTTGCTGGAGGTGAACAGTTCCCTGGTCCTCCTACTTCTCTCCACCACAGTGTCCCCAGCAGTACGGCTCCACCCGCCCCCACTCCCGCCTCCGCCCCCATAGTCTCTAAGGACCTCCACATGGTGGAATCGATCATGCAGCTTTCGGCATCCATACCCGTCCAGTCAACCCCAACCTTCATGCCCACACAGCAGTTGTCTGCTTCTCCACAGCAGATCCCAAACACAGCAGGTCTCACCATGGGCTCCACCAGTACGCCAGCCTGTCCTCAGACACATAACACAACAGCCCCTACTCAGCCTGAGCATGTCGCTTTTATTCAAGAGCCTTTTGAGCAGGTGAGCTCTTCCCCGCTGTATCTCTAACAACATTAAGATGATGAGTGATGAATTGGCGAGGAATAGTTGAATGAAATATTAATTATGAACGGCAGAGATAAACTGACAAATGGATAATGGACACATAATGATGAATGGAAGACCACTAATGATATTCAACGTTGACAACGAATAGTGATGCAAATGTAGCCCTTATAATCAGGTTTGCATTTTCAGATCTTAGCTGGATCACAACCTCCCGATCCAGACCCGAGCTTGTGGCCTGAAGTTCTATCTCCAGCTGGACCAAAGCTGAACCTGAACCTAGCCACTGCAATACAGTGCAGCACCACTGCAATGAATGCCAACCAGGCACTGGATTTGCAGAATAACAACAGTCTGCCAGCAGCTCCCCCTGCTGAGGTAGCATCACAGCCCAGTGTGGAGGTAATATTCACATGTTCAACAATACTGTGCAACGTCAAGGTCAGAGTAAATGCTTTAAACCATTTACCTGGCTAGTAACTGTATATTTGCTCAGAAAAAAAAAACAAATTTTAACAGAATATATACATATGAATGTAATACAATAAAGAACAACAATAATTTCTTCTGTTCTTCCAAAAGTTACTGATATCTTGTTGGATGGATAGAAGAACACCGCTTCAGTTCCCAAACCTCTCCTCAGGGCCACCACAGCCATTCCATGAACTAGATAAATTTTTCTACATTTTACATCATTTAAATATGTTTGTTTGACTGCACAGTACTGTCTGTGTAGACACCAGCGGTCACCCTTTACATACCTCGACCCTCACATAAACCCACTCCCATCCTCTCACAACCCTAACTAAACCCACCCCCAACTTCTCACAATCCTTATATAAGCCCACACCCAACCTCTCACTCGCAGCCTTACATGAGCCAACCTGTAGTGTTTTAGGGAAAGACACTAGACCTGTTAGAAACCAAAGTCACATTTTCTTTTCAAAACTCGGCAACACTTTACTTGAAGCAGTCTACATAAGGGTGACATGTAACCGTAATAAGAATGACATGACACATGTCATGCACATTAATGACACATTATTGATGTTTATGACTGTTGTCATAATATTTCATTCAGTTCCAAAAACCAAATGACACATTATGACAACAGTGATGTTCATCAATGATGTGTCATTAATGTGCATGACGTGTCTTATGGGGGGACCCTTATGTAGACTACTTCAAGTGAAGTGTTACCCAAAACTCCTATCGGGCACTGTCTCTTTAAGGCACGAAAGCATGACGCATTATCATCAGGGTCAGTGACCTTGTCATCGCTGGCACGTACATAATATTTACTCCCCCTCTCCAACTAAACAAAATCAAACATGACAAATCCAACAAACTGGAGTCGCCCTGTGGTTTGAGATGCCCTACACTGTATCAACTAATAACACAATTTTAATATGGGTGAGCACAATAATGATCATGCCCAGAGCGTTAAAGGAACTACACAGGGTACTTAGTGCAAAGTCAGCATATCAGAAACCAGTCACAAAATCCCTCAGATAACCTTCAAGGAGTCTTCATTGTGGACTCAACTGAATGTGTGGCTGGGTTTTGAGGGGGCTGAATTTTGGGTTAAAATCATTGTGCGTCTGGTTCCATTGGCTCCATAGGGAAGTCCCAATCACCTGCTGATGAAGGGGAACCAGCATGAACATGTGTGCTAGGCAATGCTGGCATTGCCGCCAAACGGAGGTGGCTAACATGCCATCAGGTTCCATCAGAAAGCCAGAGGAAGTCCCCATCAAGCAAAGAGCATGTCTAAAAAGTCTGTGACCGCTTGTGCTGTGATAGACCCTGTGGAGACCACCTCAGGCCACTTGGAGTGGAGATCAAACACAACAAGGATGACCCGCTGGTAGTGTGGGATTCGGTGTAGCTCCTCACAGATGTCTAGTTGGAGTTGTTCCCAGGAGTAGGCCAATCCAGAGGCTGCAGAGGGGGTGCTGCATGTGGACCCATTTTCCTACTCACAAGGCAGCCAACTAGATTGCACAATCCCTCACTAGATTTTTTTGTCCCTGTCAATCCCAGGCCACCAAACTAGGTCCCTACAATGCAGAACTGGCCTTCATGCACCAAGCTGAGAACACATGCCTGAAGGCTTCATAGCACTGGTAATGGTCATTTCAACATAGGAGTTCATTCCTGACCCTGTGATAAAGGGACAACTCTGCAGAGACTTTAGCAAGCCACCCTGCTTGGATGTATATGTGAAGCTAGGGAAAGGGCTGAGTCCTGTTCTGAGGTTAGCCAGAATTTATCAATGGAGACAGCTGCCTTCAGTGGTTTGTGCAACATCTGGATGAGGTCTGGCTGCTGAGAGACAGAATGAGGCTCTGCAGGATACTGGGTGGAGCAGAGCAGTAGATCTGACACAACGTTATCATCACCTAGGGTGAAACATAGGGTGAAATGCTGAACTGCTTGCACCCTGTACCAGTTGTTGCAAGCAAAGCCGTCAGTGCATTGTAGTCATTGTGCAGCATGAATGCTCTCCCATAGAGTTACATGTACCATTGCTCACAGGCCCAGACGTAAGCCAGAGCTTCCTGCTCACCCACAGAATATTTTTGTTTGGTGGGATTCAAAGCACAGGAGGCAAAGGCAGTGGGTCATTCCACTCCATCCTGCAGCTGTGACAGCTCAGCTCCAGCTGCCATAGCTAAGGCATCACGAGTGACAGAGGTGGGGCATGAGAGGGAGAAGTGTGCCAGGATAGGAGGTGATGTGAGTTGGGAGTCCAGAAACTGGAAAGCCTAAGAGCGGGCGGACGTCCAAGTCCAACGTGCATCTTTCTGCAGTAGTTGATGCAGCAGAACTGTGGTAGTGGAGTGGTGAGGCAAAAATGCAGGTAGTAGGCTGTCATGCCAAGGAAAGAGGCAAACTGGGTTGCGTTTGTGGGTTCAGGAATACGCTGAGCAGCGTCAGTATTAGGCAGAAGTGGGGTGAGGCCCTTAACATTGACGTGGAATCCCTCAAACACAATGGCCGACAGTTTAAATGGCAAATCCAGCAATATCCAGTAGGGAGAATCCATAGGTGGTGAAATGATCGAGGCCTAGTATGTTGGGGGAAGATGATGGATACTGAGATGTGTGTGGAAGTTGGGTGCCCATAAGTGGGGTCCATTTATGCACTTCTGCTGATCTCCTTTTGCACAAACACCTTCTTCAACCTTCAAGGTCTCGTGCCACACATAATGTGTCTAAAATATCCCGTTTCAAATCACACAATGTTGCCAAATTAACTGCTTATTTATTCATATAAATGCCTTCATTACATTAATGCCTTTCCATTACATTACTTTAACACATTCCACACAGCTGATGCAGCTGGATTACATCTTTAAAACACTCATTGCATCCTTAATACTATTTTACAGCATTAAAATATCTCCTTTTTTAGTTCCTTTTTTCTAGTTCCTGCTTTCCTCTTGTCACATTAGGTCATCCTGACCCTAATGGTAGGATATTAGATGTATATTTACATTTTCTACACCACTTGTCACGATCATGTTTTCTTTACATTACAACTTAAAACACTGGCTAAGATTCATTCCTCTTCCAGACAGGCCATCAGGGCACGGTCTCAACCTCTTTTCTTTTTGATTGCTGACACCGAATGTCCATACCGAAAATGGAACTAGATTAGATCGATATCAGATTGACAGCCAGATGGAACCTACCATATCAGTTTTAGAACTGCCATAGTAGGGTTGCCAACTTTCTCAATCCCAAATGAGGGACACTTTCTTGCAAGTGCGCGCGCAGAGCAGCTGACCAACAATAATGGAAATCGCAAGGTTTCATAATATAAATCTCATTCTGACCACACAGTCTATAATTTTGTCACCGCTCACCACTAGTAGCCAGTGCACACACGCACACCAACAACCGTGTCTCATAGCAACGTTTGCATGAGTTTGGCCATGTTTACAGTAGTCTATTATTGGTCGACGAGGCTGTGATTGGAATATGGGACTGGAGCTGCCCCTGAAGGGACAAATCAAAATCACCCATATTTCAGGATGTCCCGGACAATTCAGGACGGTTGGCAACCCTATGCCATAGCCACATGAAGCAGGAGTGGCCTTAGAAAGTGGCACGAAGGGAAGAAACTGCTGTACGGTAGCTGGATCCAACAGGGACACTGCAGCCCTAGTATCCATAGGTGGGAAAGCATATGTTGTCCAGCACAACAGTGCAGCGTGGCATCACCTTCTCCTGTCCTCACATAAACCCACTCTCACCCTCTCACAATCCTCACATAAGCCCACTCTCACCCTCTCACAATCCTCACATAAGCCCACTCACCCTCTCACAATCCTCACATAAACCCACTCTCACCCTCTCACAATCCTCACATAAGCCCACTCTCACCCTCTCACAATCCTCACATACTGTAAGCCCACTCTCACCCTCTCACAATCCTCACATAAACCCACTCTCACCCTCTCACAATCCTCACATAAGCCCACTCTCCTGCATTGCCACATGTGAGCAGGGCCATTAGAGGATATATATGACACCAAGGCTCATTCTTTTACTATACGTAAATAATATGTATTGATTTGAGCTTCTTGTTTCTCTATGCTTTCAGGAGGCTTTACTAGAAAAAATTATGCCATTTCATCATTACGGCTATGACAGGTGTGTAATATATTTTATTGTGGGGGTATGTTGAATCAAATTAGTTAGATTATGTTATTAATGTAAAAGTGGAGTAGCATGACTAGCATTGTATTCTGGCTTTATTTTGCTAAATGTCTATAAGGAATGGGTGACATTTTTCCTTCTTTAGTTGTAATTAATTATGACCCTCTTTGTAGGCAAGTCCATTTTGTTCCCCCTGCCTGTTTAATTTCTATGGATCTCTGTTTTCTCTCATATTAATTTGCATCACAGTTGTAAACCTGAATCCCTGAGGAACCCCTGTGTTCAGGCCAGGGTCCTTCAATAAATTTAAAGTCAGAACGTAAAGATAATTTATGACACTGCTGTTGTAAAATGGCTCTGTGATGAAAGCCAGCCAGGTTTGTTTAAGCTGCTCCCTCACCCCAAACAGCCTGAATTCGGATGCTGCCTCGGGGAAGGAGCTGAGTGACAGCTGTGAGGGCTCGATGGGCAGTGGCAAGGCAGAAGGGAAGTCCAGGAAGCACCACCGGCGGTCAACGCGAGCACGATCGCGACAGGAACGCACCAGCAAGCCCAAACTAAGCATGCTCAATGTGGGTACTAAGCAGGCATTCCACAGCACCCTTCCTGTAAATCACAGACGTCTGCCAGCCATGAGTGTCATCCAGTTATATTTTTAAACTATAGCTATGTTACCTGCTTGACTGAGCAGGGGATACATGTCAGGTACTGCTGTATGCACAGAGATTGGTTTTTTAAAAAAATGAAGCTATTTAGAAGCTATTTTAAGAGCTCGGTCCATTTTTGTTGTTTTTGAGATGAGACTGCCAGTGACCTAAAGTCAGGCTTTCTCGTCATATGTATACTGCATTATTGGGAACCCAAACTCACTCAGTCCTCATGTAATCCAACAAAAAAAAAATCCAAAACCCACTAAGTCCACAGGAATGTTCTCAAAACCATATTCTGTGGACTGAGTGAGCTTTGGAAACTTGCTCCTCATTTACTTAATTGGATTCCCGTCAGCAGTTCACAGTAAAGTGAGTTTCAGTGGATTCATGTTTCCGAAGAGTCCTTAGTGTGTGTATGTTTGTGTGTATGAGAATGTGTGTGCATGACAATGATTGCCCTGTGATGGACTGGCATCTGTCCAGCGTGTTTTTGGAAAAACAACGTATGGGAATTAATGTAACTTCATCGAAATATTAAATGAATACTTATAACTTTTGGACTACTATCCCTACAGATGCTCCATTATGTTTAACTTCTCAAAGAGAGCATTAACTTCCCATAGAGTTTTCATTGAGAAGGAGGTCATCAAACTGTCCTGTTTTATTGATAACTCATTGTTTGTGTGAGTACTCTGCTTACTAGCTCCTGTTGTTGCTACTGCAAGAGATACTCCCTAAATAATATATTAGTCCAATTTTAGTTTTTTCCATAAATAATTTATTAGCACAAATAAAGAAGTTGCATATCAAATATCAAATTTCTTTTTTTAAAACACTTTGCCTTATAGGCCACCCAACAGCGATATCCTGGACACACTCCCGTGGTCAACATACATGAGTGTGTCTCAGAACTGGTATCTCTGATGATCTCTGCCCTGAACAAATTATGTTTGCTCTCCAGGTCTGTAATACTGGGGATAAGATGGTGGAATGTCGTCTAGAGACTCACAATCATAAGATGGTCACCTTCAAGTTTGACCTCGATGGAGATGCACCTGAGGAGATCGCCACCTACATGGTAGGCTGTGTTCAGCAATCGGACCTAAGCCCATGTACTCCTGAGTTACAGACTGCGCCGTATCCCTGCTTTGTGAATAGTATTGGTCTTTAGTCTTTACTGTTTATTGGGGCTAAAAAGTTTACAGTAAATATACACTATATTGTATTGGGACATTTGCCTTTACACACATGAACTTTAATGACATTCATCCATGTCGTTATGGGCCTTGCTTTGTGCACTGGTGCGCAGCTCTAGAGTCCAGTGGCGGCATGCTTTACACCACTGCATCCAACTCTTTGCATTACACTTGGTGATGTTAGGCTTTGATGCAGCTGCTTGGCCATGGAAACCCATTCCATGAAGTTCTCTATGCACGCTTCTTGGGTTTATTTGTAGGCCACACGGAGTTTGAAAGTCTGTAGCATTGACCTTGCAGACATTTGGTGACTTCTGCACACTGTGTGCCTCAGCATGCATTGTCCCCACTCTGTGATTTTACATGGCCTACCACTTTGTGGCTGAGTTGCTGTTGTTCCTAATTGCTTCCATTTTGTTATAATTTTCTTACAATACACACACACACACACACATTACATATACTGTATAACATAATATATTTTATTAAAAAATGGTCTTTTGTCCCAGGTGGAGCACGACTTCATCCTGCAGCTGGAGAAGGAGATTTTCATTGAGCAGCTAAAAGATATTGTGGATAAGGCAGAGGACCTCCTGAGTGAGGACACTGAGGGAGAGAGAAGCTCAGGACCAGGCAGCAGCCCCCAACCAGACCGTACACTTGTTCTCCCGGGAGAAGAGGTGCTTGCAGCAGATGCCACCATGAGGCATTCATTCTTCTGAAGATACACCCACTCACACAGGAGCTCATGTGTGCTCCCCGGACATCCAAACGGCTCTTTCTGTTTGGATGCAAACTATTTGCATTTAAGACAAACCTACACTACCTGAGAACATCAGTCTGTATTTAACTACTTCAAAGCTTTCATCTTCATCCTGTAGTTCAGACACTTACATCTCTGATTCTACATTTCAGACTGCGATAATGACCCCCTCTGACAGCAAGCAGCCCGTCTACCAGCAGAACGGTAAAGTTGTGAGCCTCGCTCCTTGCTTAAGTAAAAGCTTTCATAGGGAGAAGAGGTTCTGCAGGTTGTAAGAGAAGTTCACCGGACTGGGAATGTATCTACACCTTGTAGTGCTCCACACGGGTAAGAGGTGGTTCATCATCTGCCCTGTGGATGAAAGCCCTACACCAAACAAGGAGGAGTTGGCTTCACCTGCTGCTTCAACTCCCACTCCTGCTGCTATGAAAGGTAACCAGCATGGTATGGGTAAGCTCTCTTTCACATAGCACACACAGGTAGATATACTTTTCAACAAATGTACAAATACCGTTCTATAATCAGTTATGAACTAATGTGCATGGACATTAACGTGCACTGTTTTAAGAACATTACTGGTACACTCAGATGAATTTATGTACATTTGAATTTTCACACACGCACTCACACCATATTTAGTGTTACATGTGGAGTAGTTTTATGTCTAAATTCCAATTGTTATATCTAGATTCCACACATTATGTCTAGAGTCTAGTTTGTCTGTTTGCCTGTGTACTTGCCATTACCTCCAGAGGCAGTAAACAAAGACACATCTGAGCCACTGGCCAGTGCTGCCTCCCCACCTTTTGTGGCTGAGGAGATTACCCCAGCAGAGCGAGCTGGACCTAGCGTCACCGTGGAAGTGCAAGGAGGCACAGGAGAACATCGCGGCCTGCTCAGTCCCCAGTTACTAGACGAGCCCACGGGTGTCCTCGTCAGAAGCGTGTCTCCCATCCACACAGCCCAGCAGGCAGTGGAAATCGTTCGTGCTGCCACCGTTACAGATGGGGTCCCCTGTTGCCCCCTAGTTGCATCCCTGTCCCTGGAGGCAAACTCTATTCAGGGGGTGCCGCTGCAGGCACTGTCCGCTGTGGATGCAGTGACCACTGTGGAGCCTCTGCCTACTGGACAGGGAGGCTCCGCGCAACAACCTGTGGTGCTTCAACAGCCCAGTGCCACATCACTGCCGCTCTCCCTGCCCCAGAGCCCTGCCCCGTCTCAGGCGGCTTGTCTAGGTGAATCTGATGGGGAGGGACCCCCCAGGGTGGGCTTTGTTGACAACACTATAAAAACCCTCGACGAGAAGCTGCGCAACCTGCTGTACCAGGAGTACACACCGCTGCTGCCTGACACGCCTGAGTCCGCTAGTGAATCCGTCACCTCCACGCCCGGCCGCGAGAGGACAGGTGGCCTGCCCCGAAGAGGAGAACAGCTGGTGAGTACCATGTTCTCCATGAAGAGTCTTATAGCAGTGTCCCGGTGGCTCCATACCCTGTGATCTGGCTGCTTTGGTGCTCTGCTGTTTCTACAGCTCTCTCATTTTGCTCTTTCTCATCTCAGCCTCAGATTCCTGAGCGGATGGACAGCCTCACAACTCTCAGTGACTCAGCTGTCACCGGTATGGAGAACCTTTCAATTTCTTATGACACACCTGTGAAAAACTGTGAAAAATGGCTCTTATTCTGGAACATCTCAGTAGACACAGCATACATATGGTTTTTTGCACCAGTCCACTGCTGCTGCTACAGACACAATCTTGTTCGCATGATAACTAGGGGTGTAACGATATATCGCAGTACGATATTTCACGACGCTAAAATGTTGCGATATGTATCGTAGAGTGTTGGCGATACATTTACGATATGACGGCAGTTTAACCCTTTAAACCCTATAATTCTAAA
>JAODLC010000133.1:10266882-10282324 GCA_026781145.1 Hippopotamyrus pictus
GAGAAAATAATATATATTTTTTGCGGGAGCGGGACAGAATCTTGCGGGAGCGGGACTGAAAAATCCGTCCCGCGCAGGTCTCTAGTATAGTGCAGCACAAACAACATCAGCACTGACACTTTGTTAACCTTGTTGTCGGATCTAGTAAAAATTAGTTAGCGGGTAGTGAATGTCCAGTCCCACTGTTAATTAAAAATGTCCGTGGCACTGACCTGTCAGTCAAATACTTATTAGCCAATGGGGACGCGTCCCTGAAAAAACCCGCCCACGTGAGGAGTTTGTGTCAGAATTGTAAACAAAAAGTCAGGGAGCGCAAGCGAGAACGCTGGCAGCGTAAACTAAGAGAAACATTATCAAAAGACCTATCATGTGTTTGCAAGTTATAAATTTTACTTTTGGGATGACATTTCTTTTGCTTCAGTTAGTTTTTTTTCTTCTCGAAGCCTTGTTTTTGCTTGATGTCAAAAAAGTTTTGCTTCATAATATTGGCACAAATCTGATTCCATAGTATTCTTCCTCACCAGTATGGTCACACCCACTAAATTTTCACCTGAAAAAGAAGGAGCATCCATGCAAGAATTCTAATTAATTCATTAAGCAAAAAATGGGTGTTAAAACCTTAATGATATTGGCATCAAGCTAAATGTGGAACATGAACTATTTATTGTATACCCTGAACCTAACTGAAATCCTCAGAGGCTGCTTTATTTTAAAAATGGAAGCATGGCAGTAGCCTACTATGCTTATATTTGGTAATTCTGAGGAATATTAGAATCCTAAGACAAGCACTTAGTGTTACAGTGAAATACAGTGTTTGAACTTTATACAGAGCAATTGACAATACTTTGACTTAATAGGTATATTTCTATTGTGTCATTTATAGCCCTGATTTAATTATTCTCAGCCATTTTACCCAAATAGGCATGAAGTTATATCTGTGAATTATGTGTAAATCTGAGGGGTTAGGGTGGACAGAGATTGTGAGTAAAATATAACACTTTTAAAAAGATATGACTTGTTTTATATTTCTTCAATAGATGAAGAACCAGAATTTGTAACTGACATACCACCAATACGTCGTAAGTACAAAAAGTCGCACACAAGCACAAGGTCTTAATATTCAGTCCTATTTGATAATGCCTAAAAGTGCCATATTAATTTCCATTCTAAAATTCACGTTGCCTTTCCAAAGTGAAGGGTGTGTGTGGGGGGGGGGGCAGTGACAATGCCATTCGAGACTGATGGACCATTGACAGTATGCAAGCTATTACAGGTGTGGTGACACCAATATCATCAATATTCATTGTGTAGGCCACTGACGTCAGTGGCCTTCACAATAAATATTGATGATATAGTGTCACTGAAGTTCTAACACTTTAGTAATCAAACCACATAAAATTTCAGAATGTCTCGCTCACCTATGTGTAGCCAACCCCTATGTCAATAAGTTTCTCAAAAATCTTGGCTAGAAATGTTTATAATGTGTTTTTTTTTTACAATTTCTCAGCACCTCTGAAAACTAGTTTTTCAAAACTGCATGTTTAAGTTGATTTTAAAAAAAAAATAGTAAAAATAAAAAATAATGACATTCTAAGTGGTCTCAGATTATTGGTGCTGAGTCTGTGCTGAATAAAAGCATTTGTAGCACTTTGGGATAAATATTTTTTAGATGGCAAAATATTTTAAAGTGTCAAGGCATGTCAGACTACCTCAAAAGTGGCTGAGAGGCCTCAGACTCCAGAGGGTTAATTGTAATGCTTTCTTCACCGATGAATCCCTGTTTTCTAAATTTTTTGGGCAAATTCTCGTCCTAATTATTAATTTCAGATTCTCTATGCGAAAAGGTCTTTAACATGTTAAACTTTTAAAAAATACTTCTGTGTTGAATTCCAAAATTAGAGCCAATTTTCACTTTTGGACATTTCAAGTACTCATGATGTATTCAGTATGCACACATTTATTTTTCCTTTGTGTAGCTTCCATCCTTATATTTATATATTTATTCCTGTTCTTTAATATTTTTAGCTACCATTCGAGGACCTCAACCAGGTGAGTAGCATCCTATACAAAGACTCATAAGCAACCAAACTAGAATGAATCAAAATCAAGCTACAGGTTAACCATAAACCCTTTCCTCAGTATGTGTACATGTTTCCCCATCATATCTTATAACTCATAAAGTCAGAGGCACCATCTAAAGTAATATTACCCTTCTGATTAAAAAAATTTTTTCAACTGTTTTGAACATAAATTAAATACACGTGTAAAGAGTGCTATAATTATAGCAGTTACATTACTTACATTTTAATCAGTTTAAATGGCAAGCAATCATTGTTGCTGCCAATAAAATATGGTCTGTTGTTTAAAGTCACTGACTGTATAAATCTTACATATGAATTATACACATGTATTCAAAGTGAAGGATTTGGTTGATCTACGGATCCTGCAGCCCACGGCGGGTCACAGCAATCAGCTCTGCTTTGATGTGCAAGTTTCTCAGAAGCAAAATTACAAGCTGCTAGACGATCAGACCGCAGGTGAGTCAACTCCATGTGACTGTAGCACAAGCAAGAATGTATAAATAATAATGAAGATAAATAGACAGCTGTTCTGGACACGGGTTTTTGAAGTTTGGAACGATGGAATTTGCTAAATTCTTGTGATATTAGAAAGTCGAAAAGCCAAATGGTTAGAGGTGTCATTTAGGATCTAACAAGGACATGAAGAAACCAAGAGGTTATGCCTGAATGCAGTCTCCTTTATGAGCGCTCACTACCTCTCTAAGTTCTTGTTAATATTTCACAACCCCCTTGAATCTTAAAACCCTGCTTTATATCCCTAATAATTGCACTAACTGCAGGTGAGCTGAGACATTCACTTGTCAGGTGATGTGTGGTTCAATGAGTTGGGACACTGTGTCCAAGATAAGGACGTTCATGTGTTCAAATCAGATGGTCAGCAGGGTGATCTCATCCTTAATCTCAGTTGCTTGAGGGAGTGGCTAACCTTTCTTGTTCAACCGAGCAATAAAAGATAAAAGAGCCATATGGCTACAGTTTAAATTAATTAGATATTGATTATAAAAATTATTTATTTTTTAAAATATGGTAACAGAATGCAATGCTGCCTTGTATCCCTCCAGCACAGACAGTTTTCATTACAAATTTAAAGAAAAAAAGTGTTGAATGAAAATTATGCAAAACATTGATCACTGAAATGGCTGGTTTCACGTCCAATGTCTATTGACACATCAAAAGAAATATATCTATTGTCGATGTTTACAACCATGCTTATATAAGGCATTTTTACTTTTGGTTACTAGCAGGGGTGATGTTGATAGTAAGTAAGTAGTATTACTATCATTACATCAGTTACGACTATGAATTTTTTCTAGTCTCTGTCTCAACTCCCCCTTGACCCCCTCAAAGCTTTGTTCTTGAGTGGGACTTTACACTTCAAGGTCTAGGTCTTAAATCAGACTTGGTATTGGTGGTCTTGTCCCCATAATTACTCAATTGTAACTGTTGGTCTTCTTCTGTGGTTTGTTCACTCACATTCACAATGGCGTAGACCTCCTGATCGTGGGCCAGGTGAACAGTGAAGCCTTTCAGCAGATCAGCATTCGCTCCAAAACCTGGGGCAGCGTCACTGTGGATACTACAAAAATTGTCCTCATCCAGGGACAGAAGAATGAAGATTTTTCTTGGACACCGTTCTCCTTCAGCAATGCATCGAACGGGTACTGCATCTCTCTTGGCATGAATGACATTTCAATACGTATAACCTTAGAACAAATGCAGTTTCATATTAAGCACCATGTTTTTAAATATTGCAAAGGTTTTATTCTGAGGATGAATCTTTGAAGAACAGAACAAATCTATAATGATGGAGCAATTTTTCATTGAAATATGATGAAATAAAAAGTATAGCTGAATGCTATAGAGAATAGTAAATAAAACTTTGAGAGACATATTACACTTAGGTCCAGGTATTTGGACACTGATGCCATTTTTTGTCATTTTCTCTCTGTTTACCACTACAATGGATTTAAAATTAAGCAATCAAGATGTAATGGAAGTATAGATTTTCATCTTAAAATTAGGGGGTTTAACAAAGGGATAAAATTAAGCTTTCAGAAATTACAGCCCTTTTTCACAGAATCCTTCCATTGCCAGAGGCTCAAAAGTAACTGGACATAGTAATATAATATAAAATATATACATTGTTTTAATACTTGGATGAAAACCCTTTGCAGTCAATGGCTGCCTGAAGTCTGGAACCCATGCACATCACCAAAAGCTGGGTTTCCTCCATAGTGATGCTTTAACAGGCCTTCACTGCTGTCCCCTTCAGTTGCTACATGTTTATTTGTCTTTCTGCCTTCAGTTTTGTTTTTAGTAACTGTGCTCTGCTCTGTTGGGTTGAGATCAGGTCATTGACTTGGCCATTGAAGAATATGCAATTTCTTTATCTTGAGAAACTTTTGGGATGCTTTTGCAGTATGTTTTGGGTCATTATCCATTTGTACTGTGAAGTACCTTCCTATCAGTTTTTGGCTGAACCTTGGCAGAATTGTACAGCCTCATACAATTCAGGATTCATCGTACTACTTCTGTCAGCAGTCACATCATCAATAAACACCAGTTACCCTGTTAAAAGGGCATCTATACATGTCCCTGCCATAATGCTGCCTCCACCATGTCTAACACACGATATGACATGCTTCCAATCATGAACTGTCCCTTTCTTTCACTATAATTTTCTCTTCCTATCAGTCTGGTACAAGTTGATCTTGGTTTCATCTTTACAAAGAACCTTATTCCAGAAATGACAGGCTATTTATGATGTTTTATGGCAACATCGAATCTGGCCTTCCCGTTTTTCAGTGATACCAGTGGTTTGCATCTAGAGGTAAGCCCTCTTTATTTACATTTATGAAGGCATCTCTTGGTTGTAGACTGATGTTGACTAGATGTTGTGACAAGGTTTTTCTTCACCAAAGAAAGAATTCTGCGATCATCCACAAGTTGTCTTCCTTGGTATCCCATGCCTTTTGGTGTTGCTAAGCTCACTAGTACATTTCTTCTTTTTAAGAATGCATCAAATTGTTGATTTGGGCACTCCTAATGTTTTGGTTTTTTTCCCAGCCTAATGATGGCCTCCTTCACATACATTGACACCTCTTTGGACCTCATGTTGAGTTCCAGTGAATAGCTACCAGATACAAAGTCAGTCCTTGGAACTCGATACCTTTTATCTGCTTAATTTGTCATGGAGTAATGAGGGAAGAGGTCACACCTGGCTCAGAAACTGTGTGTCAGTTACATGTCCAATTACTTTTGAACTTCTGAAAGTGGAGGCACTATGTGAAAAATAGCAATTATTTCTGAAAGCTTAAGGCAATACCTTTGTTCAACTCCTTAAATTAAAGCTGAAAGTCAATACTTCCATCACATCTTGACTGCTTAATTTCAAATCCATTGTGATGGTATATAGAGAGAAGATTACAAAAATTGCTAACTAATTGTATATATCTACACACACCCAGCATAGCACATGTAATAGGAAGGGTTACACACAAGCTTTATACAGGCAGTCCCTAATGGTTCATAATATCCAACACGTGCTACTTTGTGACAACCAAGGAAATATTGTGCAGCTACAGCGGTTTGTCAAAGTACGGTATAGTACTGTATGTAGTTACTTTTATTATTACTGCATTATTATTTTATACTCTATTATTATTTTTTGGGCTTACCTACAAATTAAACTTAAGGACAGACTGAGGAACGTTCATCCATTTTGTTTATTTCCTAAATTATAGACAAAATGTACAAAGGATTGCCTGTACATATCCAACATATAAGTCCCTAAATTACAGCTGAATGTAACAGTTGTCTCACTGTTATATGTGGGATCAAGAAAAATTTAGAGATTTTAAATGTTTTTAATTAGCTCAGTAATATCTGTTTGTGCAACAGCGACACCAACTGTAGGTACATGGTAGTCGTCTTTCACCCTGTGCTTGTGTGTGTGTGTTACACGTGGCTGGGTGGGAGTGACACTGCCTCCTGCTGGTTAGGCTGTCGCTGAACATGCAAGACGGGGTGCTAACGGTGGAGGTTGGGGAGACCAGAATGGACATCCTGCTCCACAGTGATGGGCAAAATAGCTTTCTATGGCCAGCTGTAAAAAAACGCCCCCCAGGTAGCACAGCAACGGGGATAATAGGTAAGAACATGTGTGTATGGTATAATGCATATTGATAAGGTAAGGTAAGACATTCTTTATACTTAGATATAGCCTTAAAAGTTATTTCTGTGGGTGTAAATAGTTACAATTTTACACTTTTTGTATCCATACAAGCTTAAATGTTTTCACTCTCATTCATGTAACATTGTTATAGTCCATGTTATTAAAAGCGAGGCCAAGATGCACAGGGGGGCCAGATTGGACCTGGCCCCCCTGGTCATATGCCTGGCCCACTTGGTCACTTTGTTTGGCCCATCTTAGGAAACATGGAATGTTAAACTTATCAAATGCAGTCGGCAGATTTATCTGCCTGTACCCTGAACTGCAATCAGTAAAATTTAATATGACTGATGGCAACAGCAAGTATGTAAGTGTGATTTTTGGCGAGGGTTTCATGTGTATGTACTTATTTTACAGGACAATTCCTTGTTTCGTATGAAGAGAAGCAGGTGATACCAACAGGGATACTGGAAATCCAAGACAAAGAGGTTCCTGCATCCAGGTAAACTGGATTGTTTTTGTCTCCACTGTATAATTTGTTTTAACGATATAGAACTATTAAGCATACTCTTACTCTGTCAAGAAAAAATAGTTATTTGACTTTTAAGCGTTTCTGGGTTTGCTGGCAGGATTAGTCAATGATTGATGTTTATGTGTTGTAGGGAGACGGCAGTGAACTATAATGACCCCAACAAACCGAGAGTGGACTGCTGGCTGGTGCCTTACCAGTCTGTTTTGGGGGTGAACCTCTCTGAGCTAACTGTGGTTCAGACATAGGTTCAGCATCCTGAGACTCCTTTCAGACAGTTCAAATTACATTAAGCTGTTTTCCTGGACAATAATTCTATGTCATTGTGATCAAGTCATTAAATAACATATAAACAGTTTCTCAGTTACTGCCTTTTTTATCAGTTTTATTTCTCATTGTGTTCTTTTACCTAACTGCTAAAACTGAAGTTTTATTTGTATACTAAGACAAATTACAATTAATGTACAGTACCATTGAAAAGTTTGGGGTCACTTGGATATTGCCCAGGGCACAAGAATGTTCTTTGTTTCTGGCCATTTTGTGTCTTTAACTGAACCCTCAATTGCTGACACTCCAGATACTCAACTAATTGAAAGGCCAGTTTTATTGCTTCTTTAACTAGCGTAACAGGTTTCAGCTGTGCTACCGATTTTTAAAGGGATTTCTAATGATCAAATTTTCCTTTTAGAATGATAAACTTGGATTAGCAAACACAACGTGCCATCGGAGCACAAGACTGTTAATGTGCCTCTGTGCGCCAATGTTGATATTACATAAAAATTGTAATGACGGCGTGGCATGGCGCAGGCAGGTGACAATCCACTGGTGGCTCACAAGAACTGAACACTGGGGAAGGCACAAAATAATGGACCACAAGGGGTCAAAAACAAATGGGGAAAACAAGAACTAACTACAAGAAACTGTAGGATAACACACAATAACTGACCATACACATTCTGACACAAACTAACACAATGACCAACTAAGGAAATGAACAAAGGCAAGCACTTAAATTCAATGATAATAAGGACTAATAAAAGGCGGGTGAGAATCAAACAACCAATCAACAAGAGCACAGAGCAACAAGAGCAGGTGAAGAAACTAACAGTATTGAACACAGAACTAAGGGTCTTATAAGACCTAAAGCTAGGGAAACACAGGGAAATACACTAGGAGAAAAACCAAAAAACAAACAGAACATAACCAAGGAAGTGGCAGAGAACCATAAACCAGACAAATTAAACACAGGGATAAATAATATTAAACTAAGAATAAACCAATAAACAAAAAGAATGGGTGAGGCTGGCCAGGTTACAGGCTCTGTACCACACACTCAGCCCATTGAGTTATATGGCAGTCCAGGGGACTGGGGAAACATATAAGGATTATCAGACAAATAATGACAAGACGGGATGGCCAGCAACATCTGCTGGCCAAACGGGGAAGAGACACAAAGAGCAGGATCAGACGGGTGCTGACCCCTGACAAAAAATCAGCTGTTTCCAGCTACGATAGTCATTTACAACATAAACAATGTACATTTTATTTCTGATTAACCTGATATTATTTTAATGGACAAAAATTGCTTTTCTTTTGGAAAAAAGGAAATTTCTAAGTGACCCCAAACTTTTGAACAGTAGTGTACATTTTGCATAGTGTCATGAACTATGGGGCACAGACCAGGGAAGCAGGAGAAGGAGATGACGTATTGGGGAATGAGGGATTTAATAGGCAATCGGAGAGGTATACAGGGCAAAACAAATAACGACTTCAATGACAGGACTGGGGAAAGACTAACAGGGAAGCACTAAATACAGAAACTTAATCAGACAGGACTATGAACAGCTGGTAACATGGGGATTCCACATGTGGGTGACGAGGGGGGCGTGGCACACAGGAGGATCGGACGAGCAGGGTGTCACAGAACCCCCTCCCCAAAAGTGAGCACAGGACCTGGGAAGACTTTTTGTCAAGAACATCAATGGAGCACAGGAAACAAGACCTACACACAGAACAGGCACAAGGAAGACAACTAAGACAACAAACAACAAACCACAGGGAACTTGGACAGACACAGGGGCACCAAGAAGGGAAACACAGGACCCAGGAACACTAATGGGGACAACACCAGGGGATAAACCGACAGAAGGCACAAAGGGACCGGAAGGGAATAAAGGCACAGAGGGATGGGGAGCAAACACAGGGGGCAGAAAACCAGGGGGCAAAGAAGCAGAGGGTGGGGGCACCAGGGAGCCGCAGGGAACCCCAGCAGGAGAAAGGCGGAAGCTGCAGGGGCAATGGACAACCGCGAGGCTGGAGCCATAGGGGACGCCGAAGGGGGCAAAGAGGAAGATGGAGGGACAGATGAAGGGGGTGAGGAGGAATGTGGAAGGGACACCGATGGAGGCGAGGAGGAAGGCAAAGGGGACACCGGAGGAGGCGAGGAAGGAGCCGAAGCTGCGGCAGGCGAAGGCGTAGCCACAGTCAGCAAAGGTGCTGGCAACCAATGAGTCGGAGCAAGGGGAACTGCAGGCGACCAACGAGGTGCTGGAGGCGGGTACGAAGGTGCCCTGACAAGATGCCGCAGGGGGAACAGCAAGTGACCATTGAGCTGGAGCCAGGGGGACCGCAGGCGACCATCAAACAGGAGCTGGAGGACCCACAGGCGACCGCCGAGCCAAAGCCAGGGAGACCAAAGGCAAGCCGGGGGGACAGCATGGGCGGTCATTTAGCCAATCCAATCCAGTATCCAGAAATGAAAAAACACATGTCAATACCAAACAATAAAAGCAGTTATTGGTTCCTTAAACTTTATTCATTCCTGAGGGGAAAATACTAACCACGGGAGTGACCAAGACAAGAGCAAAGTAGGCTTGGAAAGCCAGGTAAACTTTACTGGAAAAGTAAGGATGTCTTCTGACTTTGCACCACAAAGACTATTACCTCAAGACTGAAAGAACCCAACTGATAGTAGAACATAGGCTGAAACTCAAACTGTGGTCTATAAGAAATGAACAGAGGGGTAAATAAATCAAATTTCAAAGCACAGAGCCTGTGCCGCCTTCAGTCATGGAAGCAGCCTTTCCCAACCACTTACCAAGTGCCTATTCTAAAGCTTATCCTATGCAATGGGAATACTGTGGATGGGATATTACTCCATTGCTACACAAACATATATAATGAGGAATTTCAATCCATCTAACTGTTTGTGTTTTAAACTGCAAGAAGCAAATGCAGTACCTACTATTCAATTACAGGTTGTTACACCAAACTGAGCAAATGCATGTTGTAGATGTATTATTGATGAAGTGGAATGGGTATTAGTCACATTTCTATGGTTTCCTCATTTTGAGAGTCAGAATGTTCTGAGACAGAAACATGTATAAAGGACTTGGCTAATTACACTTGACATAAGGATATAGCTATTTACACTTGACATAGGGACATGGATATTTACACTTGACATGAGGGCCAAACACCAGGCAAAAATTAACTAAACACAAATATACACTGGATTTGTCCATTAATACAGTTACCTCTTTTATTTAACAGCAAATAACTTATAAAGGGTAATTCCTCAAGGAAAACTTATCCCACTGACATACATCATATTTTCACTGGTGTCCATGTCTCATTCAAATTTTTCCAGGTGAGCATCACTGCCAAGACTCCGCCCCACCACTACATTCTGTTTCAAATTAGGTGGCAGTGGGCTTAGCCTCTGCGTCTGTGATCAGAAGGTTGCTGGTTCAAACTGGGCCTTGATCGATTTGTGGGTCCTTGAGAAAGGCATTTCTAGCTCCCTGGGTGCTACAGAAGGTGGTTGGCCCTCACTGCCAGCTTGATCTCACCTATAGAGAGCAAGATAGGGGAGGCAAAAGGGATCAATAGAGTCTTTATAAAAGATATATTTGCAAACAATAATAGTGAAGAAACAAAGATTAACTTTGTGTAATAACACATATCATTTTATATAAGAAAACAAATACTTTTTAGATAGAATTTAATTTCTATACCTTTACAGGTGCAAACTATTAAACCTTTTTACTGGTGTTGTTTCATTTCAATGTGATTAATTACGATTAAAAAATAATCATTTGATGTCCCTATTAAGAGTTTTAACGCATTTGGAAATGCTGGTCTTCTGGCTGTTCAAGGGGATCTCCATATTTCCCACACAGGAAATAATTGCTAATATGTTTACCAGTATGACTGGTAATTATATATCTGGGGAGGTGAAGTATTGTCAAAGGCCTTCCCTTCAAAGGTCCTAAGAAGTCAATCTAAAATCTATCAGTCAATGCATGTTTCTTCCTCAGCACAAGTTTAAACTATCACTTTTATCACTTTGTCTATCTACCCCCCAGTATACTGTAATATAAAGTAAATAACCCATTTTAAACAAACATAGTAAATAAACAAAATAGACTAAACATATAGCATTACGAATGGAGCTAAGGCTGTTTTTCACTGACAAACCACTTGTTCCTCATCTTGCGGGTGTGTTGTGGCTTCTGTCATTTATGGGCACACGCAGCATAGCATTTTTTGATTCTGACAAGAGCAGTGAAAAGCACAATTGTGGAGCTGGTGAAAGTTAACAACATCCGAGTCAAATCGAATCTTTTTTATTTAAGTTATAAAAACTGAGACTCTTGTCTGACTCACGTATACACTATTGACGTGGTTGCCCACCTCTGCTGAACACCAGTTAAATGTACTGTATATACTTTTTGACAGAATATTCACTGTAATGCGCGATGTCAGTAGGCTACAAACAGAATGCTACAGGAAAAGTGGTGTTATTTGCTGGTGCATCAAAATAATAAACAAACAAATAGATAGATAATGGCTGACAATATGCATTTTACCTTTTAGACACACCTTTAAAATCGCATGCCGCGCAGGTGCAGGAAACCGCAATGTCAACGTTCGTAAGTATATAATGTGAGATGCAGTGTATAATTTGTGTGTGTGATTTTCATACGTAGTAAACAGCTAAAAATTAGATTGCTAAAACTAACTCGTTTACAGTAAATGATTCAGATAGGCCTACGTGCGACCTTATTTGATCTGTTATTTGCTTTCATGTGGAGTCAGCCGACTTTCCGAAAGGAGGAGTTTAAAAAGTGTTGCTTTTCGAGCGACCTAGTTTGTCCCACAGACTGCTGGTTTTCTGAGAAATGAACTAACGCTCTTTAAAGATAGCACTCGTGTTACGAAGCTCAATTGTGCCGGTTATTATGACAAATTGATTTTCATACATATATTTAATGGAATACCTTTGTAATCGCACTCAGTAACATTGGAGCATGGAGAATTATTTACTCCTTAACAATATGAAGGGAGAAGTAATCGACATCCATTTTGAGAAGAATGATATGCTGAGCTCAAAATGCTCCTGATGCGTCATTTGGAAGTGTATTTCTTAAAACTAATCCCTCTTTGTGGTGACGCCATCCGGAGGTATACATGAGCAGCTTTTTTGGACCCGCGTGCGCAATGCTCTTGCTGCTTTGTGCATTGGCTTTAAATGCAGCAATGGGGCAATACGACAAGGTAAGATCCGTCAGAAAGAAAAGCCCAAAGACAATGTGTGTTGCGGTTCCCAGCTTATCTCATGGACCATTACATCCACACAGGAACCCTTAGCAGAAAGGCCCTGCAGGTAACCGTGATTAGCACCATTTGTGTTCCTCTTAAAGAAAACAAAGTGTTTTTGGGATTTCTGCCCTCGCTTGGAATTACTTTAGAGCCCCAAATCATGAATGTCATCCGCTTGAGAGCCCGTGCTAGTGCTTAATCAGGCTTAACTGAAAGCTTGATCGAATTTTCGTTGTGTGACTTAAATCATGTAACAAAATGGACGAGGACTTTTTAAAAATTAATTTCAACAGGCTTTCCTAATCATTTCGACATTTTAATATTATGAGTATTATTAATTCATGACACTATGCAAAATGTACACTACTGTTCAAAAAATATATTAACCAAACGTGTCTTTTTTCATGTTCAAAAAGAATAATCATTGATTAATCGAAAATTATTTAACTATTTTGGTGATTATAATTTGTTTTGCCAAAAAATATATCAGGGGCAGGACGCAAAGAGGCGTCAAAAATAGCATAAATATGCACACAGAAAAGTATGCTGACTGTAGAAATCAAATGTCAACATGAAACAAGCGGAATCCCGGACATTTCAGGCATTTTTGTGTCCCTATAGTCAGTTTATTTAATTCTATTTTATGAACAAGTCTCTTATTTGTTGTTGCTTTTTTATATAATCATCTTATTATTTATTCTAATTTGAATACTTTGTTCTTTTATGCCATCTTCTTACATTCATTTACTCCCTAATTGTTTACCTTGTTTAGTTGTTTGTCTTTTTTCCGTATTATTATTCTTAGTGTAAAGCACTTTGCCAGCATTTTATGTATGTAAGGTACTATATAAATAATGATTATTATTAGTAGTAGTATTGTTATTATTGTAACTGGGACCCAAAAAAGAGGACAAGTCCGGGAAATAGAGAACACGTGGTCGCCCTTATTAACCATAATCATTTTAAGGGACTAAACAAAAGATGTTTAGAAACCGTATTGCTGCAGCTTGGTTTAACACAGATGAGTTTAAAATAAACTGACATTAAGTAGATAACTCAGATAATGTTATTTATTTGAAAAAAAGGCCTATTTAAAAAGCTTAATAAAGAGGATAGGCACCCTGTACCAAGGTTAGGCATCAGCTCCTTCAATCTTAATTTGTTTATCCAATCAAAGAGCAGTTTTAGCATGTAATAAATTTCTTAGTTAGGGTACACGATGTTATACAAATGGTTATAGTTTAACTGAGGAGGAGACACCTCCTTACATTTTCTGCTTAAAAGTACATGGTCTTTTTTCTTTTCTATGCAGATGTCATCGAGGTCAGGTAAGCTGTGTAATCAGGTCACTCTCCCATTTCCTCCAAATAGACAGATTTGTCAATCTGCAGGTGCACAGTCCCAGTGTTGTTTTCCAGTCAACTGCCATATAGATGTATTTTAAATGATGTCATGTGCAACTCAACAGTGGTGTTTTCAACTGATTATCATGGAATTCCTCCTGATTATCATGGAATTCATGCACAAGGGACTTTCTGAGAAAGACATTAAGGACAGGTGGCCTCTGTTTTAAAGGTGGAACCAGACCCAACTTCACTGTGTCCGTAGACCCACCCACTCGTTCTTTGACGGTCTACGTGAACATGACAACTGAGGTTAATGTTCGGGTGAGATTGTGCTACGGGCAGCGTGAGGAAATCTGCTCAGAACACGAGACTCGAGTCCAAGAACTGGTACTTCTGTGGTCTCTTTGCAGCTCTCTGAATCTTCGTCATAATTTCTCTGATAATGTTACGTTCTCATCCTTCCATACATTTGAAGTACCTTCCAATCCTTTCAGTGTAAGGATATTGTGTAGTGCAGCTAAAATACCTGGTCTTGGTGCATGTCACAGGTGACTAAAGAGTCTCGAAGTGTCAACCTGAGCTTCCCCTTCCTGCTGCCCTGTCTCTGTGTGCAGGTAATGACTATATGGTAATCCTAAATCTATGTAGCTTAACTGAATACCACATATATTCTGGAACATGCAAAATATAGTATGCAGGATTTTGGTTGCTTGTATAGTGCCTGTCTTGCCATGGAAGAATGTGTAGTTTTTATATGATGCTCTGTGTTGCTGTAGGTGTACTATGCAGCCCAGGATGCTGTTCGTACCACTGTGTGTCCCTTTAAGACCCTCGCATTAGATGGTGAGTCAACCCCTATATGTGTCTATATTGGCTTTACCAGAGGTACTGTTAAAACTGTCATCTCTGTACTCAGATCAATTCAAAGTTTATTTATCAATTGCAGGCACAGCCTGGTCATTCTCTGTACTAGCTACTACAGTAGCATAATTGTTGCTCTGCTTTACTTCTTCAGAGAAAGATGTGTGGCGCACCAGTGTCGAGACTGAATTTGATAAGAGCTTTAAGTGGCAATCTCGATGTCCCCACAAACCTGCTGCCGCCCTCTGCTGGCGAAACCAGAAAATATCTACCTACTGCCTGGCCATTGCTAACTCCACCCTGCTTGCTGATTCAGTGAGTGGGATAACGTCTAACCCTCTTCTGAACCTGTACTAGTTAGATTGTTGAAATATGAATGGATGAATGGAGGTATGATTAGAATTTGAAGGGAAATTCATGTTTATTATGAAACATATATATCTCCCACTCCAGCTATATATGGAATAAGACCAATTAGACCATAAATTCACTATTTATACTATTTATTCACCATTGAAACTGATTCTTAATTTTAGGTATAATCATAGTATGTTAAGCCTCCTTAAATGTGTTTGCATTAATGGTTGGATACATTTTGATAAAATCTTCTGTAATACAGTGGTACCTCGGTTCTCGAACGTAATCCGTTCCGGACTCCGGATTGAATCCTAAAAAGTTCGAGTTCTGATCGAATTTTTCCCATAAGAAACAATGGAAAACCAATTAATTGGTTCCTGGCATCCCAAAATTACACGTAATTTTTTTTTTTTTTTTTTTTTTGGCATTTAAACACAAAATGAACAGGATAAAACAAGAAGAGCATTTTTTTCTTAATGGCTTCCAAAACGAT
>JAODLC010000133.1:10282424-10298032 GCA_026781145.1 Hippopotamyrus pictus
GTTCACGGTTTGACTTCTGATATTCAGATCGAGTTCCAGGTCAAACTGGTTTGTTCGACTTTCAAGAAATTCGAGTTCAAGTGAGTTCGAGAACCGAGGTACCACTGCATATGAATACAATACACTAAGTGCAGATTTATTAGGCAAGTATTTTACTTGCATCTTCTCCTCACACCAGTATTTTCTGTCCAGATGACTTTCCAGTTAAAAATGGACAGTTTAAAAATACAGCATGCTCACCATTTTATCTGGGTACTTTCTGTTTGAAGCAAAACAGGAAACTGTGGATCCTTCCCTCTGCAGAATTATTAGGCAAAATATTATTTCTAATAAAATCCCCCTCCCCCCCCCCAAAAAGGACCTTATACAGTGCATAAAAAAGAAAATAATAAAGTGCCTGTTAGAGGGATACAAAATAATTTGAAATTGCCAGACACTTGGACATGATCTCCATACAATGAAGCGTTTTCTGGCCAACAGCCAAAGATGATGAAAGAAGCATGTAGAGAGAAGATGACACATATAAGCTATGCAGGGTTTGTATTTACGCGTACTACATTGTGGGGACCAACACAATGTGGTAAAACCTGTTACTTTTTAGCTTGTGGGTACATTGTTCAGGTCCCCACAATATAAACCCCAGTTTTATAGAAATCTGTGACTGCAATCAAAAAACTAATAATGTCAGCACTCTTGTATTTTGCTTGGTTATTTATGGTTAAGGTTGTCAGGGTTATGATTATGGATTTGCACATAGGAATGAATGGAGAGTCCCCACACTGATAGAAATATACAAACTGTGTGTGTGCGTCTACCCTGTGATGGACAGGAATCCCATCCAAGGTATACCCGAATCTTACGCCCTATGCTGTCTGAGATGCACCTGTGACATTGCAAGTAATTTTGCCCTCCCTATCCGAAATGGGTGGGTAATACTTTCCCTGTCCGATAGCGTTCTTCAAATCTCAACTCTCTGCTGTTACTTGACACAGCAAGGTCTCCACATGTAAATAAACACTAATAAGAATTTGCTTGTCTTTCATTCACAGAACACCAACAATCCTGTGATAATGGTAAGTTGGTGCTTATGGCCTGTATCCACTGTCGTAACTCAAGAAATCCAGTTTTGAAAAGTCTCTTTTCTCCCTCTTTCAGAACTATAACATTTCTCATGTGGACAAACACCCCAACATATGTGTCAAGGTGAGTGTATCTTTGTTCAATGGTGTCTATTAGTCACATTCCACCCATTTGCTCATTCAATTCAATTGCCCATTTGCACATTGCTAATCTGGTGTTTCACTGTATTTTTTGTCTTATGTCCATGTCTAGATTTTACTGTCTTATGTTTTACATCTATATGCCCTACATATTTATATTATGTTTATTACTTGTTTTTGTGCTAAGACCAGTAAGGAACAGTATTTCATCTCAGTTTATGATCCATGCATTATGAATCTGCAAGGTTCGTACAGTCACGAAAATTCTGAAAAAATCATGGAATTAAGAAATCACATTTTCCCTCACCTGAAAAAGTTATGGAAAATAAAAAATATCTGAATGTTTTGGAAAAGTCATTTTTGAGAACCACCTTTTCAAAAATGTTTTTAATGTGATTTTTTAAAATCATCATTTGCAGTATAACCCCGTCTCTCTCAAGCAGTATCTTGATATGGCATTTACCCACTTCTAGATGTGGTACATACGTCACGACACGTCATGTTCCTGTGGAGCATTGGCATAAACATACGCGTTTAAAAACTGGTGGTGACATTTTTAGACCTCGTCAGCACGGTACAAATCTCATGTACAGGTCTTTCAGTATTAAGATATACTTCTCCATCGAAGGGCAAAGGGTTCAATCTGTAATGCATTATTATTCATTGCTGTATCATGTCTCTTGTGTTTTATTTTTAGTACCATATGATATTATTTAAATTCTTAACCACTTATACTCAAAATCTGTAAAAAAAATTTTGTCTGATATGCTGAATATTATGTCTAAATTCGAACAAGCAAAGTAAAAGGTAACAGTCTGTGTACATTTATCATTATGTTGTAAAAGTTTATTCTAAAAGAGAAAGTTATTTATTATGCATGCCATCAAAATTGCCCTGACGTGACATAAGCGCAATTTGTCAGGTCTCCACAAAGATCTGTGAGTGCAATCAAAAAACTAAAAATGCTAAAAGTCTCGTATTTTGTTTGGTTACTTATGGTTAAAGTTAGGGCTGGATAGGGGTTAAGGTCGTCAAGTTGTGATAAGAGTTTTCCATATGCAAATGAATGGAGAGTCATTTCAAGAAAAATATAATTACAAACGTGTGTGTGTGTGTGTGTGTGTGTGTGCTTTGTCAATGTCATACATTTAGTATGGTCGTGTGGACAATACTAAAAGAAATATTTTATATTTATACAATCGTTAGTTCCGACTCTGATAACCACACTTGGACATTTCAGCCGTATCCTTCCGTCACACAGGTATATCTAAAAACCGTAACATACTGTGTCTCATCGCCAACAACACGGAGCCAGCGCTGGGCCGGTTCTCGTTTGGTGCCTTTTGAGAACTGGCCCACATTTTCACCGGTTTCAAAAATGAACGTAGGCGGAAGTGAGAGTAATGTAATGGTTCGTATGTATTTCGTTGGATTTATTTTGATCTTTTTCGAATTTTAAGTTTTTTAAGTTGCCGAACCGAAAAAAAAAATGTTCCGACATGTTGCGATCTGTCTCTACTGCCTATATCGACTTTTGTCTCCTTAAAGGCCCCCAATCTGTGTGTGTGAGTTTATTCTTTATTCTCGCTCGTTGTTTTACTGCTGTCCTTTTAAGGATCGCATAATAAAGAAATCTGATAAAAGCTAAACTTTGCTGTCCGCCTCCTGATCTCTTCACCCCTCGAGCGCCTGCGGCCTTGTGCCGAATCACAGCCATGATTTATTGGGAGTACAATCACACTCCTTCTATATTATTGCTTAAATAATGAATATTGTTATCTTGAAGAGTAGAATGTGTAAAGATCGTATGAAGTCCAAATATCAGACGGTACAAAAGAAAGATGTGATTGTGCATGTCTGTGTTTTGAGATGCCGCACAGCACTTTGCATATAAAGACATTGTTCTACCTATGAAATAGATTCCTCTGCTATGAGTACAAGCTAGCAGAGAAATGTAGATACAAAATGTGTAAAGTTACATTTCGAGTATCAGACTGTGTGTGGGTGTGGGTGTGTGTGTGTGTGTGCACACGCGTGAGAGAATCGGTGTCATTTGAGTGGTTACCAGATGGAACACATTTAATATATATAAAATAAACACTTTCACAAAAAGTATAAAGTCACTTCTAGCTTATAATTCCACTCAGGTGCTAACAGTTGCAACACACACCCAAGGGCCTTCCTTCATATATGTTTACATGCATAATCCACTGTGGCATTATTTGTTCATGGCATTATTATTATTATTATTATTATTATTATTATTATTATGTTTGATTCTTAAACTTTACACATAGTATAACATGTTGGGTATACTTCAAGTTAACGTTATTTCATGCTTACTTTTCTGACGCGTATATTGCACTTATGTCACATTAGGGTAATTAGAGGCACACAAATAATTTGGCTTTTAGCACTAACTTTTACAGCTTAGTAATTATTGTTTCTTGTTATTGCAAATGTAAGGAATAAAGTAATGACTTTCTATCTGGTGATAGCTATAAAAGATAATTGGTGATAGCTAGAAATTAATAATTGTCCAACTCACATTGTTAGACCAGGTGGAAAAGGAACTATGCAACTTTTTTGATAGTGTGTGTCTGAGCAAGAGAGAAAAGCAACATACATATCTGTAAAATTCTATGCAATGAAAGGTAAATCCATATGCAAAGGATGACATAAATAAATTCCCTCTTTCTCTGTTTACCCTCCCCCCATCTCTTTGCAGCTGTCTCTAAACAGCAGTTCCCGTGAATACTGCATCTTTAAGGAAGGTAAACACCCAAATAAATGCTAAGTTGTATCATAATGCTGGGCTTTGCCCAAGATTGCCAGATAAAGTAGTGAAGACCAAATGAAGCCTCATGAAGCACTTGCAGTATTTTCAGACCAGACTATATAGATGCTCTGGGACATGCTTTGAGATTTTTGACATCTTTCTGAGCCCTTTTTTGAAAGAGCGTTATCTTAATTGGGTGAGAAAATATTGCAAATGGTTCATGAAGCTTCATTTGGCCATCATTGAGTTCAAGTATAAACTCGCTTTAAAATGTATGCATGCTGTTTTGTTTTAGTAACAATGACAGGAAAACTATGTTTTTGGTTTCATTACACTATGTGCACTACAATAATAGGGGTAAAGGAATCCCCTTAAGCCTATGAGGATGGAAGAACATAATATAAGGCTTTATATGCTGAAGCTGTTAATTTAACAATATTTCAAATTAGTTGACTGGGAACAATAAAGGATCTTTGCAATCATATTGAACGACTTGGTCATATGTAAAGGTGGTGTAACACCATAATTTCAAAGACACTAGTAACAACTACTGCAAAGATATTTTTAGGCATTTAAACTAGATCATGTGAGTTTGAGAGAGTGGTCGTTGTGAGCTTGCGGAAAGGCTCGTAAATGTCAGGCACGCTCCCACACACATTTACGCTTCTCACACATTTACACAGGTGTCCACTATCAGCAATCTTGGTTTCCGTCTTACAAGGCTGAGTTAGAGTGTAAAAGTAGCAAAACAACCACAAATGAGCCCTGGAGATCCGGTGGATGTGACACACACAGCCTTCGTAGACGTGCAATGCACGTTTCAAGCCTATACTTCATTATTTAAGAGCGTACATGCAAAACCTGAGACGCACATGCGAAACAGAAGGAACCTGTGACGTGGCCTTCCTTTGTGACAAGGCGCTAGCCGCAACTCTTTCATTCCCATAAAAGTGATGAAAATGACTTTTTTCAGTGTTGTACATCTTTACGAGAACAAACTGAAACACAAGTCGAGACACTTTCACACAGCACTACAGGTTTAGGTTTAATAGGAAGTGACAAATTTGAGAGCAAAAACTGTACATACATCATATAGATACTTGTCCACTTAAACTGCATCTCTTCTGACATATTACTTTTGGGCTCAGCAAAGCCCTTAACCTCAAAAACTGCTTCAGTGGTGCCAGATAAATAGCTGACCTTGGGCTCCGACCCTAAGCTTCTGTATTACCTGTGTATAATTTATATGTGTTTCTCATAGGAGTTCCACAGGAGATATGTGAAGATTGAGTTTTGTTATACTTGTTATCTGTAAGATTAAGGCATTATCTTTATTGTTCTATTGTGGGAGGAAAGTAGAATATGTGTAGGAAGCAAAGAAGTCCATTATTTGTTGTCTTTGAGATAAGACTGTCAATGGCCTAAAGTCAGGCTTCCTCATCATGTTACAGTTTTGGGAACCAAATCATTCAGTCCTCATGTAATATGTCAGGCTAGGACCGGGAAAGCAGGAGCAGGGAGACGGACAGTTGGGGAATGCAGGATTCATTAGAAATCAATCTATCACAGGACACTGAAAATATGCAATGACAGGGCTAGGGAAACATACTCAAACGCGGACTGAAATCCACAGGACTAATTAACAGCAACAAGAAACAGCTGGTAAACACGGGGATTTCACACGGGGTAGATGAGGGGCGTGGCACACGGTAGGATCAGACGAGCGGGGCATGACATAATCTAAGAACTTTGGTTAAATTTGACTTTACTCACTAAGTTCACAGCAATTATACTTAAGAACCGGGCTGAATGAGTTTTGGAAATTTGCATTTCAATTGGAGCTTAGGGCCCGACTGTGAAGTTACTTTGATGACTACAAGATTTGAACTGATGACCTTGAGTTCAACCAATCACCTTCACGGGCACACAAGTCCTAACATCTAGAGTAGGAGTTACCAAGCTTTATGTGTCCACGGGCTGGTTTATGTCATACAGAAATTTCATGGACTGGTAAAATGACCGGGGAGGGGGGGTCAGGGGGCTAGCAGATCAATCGCTGATTTCACAAGTTTAAGTTTTACATTTATTTCAGGCGTGAGTAGAACTTTTCAATGTGAGGGGTCTTAAAAAATGGAAAATATCTAGTTTGGTTAGTAATAATCAATTCCTCTGCAAAACCCCCAGGGCTCCACAGCCCGGTGGAATACTGCCCACAGTCCAGTACAGGTTCACAGACCAGGGTTTGAAACCCTCTAGTGTACAGCGCAAAGACCCACCAAACCACAGCAATAGATAAAGACAGAGCTTAGGTGATACAGACCCAGTTGGTTGTATCTCTTGTTTCTTGAATCCTCCTTGAAACATGCCATTGACGACGGACAGATCAATGTAAATTTTGACAGGGATTCTCTTTTTTGTTTATTTGTTGATTCTTCTTGAGAAAATACAGTGCAGCTGGTATTTCTGTATATAGTGTAGGAATGTAAAGTTAACATGGGGGATAAGCCGTTCTGTTGACGAATGACAGGCTGCTGCCATTATTTCTGGTGAGTTTTGTGGTTGCTTTCTACTAACTTTCCACCAGAACCTCTGCCTTAGGAAAATCCCTTTATCTTTCAAAACTGAGACAACAATTTTTTTGTGAGGTGACAAACTACCAGAGAGCCCATCCGCTCCACAATAGGTCTGTAACCCAAAATCTATGTTTGATGTGTCCTTCTTTACCCTTTCATCCCCCTTAGATCTTACTAAATGGCACGCAGAAGTGGTCCCTGCCTCCCAACACCTGCAAGTATACATCAGAAGTACCGAGCCAGCATCATTTTCTGCTCAGCTTTGTGTTATACGGGGGCAGGAGTGTGTTACCTGGGGTGCAGTCCACTCTGTCAGCAAGGTGAATGAGGTGAAATACAGAAAAGTGTGTGTGTGAGGGCTTGTATATTAGTCTTCGGGAAACTGGTGCAATACTCAGAGAGAGTAACTCTTGACCAACTGGTTTTGTGGTGAAGTGGAAAGTATACCACATTAAAAATACTTACTCCTTTTAAGGTATTAAGACAGGCATTATTTAGTTAAAATACATTTATTTATTTAGCAGACATATAAGGAAAGCAGCAAACTACTGTCAGGAAACCATACGTTGGCTTTTCCTGGACACGTCTTTTTTTTAGGCCCCTATCCGGGTGTCCAGGCAGTTTTTCAAAAATCGGCAGTTTGTCCAGGTTTAGCGCTGCAACCTATGTGGTCCAATGTTGCAGGTTACAGTGGAGTACAAAGTGAAGGAAAAGGTGCCAATTTCCAGTATTCAGCAGCCTCTCAGTATCATAACACAACATTTGCAAGTGCACATGTTTAAAAATTAAACTACATCCACATTCCTACATGTCATGTTGCTTACGAGTGATGTCAACTTCCAGAAACCAAGTTCTGGTGAACAATGCACAACCTTAGCTTAGCCTTTTAAATTTTGTTGGAAAAGACTTATATGCACATTTATTGTGTCAATTGTGAGTGGATTGTAAAACGACAATTAACTGTAAGGTTTCCATACATCTGGGTTTCCCCAGATAAGAATTTTCATTTTACAGGGGAACCTTATTAATATTCATGAGTGAAGCACTACCTGATTGGCCGGTGAATGTGAAAACTCATTAATATTCTGAGATCCCTGGACACGTACACTTTTTCATCACATCATATATAGTAACCCTACAACTAGACATACATGCAGCTAGGCTAAGCTTCCAGTCAGTGACCACGTACAAGTGCAAGTTAGCACTGCAGCAGCACATTTGTATAGTATATTACAAAACTCTGTAAGAAACTAATGGAAAAGGTATTCAAGTTAAAACACGACGACTATGTTCCTACTAAACAAGTGCAAGATCCAAGGGAATCCAGCATTGCCTAGAGACCTCAACCAACTGGTGGCTGATAACAGAGGTCATTGTTCCAAAGAGCTGTTTACATACTATAGGTGAACCCCTGGTGGATCTAATAAATAATTTTGTGTCCTATAGGACGGTACCAATAACAAAGAATTACATCTCCCATTCAACCATCTCCGGCCGGAGCTGTGTGTGCAGGTGATATAGTGATCTGTTCCATACCTATTTGTCATTCATATTACTTAATTAGGTGATCGTTCAAGTTGCTTAGTTATTTTTATCATTACATATTAGTATTATGGCCAAATGAAGCTTCATGAATCAATTGCTATATTTTGTGCCCCCATTAGATGGCGATCTAAGTTCAAAAAAGGGCTCAAAGCATGCCCCAAAGCAAACCAATGCCCCGTGTAGTGGTGTCATAAAAATTCCACAAACAGTTCATGAAGCTTCATTTGGCCATCACTGCATATCAGGTAGGGATTCTCTAAATGGAGTCCTTTTTTATTTGGAGGTCTCTGGTTTAAAAGAAGTTGAAAATTCTTGCTCTAATCCAATGGTCCTCAATCCTTGTCCTGGCGCCCCACCTGCCAAAATGTTTTCGTTCCAACCCTACATTAATCAGGCTTATATGGTCCTTAAAGGGCTTCACTGACCATGTGTTGTGCACGCCGCGAGGCTTGCGCATCCAGTCAAAACAACAGCGGTGTCCGCTCACTTATGCGCTGCGCTCGCTGCCGGGCTTCAGCGGGGAAAGTGGGCGTGGATTTCAGAACATTCTCCTGTCATTTTGTTGTTGCACCGGCGGTCAGTCATGCCGAGGTATCTGTGCCCGGTTCGCTGCCTTGTTTCTGTTGATCGCGCGACAATGCGTCACAGCGCGCAGCGGTCAAAGTTCAACAAAATTCAATTTTGACCGCGGTGCTCGCACAAGCTCCCCGAGCTTCGCGCGGTACCGCTCTGATGCTGCGCTTTCGCTTTGCTCGGCGCAGCGCGAAACCGTCCTTGCGTCGCGCAAGCCATAGGAAATAATGGGTCTGTGAAGCCCTTTAGCCTAGTAAGGACCATATAAGCCTGATTAAGGTACGGTTGAAATGAAAACATTCTGGCAGGTGGGGCGCCAGGAACAGAATTAAGAACCACTGCTCTAATCACACAGTAGTAAAAACTCAGGTTGGTGTGTGAATTACAGTGTCAGTATAATGGCAATAGGGCAGATTTGGTGCATCTTGTTTGATGTCTTATAGATCTGGCAGACAGACTCATTACTTTACAGCTGGAGACTCTTCTGTCCTTTCTGTGAGTGTCCCAGTATCATATTTTCATTCACTTGGCAATGCTCACTCGTCACTTTAAGCCAGATGCACTGATGCCTCTCCCCTGTGTCTCCCATTTCTTCTCAGCTTCACGCGAGAGGTGGGGCCTTGTTGCTCTGGCAACCGCTATGGTCATAACCTCTGGAGCTATTTTGGCATACCTGAGTTACCATGCCGCCCGAAGAAGACTCTCAGGTACAGGAAACTGGGAGTATTGTGGTCTGTGGGGATATGTTGACATGGAAGAATTGGTTACTTACCCCTCTCTCTCTTTCCAGCTTGGCAGCTAAGCTGCAGGCCTGTCCTGCTGGTGTGCTCTTCGGAGCAGACAGATCAGCTGTCTGCTGTATGTGCTCTGGCCTCCATACTGCAGGGGGACCTGTGCTCCAGCGTGCATATGGCACATCTGGCATCAAGAGGCGTGGGTGTTGCTGACCTGGGGCCCCTGCCTTGGCTGTATGGCCAGTGTGAGACCGTGCTGGCTGCTGGGGGTCGTGTTCTGGTTGTTTGGAGCCCAGAAGGTAACTCAGCCTACCAAGCCTGGTGTGGACCAACTGCAGAAGAAACGGGAGAGAGCGAAATAGAGAATGTCCAAAGGAGAAAAGAGAAGAGTGAAGGAGATGGTCGTCACATGGAGGGAAGTGACAGAAGCATGGAGCCCAGTGGAGTCACCACATCTGTCCTGAGGGCAGCGCTGGCTTATCTACGGGGCATGTTGCACGGCTACGGACAAAGTCGTGGTTTTGCACTGGTGTGTTTTGAAGGCCTCTGCTGCAGCCAGGACATTCCGAAGGAGCTCAAGGAGCTTCCGCTATACCAGCTACCCTGTGATTTTAGGGCCCTGGTGCAGGAACTGCATTACCCTCAGGCAGACACTAGGTGGCAGTTTTGGCACAGACTTTTTTCCACCATACAGGCATACAGGGTGGCAGATAAACTGGCACACAAGTTACGGCTCCACATGCCAGCAGCACGGGAGCAAAGGAAGGAAGGGGCAGCACTGTGTTTGGTCAGGCAAGCCAGACCAGAAATAGCCAGGTCTGACTGAGCGAAAACATCACTTACTATCCACTTAGGGAAGCTTCCAAAACCCGGAATCACAGATCTCATTGTTTTAACATAACAAGTCCCTTTGCTGTGGGTGGCATGAAAAGTTATGGTGTATCCTTATAGGTAACCTGTAATCTGGTAGAGCAAGGTTTGAGAAATTCCACTGAAAAGTGTTTATTATGTCAGTATTCAGGAGGGAAAAAAGGCGCTTTCATTCAGAAGAAGTCTTCGGTGGAGTTTTCTTTTGAACGTAAAAAAAAAAAAAAAAAACTGAAATCATGCAGACAAACTAAATCCATGGTTTGAAGAGAATATATGGAGATCCATTTTCAAAATTAGAGCACAGTTCATACTGCTGTCAGTGGAGCTAATGTAAAAATCTGTGACGTTATTATGTATCAAATATTGTTAGAAAATTAATAGTAATAAACAATATTCATAGAAGGAAATGTATCAAACACATTTTGTCTGCTGTGTTTCCTGGATATTTGCATTTGAGGCGTTTTTCAAAATCAATAGCTTTAGGCTTAAGGTCAGTACTTTTTTGTGTGTGTTGGATTGGATATATTGCAAAGCATCCTTGAGTTTCAGAAAGGCACTATATAAATAAAACATTATTACTTCCTGTTTATCACAGTCACTGTTGATTTTGGTACGTTTTTGTTGCATCACATTTAGCTCTGATGGTGTGTGTGTGTGTGTGTGTGTGTGTGTATTTGTCTCTAAATAGCTCGAAGCGCACACCTGAAAATTTTAATGAACCTATGGCACTGGTGCCTCACAGTTTCCTCATGAGTTCTCCAGTTTCCCACACAGACTATAGGTGTATGTGTGCATACACTTGCCCTGCAATGAGATGGTGCCCCGACTTGGGTTGTTTCCTGCTTTGTGCCCAAGGTTTCCAGGACAGGTTCCATACCCCCGCAACCCTGTGTAGGACAAGTGGGTATTGAAAGTAGATGGATGGAACAACTACATGCCACTGCATAGTTCAATTTTTATTCTGCAGTAGAAAGCAGAACAGCTTCTGTTGTTGACAGATACACCTGAATCTAAATGGCTGTGGAGGAAAAAGCAAGCAGAGTATCATTACCTGACCAGAGCCAAACCTGACCAGCAGCATTCCTTCATAACATTTACTGTACAACTTGGTTAACTGAGGTATGCAATAGCCTCCAACTCTGTCATCTGGCTCCATTGTTGCTGACAAGGTGCTGCACAGCCTTCCAATTCATACCTGAATGACACCAAACAGTGATCATCAGTCTTCAACAATGACATTGTTCTGCAACCAACTGCAGAACACTTTTCACCAATGACGTCCTGCAATTGACACAGATCATTTTTCACATCTGAGGTATACAGCATGAATTAATCATATTTACAGATACAGTGAATATACTTTAATAGGTACTGTGACTATATGAGGAAGTACAGTGCCATGTATGAGGTGTGAGTTTTATTTTTATAATGTACTATATTTACATTTATAATGATTTCCAGTGTATGTTATTACACTCAGCAAGAATGCTGGAACTGCAGATGTAATAACAATTATTCAAAAACCTTACTGGAAAATAAAAATATGAATTAATACATTGCGTTAAGTAAATAAGATGTATGTATTATTTACATAAGTTTTCTTAAATTGCATTAAATTTAATTAGTCCTTTAAATTGTGCTCTTATGAATGCCATGTTAGACCATTTTGTCTAGTATGGTCTGTTCAAATTATGGCAAAAAAACAAAAAATAAATTAATAATAATAATACATTTTATTTATAAGGCGCCTTTCAAGAAACCCAAGGACACCTTACATGAAACAGAGTAAAATCACTAAACAATAAATATAATAATAATAATAAGAACATGCCGCCACAAAAAAAAAAACAGTGAAAATAAGTACATACCGGAATACAATTAAAAATAAAAAAAAATAATTAATTAATTAACCAAATAGGATATCTGTATAAAATGTAGTCTGTTATTTTGGCTCTGCTCAGCTATGCTTAAGACCAGGGACGGATCTAGGGCAGTGCCCCCCCATCCCCGATAATACATACTTTTATTTTATAACCATAAAAATGCAAAGTACAGAGAGGTTTTCTTCCCTGCCAACCATTCTGCTAACATTTGATTGGTTGATCAGGTTAACAAAGATCATCACCTTTCGTAGGACAGCTGGCTTAGGCTACACACAAAGATATCAGAAAGATTAATGATGTGGCTTTCGGTTCAGCTTTGTAGCCTACCTTTCTGATGCAGTTAAAAAAAAAAAAAAAAACACGGCTATATTTTTTTAACTCCTTATAGACTTCTAACAGAATCTTTAAAGTTTGTCTTAAAAACATAAAATGTCTAAGAATTTTCCAATATGTACTATTTTTAATCAGTATCTATAAATTATTTTTTTGGGAATAATTTTCCAGATTTAATATTTTAAAATTTAATATACTCCTATCCATCTTCCAACCAGATTGGTGCCAATCCCGGGAGGGTCGGAGCACAAGGCACGGGACGACCCTGGGTGGGATGCCAGTCCTTCACAGGGCACCGGGGGACACCCTGGGTTTGATGACAGTCCTTCACAGGGCACCGGGGGACACCCTGGGTGGGATGCCAGTCCTTCACAGGGCACACACCCTGCACACACATTCGCCCAGAATGCTTTTCCTGGACTCATTGTTTTCGGACTATGAGAGGAAACCAGACTATCTGGAGAATACCTGAACAAACTCCACACACCCAGAGCTGGAGGTAGGATTCCAACCCCCCGTGCCTGCAGGAGAAGGAATGAGCCACCAAAATCAATATAGTCTAGGACTTGATGGTAAATGCACACAGTAACACAAAGAGCCCCATTCAGTGAAAATCTGGAATAGAATCCTTAAGAAAGAAATACCTGTTTGTATAGTCTTGCGACTATTTTGAGAAAAAGGTACATGGTTGAACCAGCTGTGAACTTTGGACCTCATAGGACTCATTGGCTAAAAGTACAAATTAATGTTTCACTAGTGTTTAGCAATGTTTCACCAAAGTGAAACTAATACAATGAATGGGAATTCATAATGCATTCATAGAACATTTATAAGCTATAAAGTAGGGCTGAGGGCTGATGTTATGGTCCTGAGTTGTTTTAAGAAAAATGGGTTTGTAAACCACCCAGAGTGAAAAAGAAGTTAATTTTTGCATTAAGATGTGACTGTTGTCAAGATGACTCTCCTTGTTAATTAGATGCCAGTGCCTCAGTGTCGATGGCAAACAAAATACAGAGGCCCTATTCTCAAAGGCGATGTGACCCAGGGAAAAGTTACTGAACCGTAGTAAACAATGGTCTTCTCATGGCTTACAGATTTACAGGTTGCCTAGCAGAAAGCTAGAAAGTAGCCACCCTATGAGAGGTTATTCGTTTGAGAGAATACAGCTCAGTAATAATGGCATGGCAACAGATAAAAATGTAATATCCTTCTTATTTTTTATCCTTGTTATCTCTTAAATAAATATTTTGTATGAACATAAGAACATAAGAAATTTACAAACGAGAGGAGGCCATTCAGCCCATCAAGCTCGTTTGTATGTGCGAGTGATTTGGGACCTGCATGTGTGTCCATAAGGTGCGCATGTGAGATATGAAAGGCATGTGTGAGGTGTTTCCAGAGGTGCCACTCAATCTGCAAAGCTGCTCTGCAGCAGCACTGAAACCTTGGAGGGCAGGGCTGGCCTCTCTGGGCGGTTTACCTGGAAAACAAAGTCACACACCTGTCGAGATTATAGGTGAGTCAGAAGTTCGCTTCAGTTATCAAACAAAAAATGGGCAGGTTAAGAGTAAGTACTACTGAGGTTTTAATGTTCTTGTCTGATGAGATCTTTGCTTAAGTCTGGATGGAATTTGATCACATAGAAAGTACCTCAAATGGATAGCTATAGCTAGAGGTGAGTTAAGATTTGAGCTAAAGCTGTTTGGGACTGAATTTTGCATGGTAGGACATTTGATCTTTTTCTTCACAGTATTTACTCAATCGCTAGACTGGAACAGGTTTTTCCGAGAAGAAGAGACTGACCAGTGTCGAAAATGCTTTTGTAATATGACTGGTTAGTGAAACGAACTAGAACATGATAAGCTATAAACCACATTATGAAGATAGCGCAATCTAAGGAAGGGGAAGCGCTTTCATACGCATGAAAAAATACTTCTCTCTTGTGTTTTAATAAAATAGACATTAATAGAAATGCAAAATTGTATATTATCTAGATACGTGTCTAGTAAGTAAATGAAAAATGAATACTGCCTATTGTTTGTGTTCCTATAGAAAGTATTTTAAGAATAAAATTTTAAATATGACATTTTAACTAGTAATGAATATTGTATTTCACCTAATTGTCCTAATCGTTAATCGGATTCTCGCCTTTTTAACTTTTTAACAATCTCTTCTGTACTTTGTACTGGACAAAGAGTAGTTTAATTTTCCTGTAATTTCTTTAGATAATAAAAATAGTAGACAAAATTATTTTACTCAGTATACACAATGTTGTGCAAATGTCTTAAGAAAGTGTGCAGTAGCAGGTCTAGACAAACATAATGAAAATCATTTGTTTTTAAACATGATGACAAACCAAAACACACCTTGAGGTTACGTAGTAAGTAATATCTTGTGAACAAGGAAAGAGGTGAAGTGCTGTGACAGGTGACCTGGCCCCCACAATCCCCTGACCTAATCCCTATAGAGCTGGTTTGGGATGAGTTGGATCGAAGAGTAAGAGCAAGGTAGCCAACTTGTGCCCAGAACTTGGGGAAACTCCTTCAGGACTGTTGGAGAAGCATTCCAGGTGGCTGCATCTGCATGATAGTTTAAAGAACGCAAATAGTATGCAATGCTGTCATTGAAGCAAAGGGGGGTATTTTAAAGAGTGTAAAATCTGAAAACACTTTGAGATGTTGAACACCTCCCATTGTCGTTGTGATGTTTGGTATGTATTACTTCATTGCCTTGAGGCAGTTTACTGTAAGGTGAATAACATAGTTAAAATAGAGACAAATGCAGTAAAGGCAAGTGTGTCCAGACTTTTGACTGGTCCTATCAATATACAGGTTCACACACATGCAATAACATGATTAGCCTTTTAGAAAGCTTTACCAAGTTAACTCTGATGGAAATACATACTGAAAATACAGGTCCCAATCAAAAGTTTAAGACCACTTGAAAAATGACAAAAAATCATATTTTGCATGGTTGAATCTTAACAAGGTTCCAAGTAGAGCTTCAACATGCAACAAGAAAAAATGGGAGTGAGACAAAACATTTTTTGAGCATGCAATTAATTGAAAACAATGATTAAACTGAAACAGGCTGTTTCA
>JAODLC010000133.1:10298132-10320649 GCA_026781145.1 Hippopotamyrus pictus
TTCATGCAAACTCCCACCCCCCCCCCCCCCCAACCACACACACACACACAGTGCTAGAGGCAGGATTCAAAATACCAGCCCTGGAGGAGTGAATCCACAGCACCACCCACTGAAGCTTATATCTCTTATTAATTATGTCACTAAAGCACACAGAATTACATCAGCCCTGACCACGAATGCTTATTTGTATTGCCCAGAACTGTGCATCATTCATTCAGCCTCTCTATGGCCTTACCAGGCTGTCGTGGCTCTTATGTTAAGACGAGATCTTCATACAGCTGGCTCTCCTTCCTGCAGAAACACCTGCATCTGGATGCGTCGCAGGGAGAGGCAGTCGCAGGCTTTTCATGCGACGCCCTCAAGCGCGACACACTGCAGTAAGCAAAGGAACACACCTGACTTTGCCCACTGAAGAGCATATTTTTGACTGCGCTGATTTAAGTGATTCAGGCATAAGTGCGCATATTAGCATCCGTTTCAGATGTAATTATCCTTTTCCACGCCCAGCTTGCACCGAGAAAATACTTGGTGAGGCATTTAAATGGCTCCCATTACTCAGGTGAATGTGTTTGCCCACTATTGGACTGAAGCAGAGGAGGATTGCATTTCCTATTCACAGTCGCATGGCCTCTCCAAAAATTGCCCTCAAGAGTCGCTTCAGATAACAAGTGCTACTTTACGGACACTAACAGGTGGTTTTGTACGATGCACCGCTGTCGCATGCAGATCCATGCTTCTTAATGCAGGAAAACCACACATGCAGCCCCTCCCCCCAACCCCATGGTCTGCCATCCATGCATCTAATCACACCCAGGTGACCGTGACATTTAATGAGCACGTCCGGATGCATAATCTGGCCCTAACGAGAGCGTGACACACGCGGGGCCAAATCCTGAGCCCACTGCAGGGTGTCGGACATCATCATGACTTTTCGGCCAAGCTAATGCAGTTCTTGCATTTTCATTCGATTATCCATGTAGATAAGCACTCCGGAGATGAAAAGATCTCCCAGACATACCAATGGATAATTAAAGTTTCAGCGGCCAAGCCTTAAAAAAAACGACAGCCGGATCACTTCTCACTAATCAAACAAGATGTCCGATTCATCTCTGTGATTTTTTTTTTTTTTTGCAGCGAGATTGGTGCTTAAACGGCAGCGCTCCAATCCTGGGCTGCTCTCCCGAAGATGGTCCATCACTACAGCTTTCTCCAGACCGCCAGTTTCCTGGTATCGGATTTTTAATGGGCCTTCCTTTTATTGGTAGTTCTGACTGAGGAAGTGGCAGAAAGGTCAAGGCACTGGCACAGTTTATCACAGAAAAAAGCAGTGTGCAGTGTGCAGTGTGCAGACTGTCGTCCTCTGTACTAGGAATTGGCATGTAGAATCATGTGTAACTTTCTATTGATACATAGACAGCTGCTCTCTTCGTTTTGTCTGCAGTCAGGACGTTGTATCATAGTATAATTTTGTGTTAGTGTGAAGCGTAATTTACTTCCTGACTTTGTTCTCACTTTATCTGATCTTCTGTTACTCAGCACTAACGAGCGCCCTAGTTAGCAATAGCATGTTATTTTGTCCCGTAATTGCACTGGTTTTGTTAACATATTTGGGTACCTTCAACTCCACACAGAACACGCTAACTCCTCACAGAACACGCTAACTCCTCACAGAACATGATAACTCCACACACGCAGAACTTGGATTAGGAATCGAACACGCAACCTTGGATGTGTGAGGCCGGTGTGCGATATAAACATGCCAGTGCGGGTCAGGGAGTCCTGCGAGAGGAAGGTATTACTACGATGATGATGGTGTACCCTCTTTGATAAGCTACACTCTGCTTCTACGAACTGGCCTCAGTGACCAACCCAGCAAACACATTATGTGGGAATACAACAGTGCAGCTGTGTTTTTTCCATAAATCTGTTCTCCTTCTGGAGATAAATAAGAGGATGGTCAAGCTTCATCTTCCATTATGGTCTCTTACTGTAGCTGTTGATTTGAATTCCAAATGCACCAAAACTTGGAAATATGCAGAGCAAATGACTCTACTTCGCTTACAGGGCACCTAATTGCATTTATGAACCATCCCTTAATTTGTTGTGTCGCACACTGGTACTGAACCGGTTTGCGGTGGCAGATTCCGCTCCGCTCTGGTCCCCAGCTATGGCAGCCGACGCTCTCGCGCAAGAAGGGCTCTTACACAAACAACGGTTTGCTCACTCATAAAGCTTGAGGTTTCGCTGGACCGGTTAGGCTTAATTTCCCTGTTGAGGAGCGAGACAACCTCCCTAGAGGTGAATTTGTGGGCTGCTAGAGCATCTTTGGATGGAGTGGGCCCTGAAATTCACCCTACGTGCTGAAAAGTCTTGCCAATATCCAGGGCTATTTTGGTCCCTTCACTGTTATGCCACCTGCTGTCCATTGTCTGCTTGTGCGCATACAGCTGAACTACAGACTATCTGAAACTCCTTCAGCAATTGACTTAGAACGCAGTTTCATAACAGGTTTTATGTGTGAGAAAAGGAATGTGCAGCCAGTAAATGTTAAAAAGGCAATAAGTCTGGCATCTTCAATAAACACATCGACGATGAATGAGTAAGTGTTGTAACTGACGTAATTCCCTGGCACACCTTTAGACCTGTCTTCGCTACACGCTGCTGATGGCTTCCGGATGATGAAGTAAGTGATTTGGCTCGATTGCAGTTAAATGTATGCCTAAGCGCAGCTTCAATCGATTTAGGATGTAGGTGCTGGGTCCCAGCCAGCTACTGTCTTTCTGGGAGCTTTTCCAGCCTCGGTGTTGTTCACTGGGAAAACACGTCTCCCGGCATCACCTTCAGCGTTCCGGGCCTTCGAAAAAATGACAACTCATTTCACTCCGTTTGGGGTTGACCTTTTCCGTTCCGCTCATCACGCGACGAGCTGACCCGAGTCATTCACCATGAATGAATTCCCCCGGAAACGTGGTTTACAGCAGGCAATTAGTGTTTTCTATTTGTCATGCACGCTCGGCTAGTGCGTTGGGAATAACGGAGCCATTCTTTTGAATACAGGTGTAATGGGGGCCAATAAGGCTTGTGACATATGCTATGTGGATGGCATTCGCTCCAACCAGGACCACCGGAGACCATCTTGACTGTAACAGATACAATTATCTGCAGAATGTGGCAAATTATGTTGCTGTGCTTCACAAAATATACATTTCCAAAGGCAAAGGGTGTCTTTCTTGGTGGCACTGATGTCCAATTTCCTTGGGAAAACTCTCTAGCAGTGTTTGTCAAACCCAGTCCTCAAGGACCCCCAGAGAGCCCACATTTTTTGCTCATTCCCAGCTTCATGCACAACAGACATTCGGTGTACATGACTGTTGGTTCATTCTTAATTGTTTGATTCAGGTGTGCTGAGAGCTCGCAGGGAGCAAAAATGTGGACCCTCTGAGGGTCCCATAGGACCTGCTCGGGAAACACTGCTCTAGTAAGGTTCTTTGTTAGAATAATTTTGTCCTGAACCTTCCTAAACACCGGGGCATGCTGGGAGATAACTGAACCACCTCCTGTCTCCTGGGCCTTGTGTACAAGTCTCTGTGTGTCCCGCATTCACACATTTGCTGTGAATTTCCTGCAGTGACTCTGCTGCTTTATCCCTGAAACTGAAAAGCGTGCAATGAATATCTGACCTCACATTGTGCCTAGCGTGTGCGTAAATGACCTCCGATGGACTGGCACTGTGTCCCAGGAGTATCGCACACCACATCTCACTAGAGCACTCTTTGTTTCCCACTGCATACAAGGTCAATGAAAATGGATGGAGGTCATTCATAATACCAGGGCTTTAGACTATACTCACGCAGAAGTGTTACGCTAACGTTTTTTGCTAAGTGTTTATTGATTTTCCCACTGATCGCTGTAACAACCTAGCTGCGACTCCATTCAGGAACTATTTGCGTTAGTTATGTCCTTGGTAAGTTTTGAAATTTTCACAGTTCACTGTCAATATGACATTTAATAGGCTAAACTGTAAGCATGGCAACAAATTACACATAATATATATGTTGTACTTGTATATATACTGATTATTTTTCCAGGATAATACAGCAATCTGAATATCTAGACAACTCAATTTTCAATTAAAAAAATTCAGTAATAAATTTGTTGCACATGGCAAATTGGTTAAGTAAAGCTATCCTAGTCCATCCTCCTCCCCCCCCGGTCACTCTCCCATGCCCCCTGACTTGGGCGGGAAGGCCAGCAGAGATGGGAGGAGAGAAGATGGACTGTATTTAGCAACTGAAGTAGAGACCAAACCAATACAGAACAAAAGCTGTAAACAAGATGAGAGGGGGGTCAACATAGATAAGACCCGAAATGGGTACTGGGTCCAGGAAAAAGCTGCAGTTGAGGGGTGGGTCGTGTACTGGAGTCTCAGTGTGTTTTCTGGGGGCGAGACAAAAAGGGGGTGTTAATCTACTGTAATGAATGAGAGAACAAACAGGTGAAATTGGGCCCAAAGACCCCCCCCCATCGCAGATCAACCTAAAATGCGTCACAGTAGCTCTGCCACTTGGCATAAATGGCGAGGACATATTTAAAAGAGCAATATTATATATTATTACATATTATACAGTCCTGATCAAAAGTTTAAGACCACTTGAAAAATGGCAAAATATCATATTTTGCATGGTTGAATCTTAACAAGGTTCCAAGTAGAGCTTCAACATGCAACAAGAAGAAATGGGAGTGAGACAAAACATTTTTTGAGCATGCAATTAATTGAAAACAATGATTAAACTGAAACAGGCTGTTTCACAGCTGATCGAAAGTTTAGGACCACACCTCCAAAAAAAACCCGTAAACCCCCCCAAAACAGAAATCAAACTTCCAAACATGAACTCAGTACTGAGTAGCTCCACCGTTATTGTTGATCACTTCAAAAATTCGTTGCGGCATGCTTGATGCAAGCGTTTCCATGAGGAGAGTGGGAACATTTCTCCAAGTGGTGAAGATGGCCGCACGAAGGGCATCTACTGTCTGGTACTGTTTTCCATTTTTGTAAACTTCCCTTGCCATGTGGCATGTGGTCCTAAAATTTTGATCAGCTGTGAAACAACCTGTTTCAGTTTAATTGTCGTTTTCAATTAATTGCATGCTCAAAGAATGCTTTGTCTCACTCCCATTTCTTCTTGTTGCATGTTGAAGCTCTACTTGGAACCTTGTTAAGATTCAACCATGCAAAATATGATTTTTTGCCATTTTTCAAGTGGTCTTAAACTTTTGATCGGGACTGTATCTTATTGTCACTGGTGTGCCTCTGGTATGAGAAACTTCTTCAGATAGAGGAAGCAGTCCGAGATTTCCTTCCAAGTCACTGTCTCATACATTTATAACTTTTAGTTAGATTAATTGTGTTGGAGAAAACAAAGCCTATACTCTGTATGCAATGAGAACTTTAATCATACATTAGAGACTGACAGCCCACAATTGCACAATATATTTATTAAGTAAACCAATGTAATTAAGGTAAAAGACCACCTTTTGTCTCCAGAACCACTTCAATGGTAATTGGTAGTTGGAGCAGCCTTTTTGCACGCCACTGTTGTGTTATGCTGTGTTGAGCTGTGTTGTGCTGTGTTGTGTTATGCTGTGTTGTGTTATGCTGTGTTGAGCTTGCACTTATGGGCTTCCTGATAGATTTAACATGTCACTCACTTCCATAAGCCCGTAGTGAGAAGTAAATTTCTTGGGGTGTCCAACAACATTATCGGTCCCCCACGGTAGAATTAATGGGGGCGGGGGGGCAATCCCATAATTTTAGTACCTGGCTATGTGCCTGAGCTCTTGGATTAACAAGGTCTTAGTCCGACGCAGTGCGACATGACATGTCCGGAGTTCTGTGTTTGATTTCTTGCTGTCGATCAGTGTGAGTTATTTGATCTGTCATTGTGTGAGTGACTTTCATCCAATGAATGTATGATTGTTGCTATGGATGTCTTCTACCTAAGCCTGGTTAAAAAGAATTTCCTTTATTATGTTAAAGATTTATTAAAAATTTTTTCTTTATTAATACCCCACTGTTGTGACAAGACCTTGAGTTTTTGTCTTGTTTGGTGTTTGTTCTCAAAACAAATCAAATTTTCTGGGTTTTACTGCTGCTTTTTCAGTGGTAGGGCTAGCAGACAGCTCTTTTGACAGTCATGTTTAAACTTGTTTACTAGCAAAAATGGTCACCTGATATAACCACAGTTTGGTCACATGGACCTTTTGTAAGTTCTCAAATACTTAGGCTGTTAATCATTTCTTGTTTCAGTTTCAGTTTCACTTGCATTCATGCGTTCATTATTGTTTCAGTGACCAAGTTCTTTGTTATGACTGGGTTGGGTTTCTTAGCTCTGGTTCCTATAGAGTAACTCTCAGCTGCTCCCTGCATCCCCTCCTATGTTTATGTGCTACGTGCTGCTATGTGTAGTACAGTGTGTGTGTGTGTGTGTGTGTGTGTTGTCCATGCCCTGCTAAGTTGATTGTAGGTGTGTACTGGTGTGACTGAGACTTCGAGACTTTAAGTACGTGACTGCATGTAGTTATACACCACTGTGAGATTACCGCGCATGATCTCACTGTGCATCAGATCCTCTGTAAAGTTTGTACATGTATGCATTATTAATGCCTGCCATTTACGTTAAAGGGATTAGTGGTGCAGAGGTGATCTTTAGCCAAACTGTTACAGCATTCCTGAGGCAAGCAGGCTTGAATCAGAGCCTATAGCTAAAGCTAATTATAGATGTGATGGATTTTTAAACTTATTTGAAGCATGAGTAAAAAAACATAAAAAAACAGTAATATCCTCCTGAGACCCAAGGAAAAAAGTGTCCTTCAGTTTTAGGTTAATTGTGATTTTCCATGTCTTTGGAAGCATCTTTTTTCAAATTTATTTTTATTTTTAATTTCACAGCATGTCCTCTTTAGTGTACAACAGGAATAAATACGTTTCCTTACATCAGTGAAAAGACATGCAAAAACAAAATTTCCACTACAATGGACATAAATGAATGGGTGGAGTCTCAGGAGGATATACCTTGGATTCCATTCTTCATTGTGTGTCATATACCTGTGAAGGACAGCATTCCAAAGGTCAGTACCTTATCTATACACAAGTATGCGAGTATCATGCTCAATTCTATCCCTATAAACTGAAAGTAGATGTGAGATATGGAATTGTCGAAAAACCACTACAATGCTCAAGCCAGCTCACCATCCACCATTAAACTTACAGGTACGCTTCTGCTTAATATTATTACAATTTGCACAAATATCGCTGCAACCATTTGCTGGATGTCAATAAGACCTCAAAGAGTTACAAGAGTTTTACTGGGTCATACAAAATTCTTATGGTTTAATATGTGCTCTTTTTAAGTCAAACACAATGAATGTCCATTGTAAGGGCCTAATTGCATACTCCATGCAAGTGTCAGAAAGTGGTGTATGACTTAATGGGTCAGGACACAGTGATCTGCGATCAGGTCACCAATCAGTTAAGAAACCCAGGTTCAGCAGAATGCTGTCACCGTTGGACTCGAATATGAACTCTGTTGTGCTTTGAGTAGATAAACAGTCACAAGATGGGTGTTTAGCTGACTGGATTTAAAGTATGTATGTACAGTGATGGCATGCAAACACTGACCACAGCATTTTCAGTTCCTATTACTCGACATACTTATGTGCATACAAATGCAGCCTATAACAAATTATATAAAACACATAATCAAGAGCATGAGCTTGGAAAGGGTAAAAGGCCACCCTTTGTATTTTGCTCATTTTTGTCACAAATGCGAAATACTAATTAACAAAAAAATCTACCATTTCCAAAAAACATGTTCATGCTGATGCGGAGTTCGTAAAAATGGAATTACCCAAGCGCCGCTAATACCCCTAATGCTTCATTGCAACACAGTCAAATGACCACAGTCTGACAGCTTCCCAAAACCTTCCTGCCTGTCTGTCTGCTATAACTATGGCTCAGTTCTTCCATATTTATTCATCTGTTGTGAACCAACAATAACATATTTTCTGCATTTCTTCAGACTGGAACATGCATATATACCTTGAACAAAAATGTCCATATGTAATAGTGCTTTTCTGTGTGTGTGTGTGTGTGTGTGTGGTGTCGGGGGGGTTAGTAATGAGAATTTTGAATGTCACTTTTTGCTTGCCCCTTAGGTGATTCGTATTTCCAAAGAATGTTTGCAAAATCCATCTTACAAAATGTGGTTGATTGTTTCTGTCAGCCTGCTTGTGCGGAAATGTAATTTCACAAAAGAGGAACAGATATTATTTTGCCTGTGCATGTTCATATTGTTTCACAGCGCGGAATAGCAAGTAATCTCTGTCATTAGAAAGGCTGCTGTAGTGGTTCATCTAATCTATACTTTTATTTTTTTAGAGAACTCCAAGAACAACTCGAAAACCAGGTTTCAAGGAGCTCCGTGCCTCGTTTCAAGACTGAAATCAAGCCAAGTATTGCCTAACCCCATTGACTGGAAAAGGGAGCTAGCATACAGTCACTTCCGTGCAGGACGCGTAGGATGCCGTGGGAGTGGATGTGAGAGGGCGAAACGTAACTTTGGCTCAGCGGTCTTAATTCATACAGGTGTGTACGGGGACTATCGAGGAACCGCGGGTGGCGCGGATCAGCTACAGGAGTAACCACGCTGCCGGTGGCGGTGTGATCAGCCAGGGCAGCGGTTCCCGTTGTCAGCTGCATCAGATATCCCGAAAGGGGAAGACCGAGCCACTTACCCGTGGGACGATGCCTCATCTATGGCTGCCTGTGGCCGCGGCACTGCTGTCCGCGGACTTTGGCTTCTCGGCTGTTCTTCTGGAGAAGATCGACTATAACCAGAACTCCCAGTTCATCTGTACCCAGGTAATAATAATAATAATAATAATAATAATAAGAAGAAGAAGAAGAAGAAGAAAAACTATAATTTACATTATATTTTACGTGTTATTTGTTGAACAGATTCGCCAGAGTTAAAAACGAGACATACCGACTTCTCTAGATATAAAATATATAATTTTACCGCATATTGCAAACGCTCTGAAACCTTAATACGTAACGCAGTGTTTCTGTAAATTAAAGGGTCTATTTTTTTGCGAAGTCCGGATTTTAAGTGCTGGAAATTGGTCCATAATAAATTATTTGCCTGTAATGGAAAAAGGGATAGAAATGCGTCTGGGTAATGGACCATGGTTTACTTCTCCTTACTTATTGATGTCCCTCAGAGAAGTGGATACCCTATCCGTCAGCAAGTGTACTGTTTCTATAGTAACAGGCTTTCCTTCGGAGGTTTCGGGTTTGTAGAGAGCGGTTCCCAACCTTCACAAGTGCATGCGTTATACAAAAAAAAGCTTTACTCCTTTGGGACCTGTATAACTGATTGAGGCTGCTATGGATCATTTGGCTAAGGCTGTTCATGTACTTCTGTTTCACTAGAAGTTTTGTTAGTGGTTTGTAAAAACTCAGTTCCTATAGTCCATTATGGTTAAAATTAGGCTTGCTCCTGAGCGCTCAACAAACTCATAGGCAGCTCTCCCAGAGTTATTAACTTTTCCTGGAAATTGTGATTTTGGTTAACAGGCATGCCTTTGTGCACCTTAACCAAAAATGCACCTACCTTAAACAAGCCAAACAACCTACTGTCCCAGCCTATTCTGCCACTGTAGGTTGAGACCAATCGCCTCAAGGACAGTTTATTTATTAGGATGGTGTTACTCCAGTATGCATATCTTGGTGTGTTGTAGTGGTGTTTTCTTGCTTAATATGTGTGCATTATTTTGTTTTTGTACATTCTTATAATCTTAATTTATAATACTTTAAGACTAAATAGAAATATGTCTAAATGTCTGTTTCTGTTGTACTTTATACACTTAAATGTGATTCTGAAAGGTGTACAGTTTTGTAAAAAGTTTGAGGGGGTGTTTATATGGGTATTTCTCTCTAAAGGTCTCTCTTTCATTATTCAGGGCATATCAGACTGCAGGATCTGGGGTAAGCACTCTATTTTGAATGAAAATGAATGAAACTTTATTGATCCCTATAGGGAAATTCTCTTTCTATCTATCCCATCTTGCTCTCCATGAGAGCAAGCGTGCCAGTGAAGGGCAGCCACCCATAATGGTGCCCGGGGAGCTGGGGGTTAAGGGCCTTGCTCAAGGGCCCACAGACCTGCTGAGGCCGGGCTTGAGCCAGCAACCTTCTGATCACAGGCACAGAGGCATAGTCTACTGAGCCACACGCTGCCCCCATTACAAATGAGAAGCGTGGATGATGTGCAGTGCATCTGGTGCTCAGTTTTATATGCAGATGTTGGCCTGTTATTCCTCTCCCTTTGTTTGCTGCGTGGATGACAGCCTGTCAGTATAACACTCTATTCTGTCTAGATGAGTTCATAGGGTGGCCAGTGCGGGGTCCAGTGAACGTTAGTAATATGGAGCTTAAGCCACTGCTGTGCTGCACAGAACAGAGGAACTGCAGACCATGTCTGGAGATAAAAATCCAGCTCATTGTGACAGGTAATCTTCTGTGTGGCTGGTCGGCTTTGCTTTTGCATATCTTAATATTTCAGCATATGTACTATTCACAGATTAACATACATGTGTTTATGGGAACACACCTATGCATGTCTTGCTAGTATTCTCCAAGGAACAATACTCATAAATACCATAATTATGACTACACATGTACTGCAGCCGTTTACAGGGTATTCTGTGGTTTGTGCATGAGACAGTGCGCAGTATAAGCCTGTAATATTAAAATTGTGCGACTCTTCTCCAGTGTTTAGTTTGAATTATATTAGTGTTTAAAAAACACTTCAGCATTCTCTTCCATAAATATGCAAGCTGTTTTTTTCCCCTCTGGATGTCTCAGGTAAGATATCATATGAGGAATTGGAACAGTCTGCTGAGGATGAGGATGAGGATGATGCTTACAAAAGCCTGGAGAATGAAGAAGGTAGGATCAGTAGTCAGCTCTTCTGCTAAGAGCTCTGATGTATGTCCCATTTGTTCTTACATTATACAAACCCATGTGTAGCTTTCTTCCTATCTTTGCAGGCTTCCTATATTTAAAACAATATATAATTTGCCTGTTTCTTACATTTTTTTTTATATATTGCAATAAAGGAAATGTATTTCTCGTAAGGATTCCGCCGGTATCCATTCGTCACCATCGGTTCACATAAAGAGTTATGAAATCTCCGTAGACACGCTCTTCTGTCTCTAACGGCCATCCCCTGTTGGTGTCTGCATCCCGCAGCAGTGGCCTCGCTAAGTTTATGCTACAACGCTCCACCTCTGCTTTCATTCTGCAAGAAACTGGAGTTCAGTCTGCTCCCTGCTGTTTTGGAGGAGAATGATACGCCTGAGGTAAATAAATATAAACCTTTGCTACTTTTGTATGACATTTTACATGTACATATACAGTACTGCACTACGATTGATACCGTATTCCATTGATACATACTTTACAAGTGTTACCAATTCACATGCCTTGCATGTCTCATTTATTTGGCTCAGTTTACATCTGAGCTGAACCTTCTGGATGTGCTGCCCTACCATTAGCATCCTGATCACTCTGCCCCACGCTGTTTATCTCCTACAGGTCTGGCTCTCCGTAGTGATCTCTGAGAAGGTGTATTTCGACAGCCAAGTAACGGTGCAGGTGTATCCCTCTACCTTACAGCGAATCATCACAATCCCTTCCATACAAGATGGTAAACAAACATGTCCAAGGACATCTGCTGTGTTTCACCCCAAAGACAAAATTGCACAACTTCTATCTTTAGATGGTTTTCCTGTGCTGTGACTATTTGAGTTGATCACACACAGCTGGCACACCTGAACGGCCCAGCTTCAATTAGAAAAAATAGCAAACAAAATATCCAAGGCTCTGTACAAAAAAATACTGAAGTTGCTAAATCATTTGCTAAACTGCTAGACAATTCAAACAGACTTAGGGCTACTTTCGTTTTAAAAAATCTTCATGCACTTTATTTTCAGTCTTTAAACAAAAGCTTACATTTCAAAAAGGGTGTGTTGATATTTTTTATTTGCTTTACACACTCATACGCTTTACACACTACCTAAATATGCAAAGCACATGCATCTACATGAACCTCACACAGCCAGCAATGGAACATAGCTGACATGTACCAAGTCTGAGACATAGACACTCACTTGTCAGTTTTAGGCTCCTATGTACCAGCTGTTCGATTTTCTATAATCCTCTTCTTTTTCTATCCCTCAGTCTGTTCTTCAGCCCTGCACAGAGATGTGGAAGGATGTGATGGTGAGTAGAAAATGCTCCTAGTGTCATGTGTGGTGGGTAGACCTTGGATTTCTGGAATATATAGCTATTATCTAGCTTATTCCTGAATATTATTTCCCTGACTAATCTAGCTAATACCTTTTAGCTGTTTCTGTACTTTATATGTGCCTTTATCTCAACAGCTACTGTTTTCTTAGCGTCTTTAATACCCAATTCGTTTTTTAGTATAGGTAATATTCGCTAGCAGCTGCGACTGGTCAAATGCACTTGTGCTGTACTGAACTCGCACTGCAGTCATATGCTGTGACTGACATTTTTTTTCCATCAGTTCCCACAATAAGGACTGAAATTGATTGGAAGAAGGCGGTGGTCACCCTGCAGCTGGATGATGATGATGCGGAGCATATCAGGTCCGCAAAGCTGTACATGTCATATGGAGACCAGGGTGAACGGTCATACAGGCAATGGGTGAGTTTCTGCGATATAAATTAAGGATTCTCTAGTACCATTATGAGTCTGAGAGTCAGCTCATGTTCAATTTACAGTTAAAGACTGATGTGGTGTAGTGTCTGTGGGTCTAATGGGCTATTTAAGCTAGGATATCAGGGTATAGAGGCGTATAAAGGTGATTAGACACAACCACGAATCTGTGCAAGGGATACTTAATGCGGCACCTTCAATGTATTAATACTGTATGTCTATTTCAACTCCAGCAACAGAATCAAACAGAGAAGATTACTATTCCCCTGATCTCAGTCGCGCCCTGCCTGTGCTTCAAGGTGATACATCAGTTTTCTAAGTATTTCTCATAATAATAATAGTAATAATAATAATCATCAGCCTTGTTATTATTATTGTAGCTGACCAGGGCTCTTATCACAAAGCTGGATTTCTTGCTTAGCCGGACAACATGTCGGATTAAAGGTAGTCTGGGCTAAATGTAAGTGAACGAAGATAAAGTCCATTTATGCTGAGGCATCTTAAATCAGACAAGTTATCCAGCTAAGCTAGAAATCTGGCTTTGCGATATAGGAGGGATGGAGGGATGGATGTATAATAATAATAATGTTTAACACAGACAGATGTTTTATTAAGATATTGACAGCTGTTTTGTCAGTTAATTTTATCAAGTGCTCATCCCTAAATACCATTCTGGCTGCTAGCTGCCCTGTCCAGGTGGACTTTACCTTGTGCTGTAACGCTGTCTGCTGTTCTTCCCTTTGACAGGTATGGTGGATTGGAAGCATACACCCACTGCGTGCAAGAAGCTGTCCCTTTGTCAACCAAACAGGTAAGTGACACCAGAGCTGTTCAGTTAGCATTACACTTCCCAGGCAATGCAAAAGGAAACCTGCCTGTATTTCTAAACCAAGTACATACAACAGACACCTATTTATATTTGGACATTAAAGCTGAATTGTAATGAATTTTGTAAAGATTTGTGTTCTTTGAGAACAGCATGGAAAGAAACTAACCATTGCACTCAGGTGTAAAGGCTGTACACCCACCCCTCGGTTTATATATGTTTCATTTACCTGTATACTGATTTTGATGTCACTGTGACCTCACTGATATTCGTCTTGAATCATTTATTGGAATGACACACTTTACAAAGCACAAAATATTAATGGCTACATATGTTTACAGTTAAGACCCTAACTACAGTTGATACATGTATGGATGGATCAATGGATAGATATTTGGGTTTATTTTTGTGTTTTGTATCCGGTAGTGATTTTTCTAATAAGAAATAAAGATAGATTTCCCACTTGTGAATTTTCAGCTTCCAGACTGGATTACTTTCATATTCTGCCATACCTGCTATTAATCTGCATTCATTAATTCAAAAAATTACTGCAGCATGCAGAGTAACCCCACGCTGTACTCAGAAGTATTTCCTCGGGGGTACACTTTATAACTTATTCTCCCAGTATACAATATCCATTCAGCAGTATTTGCCATTTACTCTGGGACACTTGACTGTTCTTTACAGGAATCTTTCTACTCTCCCACAGAGTTAATTAAAAACGTTTTGAACAATGTCACCGTGTCTGTGGACCCGGTTCCAACAAACAACAATGAAACTGCACTGTCCTGGACACTGAGCGCCCCCTGCAGGGTCGATGCTGAATTGTGGCTCTGTCAGATGCCTGAAGGAGGAATAGGCCACTGTGGAGAAGTGCAGGGCTCACGACAGCGGCTGCATGTCGAGAAGCGAGTATGTGACCTCCAGTGGACTGGCAGCGTGTCTGCAGTTTATCTTTTAAATGCACATTTATGTTATTTTTAGTCACCTGACTTCACAGGAAACGGTATAGGCAGAATTGTTCTGTGATTTATTGTTGTAGCATGCCTGCGCATTACAGAATAACCATCCAATAATTAGCCTGCAAAAATGTTAATTGTTAGGCCAAGACATTTTGGGAAACGTGAAAAAAGTACTCGAAACCAGTGCACAAAAAAGTGCACTTTAGAATTTGGTTTTTATTGTGTAGACTATAAAAAGCTTTCCCCCTTTCCTAAATGTGTTACTCGAACTGCGCACAATAACATTGCAATTTTTACAGATAGCTTGGCCCTTTAATGGCACTAGTCTAATTATGAACTTGCTAGCATAATTCAGAGAGAGCCATTAAATGTTTGATGACATTAATCTTTATACTGCAGGCTCTACAATGAGATATCTAAAGGCCTGCTCTCATTTTCTTGTTTTTTAATTCATTTATTTTGTATTTCTTGTTAATTGTATTTTATTGTAATTACATTAGAGTTGTCTCATATTCTTAAGTGATTTCACCTTGTTTACAGCATTCACTGTTTAAACTGTTTGAACTGCCTGCTCACTTTTTGGTTTTAATTTATTGGAATCTCTTACTCTACAGACCACTGGGAAGTTTAGTAATATCATACCCCATCCTTACCTATGTGTTCAGGTAAGACCATCCTCCATCTTTTTGCCCATCTCCTTCCTGTTGCTGTGCACTGTGGTGAATGGATCATTAGCTGAGTGGATTAGGAGCACATCTGTATACAAAGATATTGGCACAACCGTGGATGTGTGTGCATGAGTAATGTGAGTAATGTATATATGTGTGCCTAAGTAATGTGAATAATGTATATGTGTGTGTATGCCTGTGTGTAAGACAGGAGTATTTTGACCTGTCTTCGTGATTGTCACCCTCAGTGCCATGCAGAAACTTTTCTCGGGGTGGGTGATCAACTGAGGGACCTGGTGAATCTTGCCAACCGGGAGTGGGTTTCTGTTGGTGAAATTCATAAAGGCAAACTCAGGACTGAGAAAAGTGGCACTTTCAATTGTTAATACACATCCCTGGTCAGCTGTGGTGTGGTGAAATTGACCGGGCCAAGTAGTACCTCCATCACACTCTGGCACCTCCCGGGTCACTTGTCACATGTTTGCCTGTCTACTTTTGTCCAGGTAAAAGTCCTAGGGAAGGATGGAGTACCGGACACCATTTGCCCCTTTGCCAGTGAGTCTCAGCCACAAACCAGCTGAACAAAGAAGCCAATAGCACAAACCACACTTGTCTTTCTAAACTGTATATGATTAGCGCAGCATTGGTGGCTAGTGGGATAGCCTCACAGCATTTATTATTCTGCATAAACTTCCTGCTTAACATTTTATAGTATTAATTTCTTTCAAGCTGTCTTGTATAATTACTGTATAACCTCAGGTCTATATTGTTGTGATATATCTGTTGGTAACTGATATTGTTTCGGAAAGTGCTTTATGGAAATTATTTAGTCGGACTGGCCAAACCATCTGCACACATTACTGATTCTGGGAGAAAAATAATGTATTTCTACCTCCCAATCCTGTGAGAAAATTGTTGACATGGAACTTTTCCATTTGGATGACTTTTAATGCAGTGTGTTACTTTTCTGCTTATCCAGAGTGACTTGTTTGATGAATTTGGTTTTTAAGATTAAAGAGCAACCTATTCACAGATGTGTTTGTCGTAGAGATCTGTATGACATCAGTCTGATCCGTGGCTTCTTGCCCCTCAGACTCCCGGAGACGCTGGACCCTGGCTGTGCTCCTCGCCGTTCTCGTGGTCTGCCTGGGCATGTTTGGACTCTACCTGCTTCAGGGCACCCTCAAACGTGTGTATCTCACACATACTCAGATGCATCTTACACACGCCACACAGGCATTTCTCAAAGACACACTCTAGTGATGTAGTCAAGACCACCTAAACCGAAACTTAGTCATTACCAGACCTGAGTGTATCGAGACCGAGACAAGACCAAGACCAAGGCAGGACGAGACTCAGACAAGAACCAAGACCACAGCAGGGCTAGACCAAGTCAAGATCAGAAACAGACTAATGTTTGAGTCTACAACACCCTATAAAACAGTGTGGAGAACACAGGCACCATCATGGTTAGGCAGTGTGGCCTAAAATTTGTGTTACAGTATAACCTGAACCATGGACATTTTTTCTTAAAATTTAAATATAAATGCTTCTGTTCAAATGTAACATTTTTTCAAATAAGACACACCTTACATTACAATACATTTCAATTTTGAATCAGGATATTTTACACCCAGTCACGGTACTGTGTTAACCCTTTGAAACCTATACATTTTTGAGTGTTTTTCTACCCCTTTGATTTTACACTTATTACATTGTATGTACATGAGTTAGCCCCATATGCTTTATGGTTTTGTTTTCAGGACATTCTGGGCTGTTCAGATGAATCATAATTTGATGTGTAAATGCTGACATGGTCTTGATATCATCCTTCTTATGAGGGAAAATTACTTGTGCCTATTGAAATTTCTCAATTTTTACCAAGACCAGTCTCAAGTACTACAACACTAAGGACGCTTTTCTACCGCACCAAGTACTGTACTTTTGGTGCTTTCACTTTTTCCATTGACTTCCAGTTGGGTACCTGTACCGAAAGTGCCAAGCCAGCTGGGGTATTTCTTTGGTCCTTTGATACTTTGGGATGGGACTTGAAACACTTTCTTTGTTGATTGTTTATGCAAATAGCCTGCCTCTGAAACACAATACAAATGTCGCCTTGAAAACAACTGCAAACTCAAAAAACTACGATAAACATAGTAAAAAAAAATTGCAATGTGGTCGGACGAACAGATACAGCCAAAAGATAAGGATGGTATGACAATAAATTAAACTATTTTGTTTAATATACTAGGACAGCATGCTATTTTGTTTAATATACTATATAGCATTGTAAATATAGTGATGTGATGTTGTAATAAATATTGGGGTATTTATAAAACAAAAAAATTAGTTAATAAATTTCTCACAATCCATCTTCGAGTGATTTAAACAGCAAAGATGAAAATGATTGTGATTGTTTCGGAGAATGCATGCAGCGCTCATGCAAAAGCAGCGAAGGTAAACTTTACCCTGATTTTTATACATATACTAGATAAACTATAAAAGGAATAATAATTTTTTTCTATGACAGAGTTAAAAAAAAAAGTTTAGTGAAACTTTAACCCCCTGCGCTATAATGTTCATATACAGAATTGAAAGTAAGAAAAATACCAATCTAAATCTAGCTTATTAGCGATGTAAGAACTGCCTGTCTATAACATGCAGTGTTGATATTAATATTGAACATAGTCCAGCCATATAATATGCTACAGCAATTTTTCGAATTCATTACAAAATCTGCGTTGTGATGTCATTTGGCACTAGTACCAGTTTTTACACTAGTGGAAAACTAACCCCTTGAAGTACTGAAATTTTGCTACCTTCTCGAAGTACCAAAAGTACAGTACCTGGTGCAGTGGAAAAGCGCCCTAACACATCTCATAAGCATATACTCCTACAGACCTCATGATCCACATGTACACTTTATATACTAAAATACTTCTCAGTGCTCAGCAAGACTGTAACCCATTCCTTGCAGGCCTTGCTCTGTAGTTAAGGGAAGGTGACTTATTTTTGATGTTTCTCACAGGTTGGGCTTGGAGGTGGTTCAAAGGCAGTGATGTGAGAGGTGAGGTCATGCATCTGAATCCCTCTGCTCACATGCAGACATGCTTCACAGTTATTCATGGCCCATTCTGCTGCCTCTTAGGTGCCCTTGATGGTGGGAAAGTGGTCTTACTCTGCCCCCCAGACCCAGATCCAACCCTCCCAGCGCTAATGTGCCGGCTGGGCTCGACCCTATCGACGCTGGGTTTCTCCGTGTCTCTGGACTTGTGGTGCAGCACTGAGCTAAGTGCACTTGGTCCCGTGCCCTGGCTGCACTCGCGGCTTGACTGGCTACAGCGCCACGGCAGTGGAAAAGTCGTCCTGGTGATAACCGGTGCCGCCTGGAGGCAAGCCCAAGAGTGGGCACGCAGTGGGCAAAAAGCAGGTTGTCCTGACTCAACAGCACCCCCATGTGGCCTTCCTTCACATGCTGACGTCTTCAGCGCCTCCCTCAGTTGCATCCTGGCCGACTGTCTGCAGGGCCGGGCAGGCGAGCGCTTTGTCTTAGCGCACTTTGAATCCCTGCCCCCACTGCCCCTAGGTGCCAGTCAGTGCTTACCCGAGCTGTTCCAGGGCATCCCACTTTACAGCCTGCCCTCTCAAAGCCTAGCCTTTCTCACTGAACTCATGGGGGATTCTGGGAAACAGAGCAGGAGGCGTCGAGCATGCCGGTTGAGGGCGGGGTCCCGTGCCCTGGCCCTGGGACTTGGTAGGCCGGGAGACCTCTGGGAGGAGATTCCATTGAATCCCTGCCGAACACCCCACTGGGTATGAAAGACCAGAGGGAGGAACTTAAGGTGATATGGGTCTCCTATGGGGGTAAGGGAGATTCAGAGAACCTGGCACTGAAAAGCACTTTTTTTTGCTCCTAGAATCTTATATGTAGAATTCATGGAATTTTTAAACATACCCTGGACAAAAATGAAGGAGAAAAACCCTTGATGTGAAAAGACGTAACTCACATGGACGTCCATTCATCTTCTTACATCTGCTTATCCCTAGCTAGTTCTGTGGGGGGAATGGGGCCTGGAGCCTGTCCCAAGTAGTATAGGAGACAAGGCAGGGGTACACCCTGGACAGAATGCCAGCTTTACACACTATGGGCAATTTCGAAATGCCAATTACCATAAGTGTTTGCCTTTGAACTGTGGGAAGAAATCTGATTACTCGAAGGACACCTGCACAATGCAGAAGAACATGCAAACTCCCCCACAAACAGAGTTCTGCTACATGCTGAGCCACTACGCCATCCAGGCTCAGGACAATGTTGCTGATATTGCAGTGAATATGACGAGCTGGCCAAATACTTTAGTTAAGCTTTTAAGATCTGAATCTCTTTGGGCGTAATGGATTTGTACTGTACAACTGCCTGTAGCCTGGGATTCAAGCTGATCTCTAACCATTCCCTGATGTAATTCCCATCCTGAATTATACGCCCATTGTAAGGCTGCAATTATCACACTTTTTGAAATGTGCTTTTTGGCATTTGTACTGTCAGGTGTATTTTGAAGGACAGATAGAAACTCATTTTCTAATTTGCTTAGTGAATGTACATGTCACAGTGATGGCACACACTATTTATGAATAGAGGGTTGAAGATTTGAATCTTAGTACATTTGAATCCATTACTTTACTATGTCTTTCTCCAGTGTCAATTAAAACTGATTGGGATAAAATTGTCACTAAATGCACATCTGATGGAAACTAAACTACTATGTATATCACTGCTTGTCTTAAAACTATCCTAATGATAGATTAAGCAAGTACAACTGTGTCTGCATTATCTGCAAAGACTTAAATAAATATATATTTTTTTAAATGTGCTTACATGCCAGATTCTTTTCAGAGTTTATCCATCCATCCATCCATCCATCCATTAACTTCCACTTATCCGAGGTTGGGTCGCGGGGGCAGCAGACTCAGCAGGGAAAGCCAGACTTCCTCTCCCCAGCCACTTCCTCCAGCTCCTCTGGGGGAATCCCGAGGCGTTCCCAGGCCAGCTAAGAGACATAGTCTATCCAGCGTGTCCTGGGTCTTCCCCGGGGCCTCCTCCCAGTGGGACATGCCCGGAACACCTCACCAGGGAGGCGTCCAGGAGGCCACCTCATCTGGCTCCTCTTAAGGTGGAGGGGCAGCGGCTCTACTCTGAGTCCCTCCCGAATGACTGAGCTCCTCACCCTATCTCTAAGGGAGAACCCAGCCACTCTGCGGAGAAAACTCATTTCGGCCGCTTGCACTCGCGATCTTGTTCTTTCGATCACTACCTACAGCTCGTGACCATAGGTGAGGGTAGGAATGCAGATCGATTGGTAAATCGAGAGCTTCGCCTTTTGCCTCCGCTCCTTCTTTACCATGACAGACCGATGCAGCGCCCACATCACTGCGGACACCGCACCGATCCGCCTGTCGATCTCCCACTCCATCCTTCCCTCACTCGTGAACAAGACCCTGAGATACTTAAACTCCTCCACTTGGAGAAGGACCTCCCCCCCAACCCGAAGAGAGCACTCCACTTTTCCGGCTGAAGACCATGGTCTCGGATTTGGAGGTGTTGATTTTCATTCCAGCCGCTTCACACTCAGCTGCGAACTGTTCCAGTGAGAGCCGAAGGTCACGGTCTGATGAGGCTAACAGAACCACATCATCTGCAAAAAGCAGAGACCCAATCCTGAGGTCACCAAACCCAAACCCAGTGGGGTATTTGGCAGGGATTCAACGCCTTGGCTGCGCCTAGAAATTCTGTGCACAAAGGTTATGAACAGAATCGGTCATAAAGGGCAGCCCTGGCGCAGTCCAACCCTCACCGGGAACGAGTCCGACTTACTGCTGGCAATGCGGACCAAGCTCTGACACCGGTTGTACAGGGACCGAACAGCCCTTATAAGGCAGTCCGGCACCCTATACCCCCAGAGCACTCCCCACAGGGCTCCCCGAGGGACGCGGTCGAATGCCTTCTCCAAGTCCACAAAGCACATGTAGACTGGTTGGGCAAACTCCCATGCACCCTCCAGGACCCTGCCGAGAGTATAGAGCTGGTCCACTGTTCCACAGCCAGGGCGAAAACCACACTGTTCCTCCTGAATCCAAGGTTCGACAATCCGACAGACCCTCCTCTCCAGCACCTCCGAATAGACCTTACCAGGGAGGCTGAGGAGTGTGGTCCCCCTATAGTTGGAACACACCCTCCGGTTCCCCTTCTTGAACATGGGGACCACCACCCCGGTCTGCCAATCCAGAGGCACCGCCCCCGATGTCCACACGATGCCGTAGATGCATGTCAACCAAGACAGCCCCGCAACATCCAGAGCTTTGAGGAACTCCGGGCGGATCTCATCCACCCCCGGGGCCCAGTCACCAAGGAGCTTTTTAACCACCTCAGCGACCTCTGCCTCAGAGATAAGTGAGTCCACCCCCAAGTCCCCAGACTCTGCTTCCTCATTGGAAGGCGTGTTGGTGGGATTGAGGAGGTCTTCGAAGTATTCCTTCCACCGACCCACAACATCCCGAGCTGAGGTCAGCAGTGCACCATCCCCACCATAAACAGTGTTGATGCTGCACCGCTTTCCCACCCTGAGACGCTGGATGGTGGACCAGAATCTCCTCGAAGCCGTCCGGAAGTCATTCTCCATGTCCTCGCAAAACTCCTCCCATACCCGAGGTTTTGCCTCAGCAACCGCCGAAGCCGCGTTCTGCTTAGCCCGCTGGTTTTCATCAGCTGCTTCCGAAGTCCCACAGGCCAAAAAGGCCCGATAGGACTCCTTCTTCAGCTTGACAGCATCCCTCACCTCCGGTGTCCACCAGCGGGTTCGGGGATTGCCGCTGCGACAAGCACCGTCCACCTTACAGCCATAGGTCTGGTCAGCCACCTCCACAATGGAGGCGCGGAACATGGCCTATTTGGACTCGATGTCCCCCGACTCCCCCGGGACATGGGCGAAGTTCTGCCAAAGGTAGGAGTTGAAGTTCCTTCTGACAGGGGATTCCACCAGACGTTCCCAGCAGACCCGCACTATACTGTATGCTTGGGTCTGCCAGGTCTGACCGGCTTCCTCCCCTACCAGTGGAGCCAACCCACCACCAGGTGGTGATCGGTTGACAGCTCCACCCCTCTCCTCACCAAAGTGTCCAATACATGCAGCCGCAAGTCCGATGACACAACCACAAAGTCGATCATCGAACTGCGGCCTAGGGTGTCCTGGTGCCAAGTGCACATA
>JAODLC010000133.1:10351273-10364741 GCA_026781145.1 Hippopotamyrus pictus
TCGCAGGGCACACTCACACACCATTCACTCACACATGCATACCTATGGGCAATTTAGGAACTCCAATTAGCCTCAGCCTGTCTTTGGACCGTGGGGGGAAACCAGAGTACCCGGAGGAAACCCCACGACGACACAGGGAGGACATGCAAACTCCACACACATGTGACCCAGACAGAGACTCGAACCCGGGTCCCAGAGGTGTGAGGCAACAGTGCTAACCACTGTACCACCATGCCGCCCCGGAACCAAACCAAAAAGACCAAAATCATGGGACAGGGATGAAAAAGGTCGGAGAAATCCAGGAGCCAGAGGGAGCCCAGGTGGGTGACCTGCAAGAGGCCATCCACCAGGAGCAGGAGCAGCTTTATAGGGCTTTTATAGGGTCCTGCGGAGTCAGTGCCAGGAGGAGGCCACACTGTCGGAAGTCTCCAGCAGCCCTGTGTGCTGGTTGTCTCCGAAGAAGGGATCCTGGCTGTGGGAGTTGTTGAGTGTGGGGTGCCACAGCCAGGTAGACCCCCTAGTAGTGGTATTAGGCTTAAGGTAAGAGGGCGGAAGAGGAAGGGACGGTGCCGGGGGGCAGGGTTTCTGTGGAGTCTTAAAAAGTCTAAAATTTGATAATACTAATTTAAGGCCATAAAAAGTCTTAAATACAAGCATATTACATTGTAGGTCTTTTTCAGTTAACACCTTACTTACTAAAACATCTGCAGAGATGACAGCAGTGATGGTGCAGTGCTAAAACCATATGTATTACCCAAAGGCTGGAGAATACAATTAAAACGACACAGCACTTGTTATAATGAAAAGATCATGCACATAATTAGACATTAATACAATTTCTGGCATGTTCTTAAAGACAATCAATTGTCTTTAACAATTACATACATACAGATGTGCAAATATGCTCCTTACTTTAGCAACAGCCATGGTATTGCATTTTGCTGTAACTATCATTTTATATTCTTCATGTTTTTCCATTATATGCTGTTCCTCTACCAAAAAATACACACTCTTATTGCAGTCCATGCTTATGTGATTGGCTGATCATTGCACACAGCACGCTTTCATGTGCACGTTTTGACGCAATTATGGGTTTAATAAAAGCTAGCTGGCCCTAAATAGTGTCACCACTCAGAAAGCAGCTGGGCCTGATAGTGTTGTAGGGGCTCCTACCTTTTGGACAGAATTCATTCTCCCTTACCTTTGCTCATGCGTGCAGGGTGTGGTGTTGACGCATGCCCAAGCGGGGACGTGGGTTCTTTTTGGGGTGTTTAGGCACGCTGAAATTAACACACTTGTTTTTGGCGCTCTGCTTGTGTTGACTGCCTTTTTCCCTTTTTCTGCTGCACCGCAGCTCCACAGTGGTGACCCAGACGTTTCGGTGCGTTTGTTTTTTGCTCTGACCATGCTGGCGAATGCAATTGCACTGAAGCTCCCGGAGTTCTGGTGCGGCCAGGCGGCGGTCTGGTTTGTGCATGCGGAGGCTCAGTTCGCCTTGTATGGGATTATGGTGGATGCCACAAAATATTATTATGTCACTGCAGCGCTGAACAGCTCCACGGTGGCTAGAGTGGTAAGTCTGCTGCAGAACCCTCCGGAGGCAGACAAGTACGGTGCTTTAAAGTCCGTCTGTTGCTGGGCACTTACGAGCTTTCCAAGACTGCTGTTGCTCACGCTTCCCGGGCTGGGTGATTCACGGCCCTCGGAGCTGATGGATCACATGCTAGCTCTCCTAGGTGACCATCAGCCCTGCTTTATTTTTAGGGAGCTTTTCATGCAACAGCTGCCCGCAGAGGTGTGGGGGCGTTAGCTAACCTCCCACTTAAAGACTGTAGGGAGCTTGCTAGGGAGGCTGACAAAGTACACACCGCCAGGCTGGCAGCTTGTGCAGCCGTGTGTGCTCGGAGCTCGGATAGCTCCCCGATGCTACTGTTTCTGCCGCGCAGCGGAGCGGTATACCAGGTCTCTGCTTCTACCATACGCATTTCGGTGTCAAAGCAAAAAAATGCACCCCCCCTTGCCGTTTTAAGGGGATAGGAAATGCACGGGCCGGCGCTCGTTAGCAACAGCGAACGTCGGCAGTTCCGGCAGCCTGCTCTTCGTCACGGATGCTGTGTCTGGCCGCCGTTTCCTCTGCGACACGGGCGCGCAGGTCAGTGTTTTGCCTGCGTCGGTAGTGGATACGCGCTCCGGGACGAAGGGCCCGACGTTGGAGGCTACTAATAGCAGCAGTATTATGACTTACGGCACTTGTGTCGAGGCAGTCTGTTTTGGTGGGCAGCGGTTCCGGTGGCGTTTTGTGGTGGCGAAGGTGTCCACCCCCCTGCTGGGCGCCGCTTTTTTTTGTGCTAATAACCTGCTGGCGGACATAGAATACCAGTGCCTGGTTGATGCCAGGACTTTCCATTCGGTGCTGTGCTTGCGAAGCAGGGCTGGTTCGTCTCAGCTATCTAGCGCCTTGGCGGCAAATGACACTTTCGCCAACCTGCTGGTGGAGTTCCCAGACCTCACCCGGCCCACCTCTACATCATGGCCAAGCACGGTGTTGAGCAGTACATTGTTACAACAGGGTCGCCGATCCATGCCCGAGCCGGACACCTTGATGCGAGTAAATTGGCCATCTCTAAGGCGGAGTTTTCTGCGGTTCATGCACAGTGTCCTGAAGGACCTTCCATTCCTGTTTGTGTATCTAGACGACATTTTGGTGGCCAGTAACTCCAGGGCTGACCACATAGCTCAGCTTCGGACTCTTTTTGAGCATCTGAGCAGTCATGGGTTAATTATCAACCCACGAAAGTGCCAGTTTAGTTTATCCTCCATTGATTTCCTCGGCCACCGCATCATGGGCGATGGGGCAGTTCCTCTGCCTGCCAAAGTGGAGGCCATCTCTGCATTTCCGCAGCCTGCTACAGCCAGAGCCCTGAAGGAGTTCTTGGGTATGGTTACTTTCTACCATCGCTTTATCCCACGGGCTGCCCAGCTGATGCGGCTGCTGTTTGAGGCTCTTAGGGGTAGGATGGCCAAGCAGGTTTTTGAGTGGACTGCTGAGCAGACCCAGGCTTTTGTAGCTACCAAGTCTGCTCTGGCAAACGCGACCATGCTGGCCCAGCCATTGTCTGGTGCTGTGGCCCCCCCCCACTGACGCCTCGGACTACACTGTGGGGGCCGTGCTTGAGCAGTTCGTGGATGGTGGCCTTTTTCAGCCGACAGCTCAGACCGCACGAGTGGAAGTACAGCACCTTTGGCCGTGAACTTCTTAGCCTGTACTTGGCTGTGCGTCACTTCTGGTTCCTCATAGAGGGCCGCATCATGGCCAAGCAATCACGGTTTTTGTTGACCACAAGCCCCTGACGTTTGCGATAGCTAAGACATCGGAGCCTTGGTCTGCTCATCAGCAGCGGCAGCTCTCCTTTATATCAGAGTTCACGACTAACATCCGGCATGTGGCAGGGAAGCATAACCATGTTGCGGACTGTCTCTCCGGCTCGGTGGCAGGTGCTGTGCACTTGGGAGTGGATTACAGCTGGCTGATGTTCCCTTCCTTGACTGTGGTGCCACCCTCCTGTGTCATATCTCAACCGATCTGGCTAGGCCTATCATTCTGGCTGGTTGGCGTCATCACATCTTCGAGGTGGTGCACAGGTTTTCACACCCAGGCAGACGAGCGTCTCAGCGTCTGATGGCCACCAAGTTTGTCTGGCATGGGCTGCGAAAGGATGTCCATAGTTGGGCCGCCTCCTGTGTTCCGTGTCAGCATGCTAAGGTGCACCAGCATACCAAGGCACTGCTGGCGCCTTTTGTGGTGCCTGAGCGCCGTTTTGACCACGTTCATGTGAACCTGGTCAGGCCTCTTCCCCCTTCCTTGGGTTTTACTCATTTGCTAATGGTGGTGGACAGGTCTACTCGGTGGCCAGAGGCCATACCTTTGTCATCCATCACCACGGCAGATGTGGCTAGGGCTTTCATAGGTGGTTGGGTGTCCCGTTTCAGGGTTCCATCTGATGTGTTTTCGGACCGTGGAACCCAGTTCACCTCTGAGCTCTGGGCTGCAGTGGCCCAGGTTTTGGGGGTTTCCCTCCATCGTACCATAGCCTACCATCCGCAGGCCAATAGGCTGTGCAAGCATTTTCACCACTCCCTGAAAGCCGCTCTTTGGGCCAGCCTCAGGAACGGAGGCTCTGCGTGTGCCAAGGGGATTTCCTGCCCACCACCACTGCCCCTTGGTGTGCTGAACACCAGCGCTCCGCTCTGCGGGACTTGGCTGGGGCTTTTGTTCCAGTACCTACAACTCAACATGGGGTGCCCTAGACACATGTTCCGGAGGGTTTGGCCGAGGCTGCATATGTCTTTGTCCGCCATGATGCTCATCGGGGCCTGCTGCGGCCGCCTGATGATGGGCCCTTCCGTGTGCTACAATCTGGGGACAGGTTTTTCACACTGGACATTAGGGGCAAGCCGGGCCGGGTTTCGGTGGACCGTCTGAAACCTGCCCATTTGGACGTGGACACCCCAGCAGCCCCCCCCCCCACTGCTGTGCATGCACAGGGGACTGCTCCGGTGACGGCTGGGCGCCCAACCTCCCCAGCCTCCCAGCCTATTGTGACTCGTTCCGGTCGGGTGGCCCGGCCTCCCCGCAAGTTGGACTTGCGTCTGTGCGTCCTACCTTTTAGGGGCTCCTACCTTTTAGACAGAATTCATTCTCCCTTACCTTTGCTCATGCGTGCAGGATGTGGTGTTGATGCATGCCCAAGCGGGGACGTGGGTTCTTTTTGGGGTGTTTAGGCATGCTGAAATAAACACACTTGTTTTTGGCGCTCTTGCTTGTGTTGACTGCCTCTTTCCCTTTTTCTGCTGGACCGCAGCTCCACAATGTCAGCGTGCACTGATCAGCTGGCAGTGGTGTCCACTAAACTTTAACCGCTCTTTGACTACTGCTGTGGTCCCAGCATGCCTCTAAATAGCTACAATTGTGCCTGTCCCCAAACAGTATGAAAGACTCCAACTGGACTCATGCCTGTGATTTGAGAGGTTGGTTCCCAGCGCAAATGAAACCTTCCATCTTTTTAAAATAAATAGCAGCAGAAATGGCAATTTTGGAACATTGTACTGCTTCTAGTATGAAAGAAAAACCTCATCACAACCTGGATGACTGGATCGAGTAAGTTCTCTCGAATCCAAAGATGATTAATCTCACTGGACGTGTTATACCTCTCCAAAGTTATGAGCCTGACAATGGGTGCAAAAATCAATGTGTCGTGTATTTGTCAGGCTCTAAAGTTATGTTGATTGCACCTTATTGTGACTAGTATTTCTTGTTCGCTCATCTTGGACATAAGTGCCCCATTATGCTGTTCCAATTCTTCCCCTTTCCTTTAGTGTTAATATGAATGTAAACCGTGCAAAGCATTTCAGTTGACAGTGTGGATAGAGATGGAGTGTTTGGAACATTAGTGCATGTAAATCTGTGACCCCAAAAATACAGTAAAAGTGAGCATTTAAATCAGGGAATATCATTTTGTTCCATCATGAAATTATCCAACAGCATATTCAGTATCACTTAAATTGCATTTGGTTTTATGTTAAACCTTAGTTCTGAGTTTGTTAAACCCATTTACAGATATAGGTTGCTGAAGCCTGCATCAAAGTGGGATTTCTTGCTTAGCAAAAAATCCAGCATCAAGATACAGGGTCCTGGAGTGAGTTCCAGGAAGTGGATTAGGATTTAAACCTCCAACTTGTGCCTGAAACAAGATCAGTTCAGAGCTATCAATTATGACTTCAGGGATTCAGTTTAGTCCGACTGCACAATTCCCAGTTCTGCTTGAAAAGAACCTTTAGGTCTGAACCAATTTTGACTTGGTACAAAGTTTGATCAACTATACATTTCTATTCAAGATGAGGCATATCCAACAAGTAATGGCTTGAGGTCAATGCACAAGTTCATCTTTTACAAGTGATGCCAGTTTCTCCTTCAAGAACACTATGCACCATCTACCACAACTTCTAGTGGTCCCAAAAAGTGAATACTGGATTTGAGTGCTCTAAAGGAAGAGTGATTGTGCCACTTCAAGTAATCCACTCAAGTTAAACATTACCAATTTTATTCAGCACCACACAATTTGACACAGCTGGAAAACAGCATCTCATAACAAATGGTGGCTGGGAGGTACTCCCAGTTCATTTCCCCCCCCAAACATTTACAGGTACAGTATTTAGAGTAATAGCAGTTGTATAGAGCACATTCCATTTAAGGTTCACAGCTGCTCAGGCAGTTTGCACTTGATTTCCTATCAATATTGAGGCAAATACAGATCCCCTCCATCAATAAGCTGCCCTAAAGAGAACTGCCATCCACTAGGACTCTGTAGCAAGTTCAAGGCAACTTCCTGACCTGCAGTCTGGCACACAAAGCAAGCTGTAGGGAAAAGCTTAGCAGAAGAGATTGTAGTGCATGTACTGGGTGAACTGGTTGGTAGTGGGGTAGCTGGGTTTTTCCTAAAGCAGTCTTACAGAAGGCACTTTGGAAAACTGATGACTGGACTAGCTGAGGGGATTTAGGGGAAGTGGCAATAGATGGTGTAGTAGCCAACTCCTTCATTAGGACCATAGGATACCAGTAGTAGGGGATTTAGTATAATGGTTGTTTGGGTTAGCTGGATGCATTACAGGGTGCTCAAGACCAGTAGGGATAGGGATTACGATACAGTTGGTAGTTGAGGGTAGCAGTAGGCTTAGGGGTAGGTGGACCCATCATGGGAGACCAGAATTGAAAGGGGTTTTTGTACAACTGGTATTTGGAGGCAACTGGGGTAGGCTTAGGGGTAGGTGGACCCATCATGGGAGACCAGAATTGAAAGGGGTTTTGGTACAACTGGTATTTGGAGGCAGCTGGGGTAGGCTTAGGGGTAGGTGGACCCATCATGGGATACCAGAATTGAAAGGGGTTTGGGTACAACTGGTATTTGGAGGCAGCAGTAGGCTTTGGGGTAACTGGGTAGTAAGGGATGGGATAGGGAGGAAACGGGGGATACACAGGTGGACGTGCAGTGGGAGCAACAGGTGTGGTAACTGGAACTTTCGACAAGCTAAAAGGAAACCATGGGTAGAATGCAGGAATTTTAGGATATGGGACAGTGGTAGGTGCTGGAGTAGTATAGTATGGGAAATACAGCAACGGTGCAGCTGGAGTAGGGGTACTTGTCAAAGGGCACACCAGGGTCATCTCTTCACCTGCAGAGCGCAGCCTCAAGGTGGGGCCTGAATCCTAGGAGAAAACCAGTGTAGTTTAGGCAATTACATTTCTACATCTAGACACATAGGGTTTGACACTTCCGGCTCCATGTCAAGAAACCATGTCCAAGTGCTTCTCTTGCCTAATTGATCTAGTACATACTGTACATCAACTATGGGAGAAACTATTGCCAGCATATTGATTGCCACTCCATGGGAACATCCTTACATTCCAAAGCACAGGATTACACATGAGCATTTAGAAATTCATTTTGATGAATCATTGAGCCAGGATTGGGTACTGACAATAGAAGGCACTTCGGAAAACATTACATGGCCAGGTTGCCAAAAAGCAGCAATGTATGAAACAATCAGTTTCAGTAGCTGACAACTGCAGGCTAGAAGCAACTGCATCTAATGAAATGCGTGCCTTGCATTTACTGCAGAAAATTCTATGCTTACTTCCTTTCAGAAGGTCTGGCATCTTGTCTGTCCTGTCAAGCTTAAGCATGACCATTTCAGTCTCGTCACCACACCAATGCCAGCTAACAGCCCCCCAAGTCAACCCATTAATGATCAAGTCATCATATTGAATAGCACAGCTTACCATCAGCTCCACACAGGGTGTGGTAAAGGGAACTGTGATACGCAGCTGTCCAGGGCCTTGATCCACGTTGTAACCACATTTCCCACAGACTGCCAGCAGGGGTTCCCATGAGCCACTCACTGTAGCAACAACCCAGTGGTTAATGTTAATGTGGGGATGAAAGGAGCCACAACTTGCTTAACTGATCATGAGACCCAGCCATGCGTTAAGTGAAACCAATATCACATCCTATGCACACAGATGAAGCCATGCTGCAGAAATGCATCCCTGTCACCATCTTAAGCACGCTTCCAATATGCATTAACCAATACTTGGTCAAGTACCATTAATCCTCAACCAGTTTGAAAAAGGCCAGACAGTTGGGACAAAGATAAGGCTACTCAACTCAGTCATGAACCAGTTTTGAGCATAGCGGCAGAAAAATTAGACCACACCCTTGTTTTCACACACAGCCATGAGCTGCATTCGCCACCAAGTGCATCAATTACACTTCATATGGGTTTCTATACAGTTAGACATCTGATATTGCTGTATGCATCACAAGATACATGGGACAATTATTCAATATACACATTGTATACACATTGCCCAGCCATTTGCATCATATCACATTATATGTGACTCTACATATTCTCCAAGTGGTTCTACTTGATGCAAAGTTGAATCTGCTCCAGTGGATTTCACTCACCCTTTACACTAAGCTCTTCTGCTACAGCCCCCTCCAGCTTAACCACCATACTGGAGGAGCCACAGGAGATCGTGGGGGGAGAGAGGGAACTCACAGGACAGGACATCATTACAGGAATCCCCCAGACATGCAGCGGCAGGGTATAATAGCCTTGCTGACATCAAAAACAAGGAACAAGTATCACTTGAAAGCCATAGCTATGGGGAGGAGGGGCATCATGGGACTACATGGCAATAACTCCACACCTGTCTGGTCACATAGCAGCCATTATAGGGAGCCACCAGTGTTACATCTCGTCGTGCCCGTCTGACAGAGAAGCCACAGTGGGAAGGCAGCTGTGACAGGGGTACTGGTGGGGCACCATCTACAAGATAATCACCACACTCATAAGCCACAAAATGATATTTAATTTATCTATATTTAAAAATACACCACCTCAAGTCAGACTCACCTCTGTCCACCAGCAAGTGGGAAACCTTATTTCCCTTTAATTTCAACGACATGCCATCATTTCCACACTGCACTGACAGCCCCAACTGCTGCAGTCTCTGAGCACCTATGAAACACACTAGTCACAGTATGGTATGCACTATCCCAGAGACGACTAGAAATCCTCCAAATACAGTGACTATTTTAGTAATATACAGTAGACTCCCCTATCACAACCACTACCTTTGTAAAGAACCTGGTCCGACTGGTAACCATGACCGTAAACCAGACTCCCGTTAACTTCCTGGATAGTGTTAGTCGCATTCCCAGCACTGGGCGGCAGAGAACTGCGATCCACTTGTAACCTGCCGAAACCACTTCTCTCCGCATCTTGGTCCTGGCCACCACTTTTCCGAATGGCTCCTCCGAGGGGAAAAGTAGGACCCACTCTGCTTGCAGTAATCATCCCATGGTTAAGTAAACAGCTGTACGTCAAAATTAAAATGTAACTTAAGCCAATTATTGGCGCCATTACACGCTTATAATCTGACTCACAGGACGGTAAAAACCTCCTAGCAAACCACGAAAAGGAGCTTCAAAACGCATATTTATAAATACTGGTTTAGTCCAATTAAAATTTACGCATGAGTTAGGCTACATTTTCACGTGTATTTTACGAAATTCCGGTAAATAAACCTCCTTCTTAACAATCAAATTAAAGTTTGATTTGGAGTGACCTTATCTTCAACATTCTGTTCTTTCCCGCCGAATATTTTCGCGAACGGCACGGTTTCTCATCCCAGTTCTTCCTTCCTTCAGCATTTTTACGCTCCTCTGGGATTAGTAAACTTTAATTTGATGTGATGAAAGTTTATCCTATTTAATTGGTCACCTCTTTTCTGCTTCTCATTCAAAGCGTCACACACCGTGGACATGCAGTCGGATCTTTTGTAGAGTCTATTGTATGTTACTAAAATAGTCACTGTATTTCGAGGGTTTCTAGTAGTCTATGAGATATGAGATGTATCTATTGTTCTCCGTTTTATTTCTTTCTACTGGTTCGCGGATTTTTGTGAAAATTCACATATAATTTAGAATGTTGTACATAAAACCTGACTTGGTTTTCTTCTAACACTTCTTTTTTCTTTCATAGTTATGTTTATGCATCCAATGTGTCCGTAAACGGTTAAGAATTGCCAAAGGCTACAGCAACGACTGGTCATGTTCATGTTTTTGTTTGATTAATAAAAAGAGATGAGGGCATATAAACGCCACTGCAAAGTCGTATTTATCAGTTGAAGTAGGGTGACCAGATAGCTCAAAGTGTCCTGCAAGACATGGATTATCTGGGCACCGTACGAGCTTAAATTCTGAGGTTGTTTAAAAATGGCTGTTTCTGTGCAGTGCCTTTATCTTGTGGCTACAGCATCTGCTGTCACACAAGGGGGATTTCAGCATAAATAAGCACTCATATTGAATGTGGTGCTGCAATTAAGATGCGTAACACGATGTCTACAGGTAGCTGCAGTTTTAGCGATAGCTCATCGCTGTCATAATTTATCAGGAAACCAAAGCACTCTCACGCACCCTACCTGTATGATGGAGTGTGGCTTTTCCTTATCAAAATGGAAATAACTTGCAAAGCATGAATTCACTGGATTTAATTGTTGACGATTTGCCTAGATCCCGGATTTCTTGGTTTATCAAAACTCTACAGCAACCAATACATAAGCTCAAACATGGGGGATGTTCCATCAACCCAGCTAAAGTGAAATCCCGGCTTATTTGATAAATCTGGCTTACGGATATGAGACTTTGGTTCCATCATTGTGGCTAACAGGAACAGCCTGACAATGTGACCAAGCATGAATTTACATATTTACTTCAATTACAAAAAACATATTAAAAATAAAACATGTTAAGAAAATCATATATTGTTGCTTTCACTTCAAAAACCAATAGGTGTGTGTGTATAATTATTGTAATAACATTTTCCACTGTACTGGAACCCTCTGCAGCCTCAGGATCATCATAAAGAGTTTATGAAACACTCCACAAAGCTGGGGGGCACAGGGACTAACCCCGTTTGGTCCTGACGTCTTCTCATTTGTCTCAAAACTTGGTCGTAAGTGAAAGTGACAGGTGGGAGAGGGGTGTCAGGTCTTTCACAGGAGGCTATGGTACAAGGAGAGAGAGTGGCGTGGCTGTGGATTGTAGGCTGACTGCAGATAAGTGAGAAGGGGGGTAGGCATTAACTGCAGAGTCAAATCTATTGAACAAATTCAACTTATTGACTCTGTCCTCACTGCCCTCAGCCCCTCTGCTCTTGGATGGCCTGAATCCATGGCAGTGATGTTTTTCATGCCTCTCCATACCTCTCTCATGCTGTTCTGCTGGAGTTTTAGCCTCTCTGATCTTGCCCCTTAATAATCCCTAAACCATTCTCGCCTCCTCTCTATTGCCCTCTCTGAAGGCCCTCTTCTTGTCATTGAGGAGGGCTTTCATGTCTTTAGTTATCCATGGCTTATCAGAACAAAATGAAATCGGCTTTTATTGTCAATTCCCTATATGTTCATAACATCAAGGGAATCGAAATGCTGTTCCACTCTCATATTTGTAATACAGTATATAAATTTGCACATTGCATATAATGGACAATTATTAGGGATCTGGGTGGATTTGGTGCGAGGCCAAGGCATGATACATGCAGATAAGAGGTGGACGACCCACTTGTGGCTCACAGGACAAAATGGGGTTTATTAACTGAACTAAAATGAAAAAAGAAAAAAAAAAAAAAACGAGGACAAAAAACACAAAACAAAGGCCCACGAGGGGTTAAAAGTAAATGGGGATAAACAAAGACTAGTTACAAAATGGGGCAGGTAAGCATATCCAACATATCAAACTTCATAAACATTCAACAATCAACGAACCACTAACGAACTAAACAGAGGCAGGGACTTAGAACGAGGGGTAAGAAGACTAATAAGCGGTTGGTGAGGTTAATCAACAAGGCTGGGAAAACAGGTCACAGGTGAAACTAATAATTAACTAAATTATTAGTTAATTATTAGAACTAAAACTAAGAACTAACCAAGAAATAGGGAATTGTATGAGTCCTTGGCATTAGCATACTGTGGATCTAAAATTCTCTCCCCCCTGGTGGGACAGGCCACATACTGTGTGAAGGTTGGAAGTGTAGTGTCCAAGGTAACATGGTTGAAGTCAGCTATGAAGGCTAGGCTGGGTCATTTTTCAACCTTTTTGAAGATATCAAGTTTGGACTGGTTGAGATATTTAGCACATATGGTAAGTTGACAAAATAAAAAAAAATCACCTTTTTATATGAAACCAATTTTTCAGGAAACATTTTCAAAAATAGTGCACTATAATTTGCTAATATTATTCATGTTAATCCCCAATATTTATCAAATTACTAAGCAGAACACAAATATTGGCAAAGATAATCAAAGTTTTCACAATTACACCAGAGAAATAAATGTTTGTAGTCTTAAATGCATGTCTAACATCTATTATCTAACCACAAATGCCATCAAAACTTTCAGCATAAGACCCCTTCAAAGCAAATGCAGGTCTCATCTGTTGGCTTGCAACCTTTGCAAGAATGTGTCTATGTCTTGATTCCAGTCCATACACAATGGCAGATGCTTGTCAGCTTTACTGCCCTCTCAACACTCTGAGAATGTGAGGGTAGATCTGGTAGCTTCAGTTGTGTGCCGTTCTCCATTGCATCGTCAAGATCACTGTCGGAGAAGTGTTCGGTCAGGGCAGGTTCACAGATGCCAGGTTGTGACAGATTGATCGAACATGAGATGTGCTCGTGGAGGGTCGGTCCTTGGCTTGCTTCTTCCTCTTCAATCTCTTGTTTTTTGCCTCTGCTCTTCTCATTGTCTTTACTGCCTCTTGAACTAACTAGAATGGACCTTTTGGTTCATGCTTTGCTCTCTGATCTGAAGTACTCTCTCTCCTCAAGTAGAACCTTCTTACTTGGAGGGCACAAGCAGACTATATGTTGAGTTTGACAATTTGTAAAACAACAACAATGTCAAGAACAACAACTAATGTAAAAGAACAACTGGAGCTTGCAGTGCACAACCCTAACCGGATATATGCGAAAAATTAGACGGAAATCGGACTCATTATCCTGAAAAAGTTCTTCCTTTTTTTCCCAACATGTGTAAGGTTTTTCTTTGTTACTATACAGTATATAAATCTATCAATCTCAGTCAGCCCAACATCATATTTACAAAATCAACCCACCCTAATGAAGGCACTCGGGTGCTGTGTCTGTATCCAGGCTATGGCAGAAAAAAAAGTATTGCATGCAGCTGTGGGGTTAGCTGAGGGTAGACTTGTAGTCAAGACCGCCTAAACCAAGACCAAGACACTAACAAGACCAGAGGGTATCGAGACCGAGTCAAGACCAAGACAAAGTCGAGACGAGACCGAGACCGAAAAGACTCCCTTAACTTTTGTGTGCTGTTGAGGACTGA
>JAODLC010000133.1:10389529-10434280 GCA_026781145.1 Hippopotamyrus pictus
GCGAGCGTGGAGCGATTTGACTGGAGCGGGAGGAAATTTTAGTGGAGCGAGGAGCGGTGTTGAGCGGAGCGGCTTAGGGCGAATTAAAGCGGAGGAGCGGCCGGAGCCAACAGCCTCGTGAGCGAGGAGCGGAAATTCTCTCCGCTACGCTCCGATGCTCTGATCTATACCAAGAGATGCCCACCATAGCCACAGGGACCCCTGCTCCTTGACGCACATACTGCAAGGTTAAAAGAAGGGCCCTTCAGGGATTAAGTTGTGAGCTGAGCATTAAGGCACCATGATGTTAGCCATTTGACAAGTCAAAACAAAGCAATTAAGCTATAGTCATGATATAAACCCCTTGACTCCAGTATATCTCTGAAATGTAATGTTAGGCCCTTCTTTACACAGTTTATTTAGTTAAAATGTATAGTATGATATCATACATGTCAATGTACTGTTAGCTAGATAGAGGGCTTTGTGGATCAGGTTATAATCCCAGCCAAATAGTTATTAACGGTAAAAAAAAAAAAAAAGATTCAACATTTCCATGCTGTGTTGTTGTAGTTTAGTTGTTAAGCTGTTAATCCAAAACATGCCTTTAGTAAATTTATCTTGTGTCACTTAGAAATAATGGCTAACAATGCTAGCTCAGTAACTTCTCAGATAAGGTTAACCAGGTCCAGACCTGAAAAGCCACAATAAAGCAAGCTAGCTGAAACATAAAACCTCAGTAGTGGAGCAGATCCCAGTACTGTACCTGTATGTGCCCATGCCCTCACCCATGACAGGGGGGCCTCCAAAATGCAAGAGTCCAGGAGCCTCACACGACCTGGGTATGGCCCTGGTGTAAATAGGTAAATAGACAACAGGCTTTCGTGGACACTACCACACATTCTACAAAACAGGGCCTCCACGGGGTTAAGGGGAGGCCGTGGGAATTAACTCCTTCCTGGATAAAACCAGTTTAAGACAGTGATATACAACTACAGTCTGATGTTTCTTTTTCAGTCCACCTTAAAAGTGTGAACAGGCAGTGGGTTGTGAAGAGAGCAGGGGGAGGCCCTCACTGACACATGCCGAGTTCTTTAAGGCAGTCTGGGACCCTGTTAAAGGCACAGAAATGCATTCTAATCTTCCATTTGATTTCAGTCTGCTATATTGCATGTCGTTTGACTTATACCTTTTGCTGATAGAATTCTTTGTTTTTGTATATATTAAGTTATTATTACTCATTTAATTTTGAATGTGTGAAGCACTTTGGTCAGAGGAAGCTGCAATAGAAAATGCAATAGAAAGTTTACTTACTGATATGTAACTATAAATGTTTGAATGTTTTCTGTATTGCATAACCGACTATGAAAGATGGTTTAAAACTAACTGTAAACTGGATCCAGATCTCAACGTTGATGAACTTTTACATTTTTAAACATTCACCAATGAACAACTACATTCATATGGATTATGTATAATAATAATAAATTATAATTAATTGTAATAAATAAAAATATATGAAATCATATGTAAATCGTATATTTGTTTTGTTTTTCAAATGCAACTCATTTTTGTTTTTGGACTGCAGTCAAAATTCTAACGATTCTAATTAGACTCAATTAGTCATTGTAATGCTAAACCTTTCTTTTTTCCATATATATGCAACTACATGGAAAAGCAGGAATGCATTACTGCTACATTATACACATTAGAGATTAAATCATAACGCCACATTTAGTATTTATTTACAGATACATTATTTTAACATTGCGTTGTTAGCCACCGCAATTACCGCACTTAATCCAGCAGAATACATGCAAGTTGCCTTGCACATACCTATTCTAGCGCAGTTGCCTTCCATTACTGTTCTACAAAACAAATCTTTTGTGCAGTGTTACAGTCCAAGATAAACAACTCAATACAACGTAGCTCAAAACTATACGTGGTATTGTCATAGTTCATATTTGTCTCCTTTAAGACCTTTGTCTGGCGCCATACAAATCTCGCGGGTCTTGGCTATCGGCCCCTCGCGAGAACTGCGCACAGCCGTCTGATTGGCTGCGAGGGGTTGAATGTAAGATGGCGCTCAGCGAGAGCTGAGTCGTGGGAAGAGCAATAACAGTAATAACTATTTAATCTATTGTTTAAGGAAGCGAGTTCCACGCAGGTAACCCACACGAACAGCAAAGTATCCGTTGATGTAAAAAGCTTGAGCGCGGTGGATCCGTTCCTCAGGAGCCAAGGAAGGAGAAGCGTAGCCGGCGAGGGCGGAGTGTAGCGGCCTGGCCCAGACTGAAAGGGGTAAGGGGCTACAGGGAATGGTTCTTCCCAGAGGTTTTGCATTTAATGCCAGTATGTGTCTTACATTTTTGCCATATCACTCTTTCGATTGAGTCCGAATTGTGAGCTTCGTTAGCCAAGGTGTGTGGATAAACTGACGTGATATTATGGCGATTACCAGTTATATGGGGAGGGAGGATAAACGCTGCTCAGATCGTCGTGTGGACATTTGGTCAAGACCCCCTTTCCACGAGTGAATGCCACAACAACACTGACCATTCAAAAGCATGCACTCCGGTGGCTTTAAACCATGTGACTTTATGTCAGTGTTTCTGCACATTCACAGGATTTCAGTTTTTACAAACTTGGCCAGTGTGCTCACTTGACCGTGAGCCATTAATAATTAGTTATCGAAATATATCTAAATAATTATAGGAATTATTGATGACGTGTTGTTGTTTGCCACGACACTGAGTAATGTCGTGAAAGAAATGTTTTGAATGAATCTGCTGGTTAATGGATACAGTTTCTGTCCCAAACATGGGCTTTTCAGGGCAATATACATTCTGACAGTTTCATTATTAAATGACAGAAACCTTTGTTTAACCTCGTTTTGTGCCCGAGAAACAGTGTGAGGACTTGTATGTATATTCGTCAACCAGCAAAAGCCTCCTCTCTTCCTTTCAGTTGATGTCAGAGGGGTTTTGGAATAGAATTCCCTTACATACTGGGCCCATGTGATCAACCTGCGCGATTGAAGTAGCAATATTATAGAAGTAGTATCTTTCGCAACAACTAATAATTAGTTGTCCATTCGAACTTTCTGTAGTCACTGTATGCTACTGAGATATAAATCATACAAGCAGTGACATTTGGATTTACTTTTGCTGAATTGCGAGGCCTTTGTTTCTTTTCGACAGCTAGGATGACAAAAGACAGCCTTTCATTAATTTGTCGTGAATACACGGGGCCTGAAAGTATCACTAACGGTAGCCAACAATAAGACGACTGGAATGTGGGATCTTTACGTCTTCATCTGTAGAATGAGGCGAATTTTTATTCGTACGTTCATGATCTCATCGCCATGGTGATTTTAGCCGTAAAATGCCCCCTCCATTGTACTGCTGTGAGTACTGCCTTTTAGGGGGCTCACTGCCAGATCAAGTGTTCTTTGGCAAAACATACACGTGTGTTGGGTAGTGCAACATTTAAGTATTATTAACAGAATAACTCATTAAATATAAAATGTTCAGCTGCTGTAACTTCCAATCCAGTGTAACACAAAGGGCCATCTGATTTATTGATAAATGAATTATTAATAAATTAATGAAATAAATGGAACAGTAGTTTGATTACATGCATTAGTCATGTATTAAAAATTACTACATACGCGTGTGCTGTTCATATGGGACCCGGAATTGGTAACGGAGCACCTAAAATCATCTTAAATTGACAATTGTTGAATTGACTGTGTGGTCCTGGCCGGGAGGTCGTGTACAGTTTTGTATCCTAATTTGTATAAACCTTTCTTCCACACCAAATTCGCGTACAACAAAGAGTAAAATTACTGAGAGATTAGTAGTATTTGTTCAGTCATCTCACGACCCCGACTGCGATCCGAGTTAAAGCAGCATGGGATGTGATAGGAACTAGGCGCTGCACTCCCGGTGTCACCAGGCTTGCCGGAGCGAGTTTCAGACTCAGGAAAGTCTGAGGATTGACTCTGCTAGGCGAGGCCTGGTCCAGTCGGCAGGCCATTTTTTGTTTGTTAGTTTTAAATTCCCCACCGACTGAGCTGTCGTTCGCAGAAATGGCATCGGATCTCCTCGATTTTTATAAACCTGAACATAGTTGAGGTACAGATTACGTCCGATCTCTGCCGGATTTTATAACGACATCAAGCAAGATATGAACCGTTTTGTTATTGACTGCATACGTATGCTTTCATTCGAAATGCGTATTATTTATGTATTGTAAAAAAAAACTGAGGAAACTTCATATGCCCGATGCACAAGGCGGCATGTAGCTGGGAGTTAGTTGGGGTTTTGCAAGGTTTATTTCGAAAGCCTTATTTTGGCGGAACAACTCGCACTGCAGATATTTAAGGTAGCGTGGGAAGATCTAGGCAAATAGGATTGGATGTCGATCTTATACACGGTATATACTGATAAATGCATCTCTTTTTTTCTTATCCAGTTGAGGCAGATAATGATTTTTAAAGACGAATGAGCCAGGGTTATATGTAGAGGGAGACTACTTGACTTTAAAATTCAAATCAGAAATTCCGGGAATCAATTTGTGTTCAGTCTGATATTTTTGTATCCTCATGTTACCAGTATATATTTTTTTATCTTTATGAAACAAACTTTTCAACGTACAGAGTGCTCCCTAACTTTGTAGGACACTGAGAAGTTTTATCCCGGTTTTAAGGAATTAGTAGAAACAGTAATTTTACTTCATACAACAGTTTGGGACCACGTGTATGAAATATGAGATAAACAGACTTTTTCAGTGGTATATTTAGTTATTTACATTTTTCTTATTTTTAATGTATTGTTGTACATTAAAGTATGTCATTGCAGTAATTTCACCCAGCATTTTATACCTGGAGCAGTTACCTGGCTCAGGGGACTCTGGTTGTATATCATTTCTGTATAAAACCCTCCTTCAGGTCTGACAGTGGGAGGCGTGCAGTGACATGAACGACTCGCTGGAGAACGCAGTCCCTTTCGAAGAGTACGTGCGTCAGAAAGTGCGGACAGTCCCACAGCATCGCATGAAGAGCTTCCTGGAGTCGCTGGCCGCCAAGGGCCCCGAAGCTTTGCAAGACTTCCAGCAAGGTGGCACCACTGTGGTCTATCAGCAGGGAGCAAACTGTGTCTATGCCGACAGTACAGAGGTGGCGGGATCCCTGCTGGAGCTGGCCTGTCCGGTAGGAGTGCCTATACAATGGGACTGCTATACTGGGCTCTGAAAATTTGTGTTACATTCAGTGATTATTAATGTGGTAGTATTAACTATTGCAACTTTTAAATTAAATTCTGCATTTGTTGTAACCCTGTTATGAATGCTACCACTTTATTTGTACAAGATGCATAGGATTTACTTGGTTTTCACATATCCTGTTTCGCCATGAGTGTGTGTGTTGGGCTTAGAGCATGGGGCCATCCGCCAGCTCTGGAGGGCAGCATGCTGTTAACAATAAGGTTGCCCACTTTTGTCACAGAAAAAGAGGATGATTTTTTGCTTCTGAGCCAAGTACATCTTTTCAATACTCCAAAAATTACAATCCGCTGTAAGTTATATGGTTCTATCCCAGTTACATTAATCGACTATCCAAACGTCATGTGGACTTTTCCACGTGCAGAATGTGTTTCATATGGTCGCGCGCTACTTTACAGCTGAGGTAATCTTTGCCTGACCCCAGCTGCCTCTTGCTCAGGTGCAGTTGCAGGTTCAGCAGTTGCCGCAGCACCCGCACCAGCAGCAGGTTGCATCCACGCAGCTGTCTCCACAGCTAACCGCTGCAGTGCACCAGGCTTCTGAGCAGCAGATCCAAGTGCAGGTCAGTGCAGACGAGGCGGGCGGCGACTGGGGTCTTCAGTCACCAGACATTCTGCTGATGTTCATGTTCAGGTGCAGATCCAGGGCCATCATTCGGTGGAACAGGTGTTGCAGATCCCCAGCACCACCCAGCAGCACTTGTCGGGCTCCCAGCTGCACCTTGTGCAGGGGGAGATATCTGAAGAACACTTACAGCAGCAGCAGGTAAGTTGGACCTTCATCTGTTTACCTGTGTATATTTCTCTATCTTAATGTGCCATAGACCCATGTGTTTTTACATACTCCATACACACGTGATCTTATGGTGCATTCAATTATCTCTCCAAAGTCGTAAATTCCGAGGTGCATGACGTCATGTCCGACAATCTCCCATTCGAGCTACACATCTCGGAACAAACATGGCTGCCTCCATGAACATGCTGTTGTGTGTAATTGCTTTATATTTTAGCAGATTTGGAGTGAGATTCTTCTGTCCGAGAGACAAACAAACAAGAAACATGAAAAACTAGTCAAACCACATTAAAAGCTTTATAATATTTTAGTAGCAATATTCGTTTTTCAAGAGGCAGACAAACTAAAAACAAACAAAAGACACTGAGAAGTCTGGTAAAATATTGCATGCTAGGATACTATTTACGGTCATGGTATGGTATTCTCTAAATCGACCGCATGCAATTACATTTATAACTATTAATACATTTAACAAAATAAACATTTTAAATATTTATAAAATAGAATTTCTGTTGACTGTGTAAGCCATCGTGTTTAAATTACGTCATAGGGGAATCTTGGACAACAAATTTCTGTCCGACATCAACGTCGGAAAGGAGGCATGTGTCTGACAGGATGTGATATTTTTCTTGAAGTTTTTATCCAAGTTCCAACTCGGAGAGAGATAATCGAACGCACGATTAGCCAGTCTAAGAGCATATCGATACTTGCTGTTCTCTCCAGGCTGGAGGTATGTTGAGTTCTCCATCCTTCCGGTGGGTTTAGTCATGAATGACCTGCCTTTGTTCAGATCCAGGCAGAGCTGGTAGCGGCAGTTGCCGATGGGGGACAGCAGATTCAGATCCAGACGGTGGGGGTGGCATCACCCCAGCAAGTGGCGCAAGGCTCCCCGCAGGAGGGTGAGCGCAGAGCAGGGCCCGTGGGGGGGGTCCTTCAACCGGCAAAGAAGCGCAAGGTGGACGTGCCCATCGCCGTGTCATACACGCTCCCCGGCCAGCAGCTGGCGACTGTCCTAACCATCCCCCAGGCCGCCCCTGGTCAGGGACAGGTGCAGGGGCAGAGCTACCTGTCTCTGCGGCCCGACCTGCTCACAGTGGACAGCTCGCACCTCTACAGCACTACTGGCACCATCACCAGCTCTACGGGCGAGACCTGGACGATTCCTGTGTACTCCGCCCAGCAGGGCGTGACCCACGTCGCGATCTCGCCCGAGGCCATGACCAACGACGGCATTGATAAGGACAAGGCTGTTGCCTCAATGGCTCCCCCGGTGGCCACGGCCGAGGAGGCGGTCCAGACGCTGGCCAGCGCTCTCTTCCCAGCCCAGTTTGTCAATGGGAACATTCACATTCCTGTGGCCGTCCAGTACCCTGCCGGTGCGCAGCCCGTCCAGATTTGGGACCCACAGCACCATGTGGTTCACACCTCAGGGGGCACGGAGCAGGACCTGCAGGTGAAGGCCGTTCTCTGCTTGGCCTGCGATATGTTTTTGACATTTAAGAGGTTTAATCTCGCAATATAAAGTGTGAAAATGATGCCATCGCCATACCATTTGAGTATAATGCAACGGATGTGGTCTTCTGAGGAATAATCTGTTAATGGTGCTTTGGCCCCACCCAGAGTCAGGCTGTGCAGGTCACAGAGGTGGATGCCGCCCCGCAGCCCTCTGCGGAGCTGCTGCTGCCCACGATGCTGAAGCCTGACGAGGGCCTGGACGTGTGGCGCATCTGGGCGCAGGGCAAGAACACGGAGCTGGAGAAGGATAACCAGACCAGGCTGGCCCCCATTGGCCGTGAGTTACCGTGGCAATTGGGAAAGGGCTGAGGTGGGGCCTGGAATCATGAGACTTACTTGGTTTAAAGGGCCCAGCGTGCATAATTTAAAAATGCATGTCTCGGGGGGGGGGGGGGGTCTCTGTGATCATAGGCCGCCAGCCTCTGCGCTTTCAAGAGGACCTGGTATCGTGTGCCGTGGCTGAACTGAACATGGGTCTGTCCCTGATGATCCATGAGGCTCGTGGACTGGAGGGAGAGTCCTTCGAACCCGATATGCTCTACTACATCTTTCTCTGTATACAGAAGGTATGAACAAACATATAGCTTTGGGTCTGGAAGGCTACGGGGTCAAATCCCAATTCAAAGCCAGGAGAGTATTGAGTGTTCCCCCCCCTGCCCCAAAGGTCAAGTTAATTTTATTTAATTTTATTCTCTATATATATATATATATATATATAGCGCCAGAACACAACAGAAGTCATTTAAGGTTACCTTTCCTATATAACAGGTCTATACATTGTCCTTTTATTAAACAAACTAAATAGTCTTATGTTATTTATCTTATTGACACAACAGCTTGTCATTTTTCTCTGTACACGGTCGCACGTTTACAGTTCTCCTCTGCTTTCTGTATCGCGCACGGTGGAGTTCTGCCCCGATGCGCGCACACAGACACATGCGTAAACACACAGGTGAGCAACACTCCCACCAGCGGACAGAGAGCGCGCGTCGGAAGATTCACCTGAAAAGCAGACAGAAAATATCTGCTCCCAGGGTGGTGAAGATGGCAACACTCGCTCTCCTGAGAGTAGCAGAAATGTTCTGATGTATAGTTCAGTTGTTATATTGACTGCTGTCATTAAAAGAAACGCATGAACACCATGAATCCTGTCTGTGTCTGTCTGCATCCCCCGTCCCCCCAAAGCTGTAAACCGAGGGGAGACACTGGTATTCATATGACCGTTGGGCCCTTGAGCAAGGCCTTTAACCCTAGGTGCTTGGGGGATGCTGGCTGACTCCTCACCATCCTCCATATGTAATTGCAGTACCTGTTTGAAAATGGCCGAATAGACGACATCTTCTCGGACCAGTATTACCTGCGCTTTTCCCAGTGCCTACATCGGGTGCTGGATGGCTGGAAACCTCACGTCCATCCACTGGGTGAGCACGCAGTGTACCACAGGCAGGCACAGTGAGGACTGTGGCCAGGGGAAGTCCTATCTGGTCTTCAGGCGCTAATGTGCCTCTGACTTCCATTCCAGGTTATGTCATCCCTAGTCATGTGACCGAGGAGATGCTGTGGGAGTGCAAACAACTGGGGGCCCACTCTCCCAACACACTGCTGAGCACGCTCATGTTCTTCAATACTAAGTGAGCGCTTGTATACCTCAGTGTAACTTGCTCGCTGGCGCCACCTAGCGCGTGTGAGACACTGACTGCTATGAACCCACACAGGTACTTCCAGCTGAGGACAGTGGAACAGCACATGAAAGTAGCCTTTTCCAAAGTGCTACGGCACACCAAGAAGAACCCCTCCAACCCCAAGGACAAGAGCACCACCATCCGCTATCTGAAGGGGGTGGGGCTACACCAGGTGGGCCAGAAAGGTGAGTGAACGCTTGTCTCTGACCATTACGCCCTCTGCTGGCGAAAGCCCTGTGTCATCTCCTTGACCATATGACCCTGTCTGCCAGTGACAGATGACATGTATGAAGAGCAGGCGGAGGACCCGGAGAACCCTCTACGGTGTCCCATCAAGCTCTATGACTTCTACCTCTTCAAGTGGTAAGTGGATAGTGTTACATCTACAAGCAGCCTTTTAGCCTACATCAGCACTCTGTAATATCGAAACTTAGGGGAGCGTCTCTATATGCTTTTCAGGCTTTATTGATCTTTGTATTAGTTTCATATACTTTCATCAATCCACAGAAAATAAACAGGCAATTCAAAATTTAAAAAAAACTGAATGTAAAGGGGGTCAGAGTAAATTATTGCTGCTCACAAAAGCCAATTTAATGCTGTGATATAGCAAGAATCCTGCAGGCATGGTGTAATTAGATAACCTTTGGTAAATCCCTTCTCCGAATAGCAGAAGATGAATGAATTTATTCAAAGTCTGTACCAGATACTTTTATCCTGGGTCCGAACATGGATGCAGCATTATTCATTTAAGCTGACAAAATGTTTCCAGCTGTACTTTGTATTGCACTTGTGATTTGGACAAAGATGTGGCATGTCCTCGAAAAGCCGCAATAACGTGCATGCCTTCCCCAGTCCACTGAGTGCCAAAGGAAGGAACGACACTTTCTACTTGATGCCAGAATCAGTCGTCGCCCCAAACAGCCCCATCTGGTACTCCACCCAGCCAGTCACACGCGAGCAGCTGGAGCACATGCTTACACGCATCCTCGCCGTGCGGGAAATCCAGGAAGCCATTGCTATGGCAACGGAGAGCGTACAATAAGGAGCCAGTCTGGAATCCGGCTGCCAAAAGGGGGGTGGGTAGGGGGGTTGACTGGGCTCACCTTCGGCTTCCTGACCAGTCCTCTGCCTCCCTACCTCTTCCCCACTGGACTCGGGCAGCCATCATACTGCCCTCTCCATCTCTGCCTGTTCATCATCTCCTATACAGAAAGCGTACAGATCTGCAGATGCCCGTCTGCCAGCTGGAAAATATGCACCCCCTCACCCTTTCTCCAACACATTTGCCTTCAGTGGGAGAGACCCCCCCCCAGACATCTAAGGTTCTGTGCTGACACCATGGTAACCATGATGTTCTGGACAGCAAATGAGTGACTTTATCTCCCGTTTCTATACATAAATATAAATGTCCCTTAAACTTAACTCTATAGACATGGAAGCCCAGGGGACTAAGCACTGCACTGCAACATAATTCACTTGTATTATTATTATTATTATTATTATTATTATTATTATTATTATGTGTGTATATATGTATGTGTATATATGTATATGTATATATATATATATATATGTGTATATATATATGTATGTGTATATATGTGTATGTATATATATATATATGTGTATATATATATGTATGTGTATATATGTGTATGTATATATATATATATATGTGTATATATATATGTATGTGTATATATGTGTATGTATGTAGAGAGAGAAATTATGTTCTGGGCTGATTTGTTTATGGCCTCCTTGTCATATGAGTATTAGAGTTATGCTTAAGAATGGATGAGGAAGCCTGTGTTTTCAAACATGCCTTTTGTACAGTGATGTCCATTTGGGGTGTGTGGTTTTTCTCTCCTTCCCCCTCCCCTCCTCCTCCTCCTCCTCCTCACTGGGTGGGACACCTTTATAAATGAGGTCTTATTCATGGGCCGTGGGTGTGTGAACTTCTCACGGAGGGCCAGTGTTGGGGCTTTCCTGCACCCTTGTGCCAGCAGCACGGAGCTGCCATAGTGGGTGAACTGCTGTGCAATGCGAACAGAGGAGGAACAAGACTGCAGCCACGACGGAGCTTTTATAGCGATTTTCACCGGACTATAGAGGTATGCACTCCTGTCCTGAGGGATCCCTTTTAGGGACAATTTTATTTTTAAATAGCCTGTCTATGAAGTGCGCTTTCTGAATGAATTCTTTACTGTAATGTATTCAAGAAATCAAATTATATGAAATCGCACAACTTTAAGTAATTCTTATTTTGCCCTTATTTAACACAATATTGCAAATTAAACATCTGAACAAGAGTAAAGGAAATTGGTCTAAGGATACACTTCTGAAACAAAACCCTATACATCACTATACCTGCTGTAGAATAACATCTTACTGCTATACTTTCACGTAGTTTTATCTTGGACATTATGTAATTTCAGAGGAGTTGTGTGGCTTTCTGTCTTTTAGTCAAAGCCCAGGGGCTTCTGACCATGTTAATAAGCCTCTGTGGTTCATTAACTGTGTTCAGTGACTTCATTGCACCTTTCTTATGTAAATGAATTTATAATGGGGTAAGTCGTAGTGAAGCATAGGTGATTTGTTTCATGTGCAGTAGTAAACCCCTACCTCACCACACATTTAAAATTCAATTTTAATATACGAGTTCTGTAAGAGTGCTTTTACTTCTCAGAATGTGACGTTACTTTTGCCATGGGAAGGTTCACACTTATATGAAGCCTTCAAAACACACAGGCCCAAAATATTAGTATTGAAGCAGGTAGTTAATTCAGCGTCCAATGCGATTTAACTTGTTTTACTTTTTCCTTGCTTGGTAAGTATTGTGAGGGCTGGTCCATCCTTCAGTGACATGGCCTAGGGTGCCATCTTCTGAGGGGGTGCAGACTTGGCAGATTGCTGACAGAGGCATCGGCAGTGAAGCTTGCCCAGAGTGCCATTTTTGGCTTTAACAGGCACTAGGTGTCACGGTCCCCCAAAGGATGTGTTGAGATCCAGGGCTTAACCCTGGCTCTTGTCCTGGACATTAAAACATCCCAAGTCTCGTGATGCCTCTGAATGCGTTCCTCCGGTTTGTGGTCAGTTTACAGGCACTTAAAAACTTTCGTATGGATGGTGAGAGTTTAAAGGACTGTTATCCCTTCCAGGTTTTTCCCCACATCACTGCCTCATTTTTAGACAAAAGCATCTGCTGAATAAATGTAAATTTGTTACTGCAACAGTGACTGTGCCCTGCTTTCAATGAACATTGCAATTTCAGCTGGTTCTTTTCACATTCTCCTCTTCATGGACAAATACAATGTCCATAGTTTTAAAATTGCTTTATTGTATAAGTACATCACACAAATTGCCAAATGCTTGTGTTTATTCAAAAACCAACCTAATCAAGTGCTAAATCAATTATTAATTCTGAAACTTTTTACTTATTAACCAACCATTGATCTTTTCCTTCCTCTTAGTCTAACTTCATCCAGTTTACTGATGACAGTGGATGACTTCTTTGAAGAGGCAACATAACTCTTCAGCAAAATCTGAAACAAAGTCTCTGTATTTGGGTGGGTGCTAAGGAATGCCTTCTCCAGCACATACAGGTCAACTCCTTTGTCCTCTGGTAAAGAAGAAATGTAGCTCAGGCCAAAGTCAATTAGCCACAAATCCTGTTCTCTGTTCTCAGATCCTTTCCTCAAAAGCATGTTAGATGTTGTCAGATCTCCATGGATCACATCTTCATCATGCATCTTCGCAAGGATCTGCCCCATCTTTTCGGCCAGTAGCTTAAGGCGTTCATTGCCTGCTTCAGACAACTGGCTGGAATATATGTGATCTCTGACTGTAACTGATCCCACAATTTCTTCAAGAAAAATGCAGTGAGATACATAATCAACAAAATAGACAACAGGTGTCAAAATCCCTGGGGGAGAAAAATACAAATCATGAAAACAAAATCCTGCCATTCTCTGCATCGCAGTTCAATAAGCTCTCCCAGAAAAGCTGAGATTCCACTTTGGCCTTAATGCATGACACACTTTTCGTTTTATACACTTGTTCCATCAGTAAAAAGATGGATTTATGCTAGCAAGATTCAACTTCTTATTGGGAAGTATTAACCTATAACTATATGAAGTTTCTTTATATTCAACAAAGAGCAGTTACAAACATTTAGGTAATGTGGGTATGATCTGTGTGCATCCAAGATTTTGACACTTAGCATTTATTTTCCTGTTCTGGGTGCATTTTCTTCTAACACTGGTATAATATGATGGGGAACTTGGAAATTTTAGTCTAGTAGCAAAAGTCATTACGGCAGTCAGTGATACTTTTTTTTTTTTTTAAAGCAATAATCAGCCACATTATAATCTGCGTGGACCCTTCTAACAAACTCACGGCTCACTGTGACCGAAAACGCTCACCTGCTTTTCTGCAGCGAAGTATGGAGCGCACCTCCTGCACGCTCCTGCGGTGCGTCAGCTTCTCGTCGAGAGCTGGGTGACGGTACGACTTCGAGAATCTTTCCTTCACTATTACCGCTTTCCCTAAAAACTGTCCGCGGTAAACTCGGGCTTCGGCGCCTTGCTTCAGCAGCGTTAAGCCGCTAAGATACGACAAAACCGCACTACCATCCCCCTTAGCAGACATGTTTTTTGTTGTAGATTTAGTCTGCTGTCAAAAATTCTGCACCATATGTAAGTGTAAAACAAATGCACTCCCCCTTGCGGATCGGAGTCGGAAAAGTTTTTTTTTATACCTATTTTCGTAGAACCCGACTCTCGATTTGCTGCCACCTGCTGGTGTGGAGGTGCGGATCGATAATCTGTGAACTTTGTTGTTTTAGTTCAAGACCGTTAATTAAATCCAGTAATAGACCCGTACTGTGTTATTGCTCGATGCATTTTTTTAATTAAACCAATTAATTCGAATATTAAACCTAGCAGCGGCAACAGTATATGATATACGAATATGTAGAATGTGCATAATTTATAAGTTATTTGTAATGTTCATAAAAGTTATCGCGATTATATGTGCATACATTGAAACACATCAGCCTTTAACTTCTCGATTTGGAGCTAAATGCCTGCTTATTGTCTCACAGTGCAAACATCTGCCTGCTGGTACGTTCTGGAGTTGACAGCAGTCAGTTTGCCACGTAGTATTGACTTCCTGATGGAGGATGAAAGCCGCAACCGGGACGGGAGCTTGAGGGGTGGGCGGCGCGCGGCTGCGTGCCCAAGTATCAACTTCATCTGAAACTCACATTCCGAAGCACTGTGCACTTTTATTAAGAGTTTAACAGGACCCTCCGTCTAAAGATTAGTGTAAATATCCAAGGAAAGCGTGAACATTCAGCTTAAGGCAAGCACGGTGAGGATGACAATAAGTGCATATTTTTTTAAAGTTTTGTGAAGGAAACTGTTTCCCTAAGTTTAGTAGACCACATCGGTTTTATGCTTTCATTTTTTGGGTTTCCATCTCGTGTTTTTGGTGATTTCCAATACTGAGATGATTCGTCGAAGTGACTTATTAAAAATTCAAGAAGCATGAAAAGGTATACATTTGTGTTTCACACATCTTTAACATTGTACTATCAGCATTATTCTAGTGGTTTTTCTTTTGCTGACCTCTTCTTAAAAGTCAGGGACTCTAAACCGGTAAAGGCAAATTAGAAGACTTTTAGTTATTATACATGCAGTTTATGAAACCCCTTTGCTTACGATGGGTTTCTGTTATACAGGAGCGAATGTATTTTATCATTATTTATTCGGACATTTACTCCGTTAAGGAAAAACATTGAATCTCAGTAGTGATTTCAGTAGACACACTGTGCGTTGTTGTGCTTTTTTATTGTTACAAAAGGGAATTTCACTTCTTTGTTTCGGTTGGTCGGTTACCTTTTCATCTAAGCAGCCTTAAGTGGATGTGCCTAATTATATCAGCAGCACAAGCAGGAGTTGTTATGGTTACAGTCTCGTTTGCCTCGCTCCTAGACACTGCTATGAATTGCGATATGTGTCCAGTTAGTTATTTTTCTCTGCTTTTGTACACCATTACTTTAAATTCATTGCTTTATTTTCAGGGCATTTCATAGGAATCATAATTCTTGTTAGGACTTGCCTTTAAATGTAACTTTTGGGTCTGGAACAAGCCTTAAACACAAATGCACATAAAAATGGGTAAGTTGAAAAGTACCTTTCCTTGAACATTACATTTAACTTCATTTTAAAGCAAATTTATTTCCCAGTTTGTTTAAATAGAACTATAGACTTTAGATAGAATTTAACTATTTCAAATGTTTTGCACATTATTCGATTGGCTTATACTGTCATTTGTTTGCGAATAAATTTTGATTTTTAAAGAAACAAAATATTACTACATTAATTTAAATTTAGGAGATAAAGAAAATAAAGAGTAAGTAACATCCATTTAAATTATATACTATACTAGTGTTAGTATGGAAGACTCAGTTGTCTGCGTTGTAGTTGCATTTGATTTGGTTTTAAATGCACAGCCTTCTAAAAATGTGTCCTGATAAAGATCTCCTGAGGTTGCAGAACATAACAATGAGTTGTTTTTGTAGTTTCTATTAATTTGTGAGATTATTAACATTTTATTCCTAATTTCGTAGAAGTTAAATCGAATACAATAAAAACATTTGTAATTATCTGAATGCATCAAGTATTATAGAAAATATTTTTGAGTTACTATTAAGAATGAATTAATTTACTTTTAGGTCGCTCTGTTCTGATCTTCACCTCCGTGGTATCCTCGCTTGGCGGCTTTGTATTTGGGTATGAGCTGGGAATTATCTCTGGAGCCCTTCTTCAACTTCAGACACAGTTCCACCTCAACTGTTTCCAGCAGGAGGCAGTAGTGAGCTCTCTTCTTATCGGCGCACTCCTGGCCTCTGTGATCGGGGGGGTCCTGATCGACCGGCATAGCCGGAGGAACCCCATAACGCTCAGCAACCTGCTCATCCTTGGCGGGAGCATCGTCCTGGTCGCCAGTTGCTCTGTCTCCGCCCTGGTGGTGGGCAGAATCACCGTGGGCTTCGCCATATCCTTATCCTCCATGTCCTGCTGCATTTTTGTGTCTGAGATGGTGAATCCGGAGCGCAGGGGCCTCTTAGTCAGCCTCTATGAAGCTGGCATCACAGTTGGCATCCTGGTCGCCTATGCCATGAACTACATGTTATCCAGTGTTCCGGAAGGATGGAAATACATGTTTGGTTTTCCCATCGCTCCATCACTGGTTCAGTTCATCTCCATCTGGTTCCTCCCGTCCAACCCTGGAATGCCTTTGGAAGAGACCTCAGAGGCCCAGGCTCAGACTGGGCTTATGCAGCTGGCCAGTGCTGAGGAGACTGAGGCTGACGGGAATAACACAGACTGTTCGGACAAACGACAAAATGCACTTGTGGCTCTGTTTCAGAGTAAAGACAACATGCGGATGAGGACGTTCATTGGTCTGGGCCTCGTGCTTTTCCAGCAGTTCACCGGTCAGCCCAACGTGCTCTTTTACGCCTCCACGATCTTTCACTCAGTGGGATTTAAGTCCGGTGCCTCTGCTGTGCTAGCTTCAGTGGGGGTGGGCGTCACGAAGGTCATTGCTACCTTGGTGTCCATGATCTGTGCCGACAGAGCAGGCCGGAGAGTCCTGCTGATTGGAGGATGCACCGTGATGACGGTCTCTCTGATCATCATTGGTCTTCTTAGCAACCGAACGCTACACGATGAGAGGGGGAGGTACTGTGACCTTGACAGGTACCAAAACGGAAGCTCCCAGTTACAGGATCCCACAGATGGGAACTTAACGCCTCTCCCACTGGTTACTCTGAACCGGACCCTCGGAAGTTATGAAGACGTGAAGGCTGCGGAGGATGATGGTTTGTGGCATTTGGATACTTCTAGTTTCAAAGGTTTGCAATTGAACCCAGCCCCACTCAGCTCTGCTTCATCCCCAGTACCAGACAGGACCACAGATCAGGGGGTCATGGACTGGATCATCTTAATCAGCATGATGGCTTACGTCAGTGCCTATTCAATAGGATTTGGGCCGAGTAAGTTGGCACTACTTTTTACTGGCTGTATTGTTATCTGTTTTTATAAAGGGACTCCAGTGTACTCCCGCAGTGCAGAAAGGTGTAGATAAGTGAATTGGTGTCCCAGAATCCCCCAGGGTGTGTTTATGTTGTCCTCTAATGGACTGGCATCCCATCCAGGGTGTCCCCCAGCCTTGTGCCCTCTGCTGCCTGCGATAGGCCTCAGGCTCAGCCCCTGGTAGCCTGGTACTGCATAGGTGACTGGAAGATGGATGGATGGTGTTGTTAGAACTTAACTTGAATGTGACACCTAAAATGATCTCAGTTTAGTTCAGAAAAGTGAATATATCTGTTACATTTAGCTTTTACTTTATGTTTTGTGTAAAAATTTTACTTAGCATTTCATCTAGTATTATATACCCGTAAACCAGGTAGTTGTGATATATTAATGACTGACATTATAATGGTTAGTTGGTTAATTTAATACCATTGGAAACATTTTAAGTTTTATTTGTTTATAAATTTTGTAATTGATGCTTGAATCAACCATTTCATGCTTTTTTAAATTTGCAGTTAGGATTATTTTTTTCAGTATATAGTTAATTTTAAAAGTTCTGAGTAGTGACTGGTACCAGATCTGACCTTATATATGTTCTGTTGTACAGTGACTTGGCTTGTACTCAGCGAGATATTCCCTGTTTGGCTGAGGGGAAGAGCTTTTGCCTTGGCAAGCTGCTTTAACTGGGCTGCTAACCTGATTGTTACTTTCACCTTCTTAAGCCTGATCGGTGAGTATATGGTTCGTCCATGAGAATCATTTGCTAACTTTTGAGCTTCTGATATATAACCTTACATTAAAAAAAAAAAAAGTTTGCTTGTTGAATTTTGCTGTTTTTGCCTAAATTAATATATGCCACAGAAATGGTAATCTGGTATATCCAGACTGTATACTGCTTATATACAAGGTTCTATTGCTCGTTTTGCTAATACAAGGTTTACCGTTGTGCAGAAATACTCAGGAAGTTGTAGATTTTATGCTGGCAGAAAGCATGATGTTGATATCATCATAACCTTAATAATTGACACCAAACAAGGTCCCACATTTTGGAAAGTCAGTTATCTCCCAGTGATACTGGAAGTATGGTATAACAAAACATTTTCAACCCAAGCATATTTTTTAAGCACTAAACACTTCCAGAAACTGATGCACTGATGTCTACTTTTTGCAGATATTGTAGGTCTGTCCTGGACTTTCCTTCTCTATGGCATGATTGGAGTAGTTGCTGTTGTGTTCATTTACATCATGTTACCTGAGACCAAAGGAAAATCCCTTCAAGAAATCGACAAGGAGCTGTCCAGGAGCAGGTACACCTGAAGAGTGTGACCTCGGCACACAATGGGTCTTACTTCACAAGTGCTAAGCCAACATTTCTATGTACAGTCACATATAGTGATATTTTTCCTGTGAAAAATTGAGAATTAGAATTGTCAACTAAAATGGGCAATTCTCACAATTTACCAGTTCTATGGTTTTCAGATTATGGGCCATATTTGAAAAGAATGAATTATTTTTTTTGATTGCAGACCATCAGTCTACAAATTACAAGGAGTTAGACATCAGCTGTCTTTGCCTGTAATATACAATACCTTTTTTAATGATATAGTACAAACAACTTAATTTTTGGGGAGCTAGTTTAAAATACTTTTTCATAATAAACCTGGTTGCAAGACAGTAACAAGTCTGTATAGGAAATCTACACACAGGTGTATTGACACCAAAATTGTAAATTTAGTTAGGTAAACATACTGTTAAAAAACTGTTACATAGAACATGCAAATATGTTCTGTGAACAGAATGTTGTACCCTACAGTTTTTGATTCCTTTCAGGTTTCACAATGGAGGAGAATGCTGTAACGTGATGAAAATAGGAGTTTCGTCAGTGGGCTATGAAAGAGTGACTACAGCCAGCATGTCTGTGTTGTACGCAACAGTTCCATAAACCTACCCTGGTTAATGGTAAGGATTAAATCACCGTGGGGGAAAAGTATTTCAGCCTTAGAGCAGGTAATCTTACCATCCAATCCCCTTCCAGTTCTATTTTAGGTCCTGTTGCATGGCATCTTCTCATGGTGGGAACTGCACAGCAAAAGTCTGTGAATAGTAGGGAATTGTGACTACGGGTTCATGTGAGAATCCTCATGCTTATTTAAACAAGTTTTGTAGGAAGCTGCTTCCATATTTTGCAAAACAGTTATTTTTTTCCAATTCACAGTTTTATTGATAAATGAGGGAACTTCTTAAGGTTAAAATCTGTTCTTGGGGATGCAAATAAAGTTTTATTAAAGGGAGCCTTTGAAAAAGACAAATATTTTTTAAAGGTGCCATAGAATGAAAATTTGACTTTACCTCAGCATAGTTGAATAAGGAGAGTTTTGGTACATGGAACGAACATACTGTGAGTCTGTGAATCTCAAACACTATTTTCCACTCTTTCAAATATAAATCCTGCATATGTAAGAGAAGGTGGTAAAATGGGCTGATTCAAAAATCCTCAACTGTTACATAAGACACCCCCTAACATAACACACACCAGCCCACTTTCAAGCCCAATGGACCTGCACAACCTGCAACGTATTAGTGATGGGACTCCTTTTTTGGGATACAGTTAGTTTGACTCCCTTCACCTAAAAGACTTGTTCTGATTGGTTCAATAGCTGCTGAACTGATGCTGAATTTCCGTTTTGACTGAGGTACAGCTCTCTTGTTCACTGACTCGCTTACCAACTCGCTCACTCCCTCAGATCTCTCCTTCAGAACTAAACTAGAGACTCGCATTCATTCGTTCACTAGGTATTCAGCCCCAGGTTTAGTTTCTAGCCAATCAAATGCTCACTTACAGCACGCCTTTACATGCCTCACTGGATCTCACTGGCCAAACTCAAGTAGGGAAGCCACATTCACATTATTTTTCTGAGAACAAGCAGAACGACGAAAAAAACAAATTTTTGCAGGGAGGTGAACATGAGTGATTAGTTACTGTAAGGGACTCTTTCCCTGTGACCGAATTGTTTGTGAACGTTACACCATTACAACATATATTTTCTATCTCGAGGGGCATTTGTGCACAGTTTCCTTAAGTACACCTGAAGAGGGAAGATACATACAGACAGTCCAGCTACAATGCGTGATACCACACCGCAAATCTGTTCTAACGTGATTGATATTCTAGTACCCAAATCCTTGCAAATACCAACAGCAGCACAACTGCATCTGATAAAAGCTGACTAGTATGCAAACTAGTGTCTGCTGTGAAATCTTTCCTATGACCACAAAACTACATAGTGCATATCCTGAGCGGCAAGTGGGTAGACAGATGTGTTTATTAGTCCTGAAGGTGGCCATTTATGATCTAAATATATCTGATGATACCTAAAAGTTGTTGCTTTTAAAAACATAATTCAAAAAATGGCAAATTGTTACTAAAACAGAATGTCAGCGCTTGTTATTCATTTTTTCCTTTTTTGATTTGAGCACAAAATTGGAAATCGGAAAGTCATCCGTTTTGTCATTTTGTTTTTGGAAATGGATATTGAAAAAATGAGTGTGTTTTTGTTATTTGACTTTCGGTTTTATTTAAAAACACAGAATTGAGTTCGGCACATTCAGTTGAAGCTGTTACTAGGCAATTTTCATGAGACTAATAGATGATGTTTGATATTTTATTGTATTCTTTTTTGAAATTATATATATACTTACATTATTGGCCACTGGTATCACTGTTGTTTTTAATTCATTTTGTTTGGCATATTAGCAACTAAGTTTTGGAGGCTCATTCCTCTGACCCCATTTTTCAAATTCGATATGTGAATTTTAGTGCACGATTTTAATGAACATGAGGTTTTTCTGGAATGCATTAGTCGCATTGTAATGACTGGGAATGACTGTACTGAGTCATTGATGTAAGGTTATTTATAACTTGTAGCCTAAGAAAGTAAGTCTTATTGAGGGATATGTTTTTCAAAAGCATAGTTAGAACATTCAGTTGCACGTTCCAACAATGTAGCCTGCTAACGTTGTTAGCAACTATGCTTTTGGGAAACATACCCCAGGTTAGCAGGGTAGTAAATATTACAAAGTCTGTGATACTGACATTGACAGAAGGCTTCTATAAGCCTACTACCTGTAGCCTACTTTTGGTTAGCTAAACAAATATCTAATCAATAATGAAATAAAGTCCAAATTCATTATAAACAACAAATTTGAGTTGCTCAGCATATAGTTCTTGATAAAAATTGCATGATGAAACTAACATCGTAAAGTCATTTGCTGATTGAAACACAAAATAATTAGTGTTCCCATTACAATGCCTAAAGGGGGGGGGGGGGGGGGAAGTTATGACCATGCTAAGGTTGTACCAAAGCTTAAGTGGGAGTATTACGTTTGATGAATCATTTTAGGATAACCTGAATGACAAAACTTACGACAGGGATGCTTCTGGAGGAATGCATCATTAGGCAATTTCGTTGTTGTGCGAACATCATGGGGTGTACTTACACAGTAGATGGTATAGCCGACTACACACCTAGGCTACAGTAAACGTTTTTTGCAAGTAGAGTACCTTCAGTGCCACAAGCAGCCAATCAAAGCAGAGCTCATCAACATATTTATGTGCCCACCAAAAAGGGGGAAACAAAGTGTCGCATTCCAGGGCCAAACAATAGGGCTGTAAATGAGCCGGTAAAACCATTTCAGGACTTTTTGACCAAACCAGCTTCACATACCTTTTATGTAGACACCAGAGAACAATTTAAAATACTGAAAGATGCATTCTTTCGCACCTTTAAGCTGTACATTTCAGTAACTGTTTAAACTGTCAATGTAATGTGGGACATTTATTCTTGATAAATAAAACATTTATTTACACATTCTTACATACTGCTTTTCCACATAAGGACAAATATATACAGTGATGTCTTTAAACAACTTCACTCCAATGGTGCATGTATTACAGGATTTTAAGTTTTTTTTTTTTTTTTAACTAAAGTTTAATGCATACGTACAGCCTGGGTCAAAGTTTACAAGACCATGAACTGACAAAGTTCTTATCAATGGCACTATAATGTAAGGTTCCACCCTTCAAGTTTTTCCATTGTCATTTAATGTTTACAGAATACAACAAAGCGAAAACCAAGTGTTGAGTAAGGTAATTAACTGGTTAACAGGATATTGGTATGCAACCCAGTCAATCCTCAGACACCTTTTGCATAAAAACTTATGTTTTACATTTCTGCATGGGGGGGCTACTATTTTAATCTGAGTCCTGTTTGTTTGGGAACACAGTTTTCATGTCTGGATTGCCTGGAACACCGAGTAATATGATGTACTGTCCAAACACTTGCTTCAGTACAGCAAGCAAACACTGACGTAGGATGACAACTAGCCTGGGTCCTTATGGATGAGCACTGGGCCCAGCTAATCCACTAGACCACATGCCTAGCTCTTAAAGGCAGGTATTTAAGACCACTCCACCCATCTCTAACAAAACAAAAAAAATTTGGTCAGTCATTACAAGTAATTCAGTAAACTTTGGTTATTCTACTTGAATTCAAGAAAATAAGAGCATCTTGTTAAAAAAAAAGAAAAAGAAAGAAAACCACTGAACAAGGCTGGCTTCTGGTGATTTGTGCCACCTGTAACTTAAACCACACACAAATGCACGTAAAACTGTGGGGGGAAATTGAAATGTAGCAGCAAGGTTCAGTAGAGACTCTCAAAGGCCCTTATATCTGCTGGGCAATGTCAAATTCACTGCTAATTCAGTCATTTACATGTTAAACACTGTTTTCAGTCCAGGATGCAAGAGCAAACTGATATTAAATGAGTAAAACAGAAGTGGTTGGAGCAGAGTCCTGCATACAACCGGCCCTCCATAGATGGAGAACCCTGGGCAGAACAAACTACAGCTGTGGTTCCCCATCTCGCTGTGCTGATAGACAGGTGATATATACAGGGCAGTAAATCATGTGATGAGTTTATTTCCAATCTGCATATACTGTCAGTATCAGGGCTTTTGTAGAACTGAAAAAACTCACATGCCAGCACCACAGGTGGGATCCTTGGCCAAGAAAAACAAAACGTTTTTGATCTTGAGTATCGCACCACTTCAGCATACAGCTAGTGGGCTGCCGCTCATCTCAAAGCAGAGAGTAGAAAGGTTTGGTTAAAAGGTCAAACATTGTCAAACAGGGATGGTAAAAAGTACAGTCACGGAACAGCACGAGTTGTAGAAGGTGGTGTTTAACACTCCATTTATAGGTATACAGCATGTTTTGGTCCATTTTCTTTCTCCCTTTAGATTGCAGGTCATTTCCCATTTACGATATCATACTGTTTCACCTACGTTAAAAATCAAGCCAGTTTTAAACCCCACAATCTTTAATTTTGCAGCACATATGTGCCTTTGACACGCATGTCGCCTGTGAAACGTAATACCTGTATGAGACATACAAAAACATTCACCTTCATTCTTATTTCAGGTTTACTTAAAAACTCAAATTCACAGAAGCAAGGGAACGCCGGTGGGGAAGGAAGGAGCCGGCATTCCCAGGCTGCTTCGACAAACGACCCGATTGGAAAAGAAGTTTGCAGCGAGGTGGTCGCAATGGCATCCGGTGGCAGCTGGGGGGCCCCGTCACTGCTGGGCCCCTGCGGCGGCTGGTACGGGTGTGCCCAGTGTGCTGGTGGCAGAGATGATGGGCGACCCAGCAAGAGGCCCCAGGGGAGAAGCTGTTGGCAAGGCGGGGATCCCTGAAGGGGGTTTGGGAAGGGAGTAATTTAACATTAAACAACGTCACCTCTTCCCAGTAATGAGATGCATTTAAATAAGGCTGAGCTGATGGCAATAATGTGAAACATGATGTTTTTTAGTACCTGTACTCGAGTACAATAAGTGTACATTTTGTCAAATTATGTAGGGCTTTAAAACAAGCATCATGTTTTGTACAAATATGAATTAAAATGTTTTCCTCTCCACAGTTTAATACCTGAAACTCTGTACAGACTCGTCAGAAACACGTAGTAAACTCTGGTACATGACTAGTCATACTACACACAAGTTAAACTGATCGTATGTATGATTTACCCAGCATTGATGAAAAGAATACACTACGGCGCCAATTACTGGTACTATTACCCAGCTCTTAAAATTGGTGACCTTGCAATACTGTAATCTACTGTTATAGTTTAAGAGAATATTCCCAATAAATGTACTCCGTTTTACAGGGTTCAAAATGAAACAATGGCATTTGATTCATTCATATATAGAATTTGCATTAACAGCATGATGCAATAACAAAGGGATTTAGAAATAAAGGCCTGCCTCTAATAAAGGCCTGTTCCTTTATTTGGCTTAGTGTAAAAGGCCCTGGCCACTAAGAGTAAATACAGCACATGGTGACATGATAAAGCCAATTGTTGGTTATTATGGAAATTAATTTTACATTTGAAACAAATATTTTGCAGTTAGATTACTCAATTATACTATATTCTGTGATAGGCCTGGGAAACGAACTAAAAAAAACTATTTTCAGGCGCAACAGTGATACTCTACTTTATGAAGTGGACTGAATGTTCAGTTGTCAAACCCACATGTAAGATGTCACAAACACTTAATAAAACAGACTGTGGTCAAAACTAAATGCAATGATGAAAATATACAACTGCTACGATTCAATATGATTCATATTTTCTTTCCAAACAGAAGTCTCCAAATAAAGAAAACGTGTCTAAATCTGAGATGCATTTGTCAAAAAGCAGCCACGAAAAAAAAGTGTTTAACTGTTACCACGTAATGACCTACCAGCAATATCATTAATGAGCAAAATAAATGGGACAAAATATCGGCGGTATGTTAATATTTCTAAGTTAACAACGAAATCCAAAGCATTGCAGGCTACAAATTGCTCCATTAACTATCAAGGAGGTACAAAATCATGGTTCATAAAACAGTAAATCTAATTAAATTTAAGGAACATGATGAAATTGCCACCAGCAGCAACACATTGCAACAACCAAACATACCACACATGCTAGTACAGGGAGAGAAAATGTCAAACTATGACTCTTGTGCAGTGAACATGAGAAGATCTTACCCAGTATCAATTAGACACAATGTCATAAGGGTGGTAACACGGAGTGTGTAATACTTTCAGGTGGTACACAGTAGTATAAAATGTTTGTAAAACCTCTGAAGCAGTGGTTCGAAGTGCCAAGTTTTTACATCATAATTATCCCACTGATCCATCATTTCCCACAGAGACCAGAAAATGGTGATGAGCAAAGCTAGCAAAGGTACGGGCCAGAATTCCACACGGACACTAAGGAATGCTCAGCTGAGACCTAGCACCCAGAAATGCCAGCACACGCCTGTGGAAAACTAGAAAGCGACATCAGATCTCCAGTGTGTATGAAGCAAAGGGCTCCCTCTCACCGGTTATCATACTGGCGGAGCTCACAGGCGTGTTTCCACTCGGCAGGTTGGTCGAAGCACCCATTCTAGTCTGGTCTTTCACGATTGGATCTGCAAGCAGACCAATCATCTCCATCAGCACCGATCACACTTGTTTTACTGCATATTCAAGCACCTGGTTCACAAGAAGGGAACTTGTGATTTCATTGAAATTGGCAAAAATGTGCACCGTTCTATCATCTTGGGGCTGATTGCTAGCTCACAGACACATTCTTCGCAGTCCATCACTACATACTGTGAACAGCGCCACTTTGTGTCAGATCAAACTTAGTGGATAATTTATGGGCTCAGAGTAGAAAAAAATGGACAAGAACCTAAAGCTGCCTATTCAATCCAAGAGTCCAAATGTGAGTGAGAGGGGTCTGAAATGTAATTTTAGTAGCAGGGTGAATACTCACAGAAGTAGGGGTGCTCCATGGCCTCCCGGGCAGTCAGCCGGGCCTGGTGGTCGTATCGCAGCAGCTTGTCCAGGAAGTCCAGGGCCTCTGGGCTGACCAGGTGCTGATTCTCACTGTGGACAAACCTCTCCCATCGCTTGCGGGAATGCCTGGCAGGGCAGAGGGTTTGGACCAGTGTTAATTTTAATGAAAATTTTTCGTTATCGCCAACAACCTTTATTTTCAGACAAACGAGACGATAATTGAATAAAAATGATGTTGCGAGACCTAAGACTATGACGAAGTCTATTGACACTGTCGTCAACGAATAAAAACGGGATGAAAATGTTTGCCAGAGACAACATACAATCAGCACTAATGTAGATCGCGTAAGGCAGAGGTATTAAACTAAAACTTTAAAAGGTCCAGTTAGAGAAGATTTCTTGAAACAAAGGTCCGGAAGATCGTAATGTCTATTTAGTGTGGTATATATTTAAGTAGCCTATTAGTCGTATCAAAATTGCATGTAATCAATATCTGACTGTCAAATCTAATTAATTCAGTAAAATTCAAAAACCTTTTGACAATATTTATCGTCATGTGACAGAGTTGAACATATATGAATGAGTGCCGATATGTATAATGTTCTCATTTATTAGTTTTAAAAGGACATTTTAAAAGTAGGGCTGCATTTCAAAATAAGAGAAAATGTGAAAATTGTGCATGTTTAAATAAAGTGCTTAACTTAAATCGTAAAACTTTAATACAATCGTTTTTGTCATATTTTAGCGTTCATGGATTTAAGTATTGGTTTTGATAATCCCACACAGGTAATAAAATTAAAGTCTCATTTTAATATAAATACATACGAACTTATCACTTCAATCGCTATTAGAGTAGGATATTTCGAAACATATAAAACATATGTTTTTCTAATTTTAGCTTTATATCTGTCGTAGGAACAATGCAAATGGAACGACAAGCCGTTTCAGGCGAAAACAGTGCTTTTTACTTTTCATTTCAAATAAAATGCCAGGTTGCCAACTTCAGCCAGCTGGCTGGAATGAGATTTTCAGTTTGAGTTGTCTGCACACAAATGAAACAGTTCTTACCTTGTAAATAGTCGTCTTTTGTATTTAACTCTGTAAATACAACTATTTGGAACTATACAACAAATATGACATACGGTAGGCATATATAATGGAATAATATAGATTTATCCTAAGATTTCCTGCGTGAGTGACTATTATTGGTCTTTTTCTTTGAACATATTTGAGAATTTCAGGTGAAACATTTAACAGCAAACAAGAGCAAATAAAAATTACAAATATTTATTTTAATATTCAGAGAGCAGGCCTGGTAGCATTATAGCCTATGCACTTTTTCTTTGAAGTGATTTTATTTTTGTACTAATGGTACTACTGATTTTACAGTACTCAGTTTCCGGGTAAACAAACATATGTTTGTGTTTAAAATAAGAGTGAAATCTGTATTTGTGTACTGCACAGTCAGACCTTAATACCATCCCTTAACATTGGTTTCATTTCATCTTGGTGAACATAATGACTTTCAGAAATCGAAGGGAAACTTTAAACATTACACTTTGCACATCAACTGTAGTTTTAGTTGACTAATCATATTTAGTCAACTAAAACTAGACTAAAACTAAAATAGATAACTAAATGACTGAAACAATTACATTTTAGTCAGACTGATTAAAATTTAAAAATTTGCTGTCAAAATGAACACTGGTTTGGACTCATTACATCATCTGAAAATCCTCATTTTCTCCTCTGATAATCATTTTGGTTATGATTTCTGATTACTGGAATACTTTTTTTTTTAAAACCTGAAAGCAATGACTTAGACCACTTACCTTCCCAAAATATCATTGAACCTCGGCTCCAGTTCAATGTTATATTTGTCAATGTAGTCATAAAGGTCTTCTGTTCCAAGGACTTTGGCTATTCTTACCAACTGGGGGAAGGAGAGGCGCAGAGTAAAGAAGTCATCTTCATAAACTGAATTTTCTTACAACCGGATACAAAGTGCTACCAGTGAACATATCCTTGGGGCGTTTATCTACCTGGTCATAGTTATCATGACCATGGAAGAACGGCTCCTTCCTGAAGATCATGCTCGCCAACATACAGCCAAGACTCCACATGTCAAGGCTGTAATCATACATCTGCAAAAGACCTCACACATTAGTGATCTTCCTCTAGCACTTCAAGACTCTGATTCCTTTACAGTGTGAGGTTAAAAAGAATCAACATAATTGCCTCCTATAAACAGAACGCTGTTCTTTCACTCAATGAAAGTCAAAAGATGCTCAAACAATTCTGAAGGGAAGAAGTGAACCTCAGTCCATTAGGCATCACGAAGGAGACACACCTGGTAGTCTACAAGCAGCTCTGGCCCTTTGAAGTAGCGAGATGCCACCCTGACATTGTACTCCTGTCCAGGGTGGTAGAACTCCGCTAGACCCCAGTCAATAAGCCTCAACTGCAAAACGAGAACAGGAGTTATGAAGAGCTTCAGGAGGAGGCCGTTCGAATACTACTGAACTGAACAGTGAAATAAAACTCAGACAACAATCTCACTTTTCATTTATGCACAAAACACAAAAATTCAAAACAAAGCTGTTTAGGGGAATTTTCACCTTAGATGCCAATTTAAGTTCAAATAAAAACTTGGACAATTAACTTAAAAAGTAAACATTTATGAAAAACATAAGGCAGCATTACCTTTCTGTGCTCATGATCGATCATTACGTTGTGGGGTTTCACATCTCTGTGCATGATTCCCATACTGTGACAGTAATCTAAGGCCTGAGTAGAGACACCATTCAAGACAAGAAAATGCTGACACTTTAAAAACTTAACTTTCAGTCTCTTCCAGCCTAACTGCACTCAATAAGGGAACACCTTACGCTAACCACAGACCAATGCTTATTTGTAATGGTACCTGTTAAACCAGAAATCCTAGCCAGATACCATTTAAATGTCAGTTTTGAACTGCATACCTACATCAAGGAAGACCAGATATGCACTCAGCTAGCAAAATGAAATAAAATACAAAAATAAAATAAACTACTACTAAATGAAAACTATAACTATTGCTCCTGAAACTATTAAAAAACCTTAACTGTATACAATAAAAACTGAACACAAAATAAAAAAGACACATCATCAACAACAACCACCACCACATAAACACTGGTGTATGTGCACAAACTGGGGCCTGTACTACGAAGCGGGGTTACTGGTTTATCGGGGTAACATGTCGGATTTAAGGTAGTCTGGACAAAATGTAAGTGAACGAATATGAAGTCCATTTAAACTGTGGTACCTTAAATCTGACAAGTTACCCCGATAAGCCCGCTTCGTAGTACAGGCCACTGATTACCTACAGTCCAAATATTTGTCATGGCCTTATTGTGTTGATAGGGAAAACCCCTTTGGTACTGGAGACCTGAACACTAATGAAGATATTCCTAACCTAAAATTTCCAAAGAAGGATTAGTTATGTTATGATGGCACAGCATGTGTGTGTGAAGGAATAAACAAGTCAAGATTCAAATTATTACTAGATTGACAGGTAAACATGGCTGTCTTCTAGGATATTTCTAGGTGCAGAAGCACTCAAGAAAGAGATGAAGATCAACCTGTGGCAACAGAGAACATAACTTTCGCACACAATTGTTCTGCCATACTCACCTTGAGAATCTCATACATATAAAACCGTATGTCATAGTCCGTTAAGGTCTGGTACAATTGCTGTTGATTAAAACAAATCAATATAAAAATTCTGAACAATCAACATAAGACCAGTCAATAAAAAAGTATTCAAAACGTGAAATGCTGAATCAGTTGTGACAAGCTAAATTCAAGGAAACTGTCCTCTAGTAAAACAGATCAGTTCTATTCTAAAAACTTCTGTATATACAGGCGCTTCCCCACTGAAGTTCAGGAACCTAGTTCCAAGTTTCCTGGGCTGTCTCAACCAGGAACGTCTGTAGTTTCTGGCCACTTTTGTGTGTTGCTTTCCCACCACAAAAAGGAACTGTGACCTTTACGCTAAATAAGCCTGGGAGACGCAAAAAGCTTGCAGGTTAAACTTCACACAATTTCATACAAAAATGGGACAAAATTGCACTTCTTTTATATGGCCCATGACAGCAGATTTCTCTTTGATATTCCACAGAATAAAAAAAAAAAAATTATATTCCGCTAATAACCACTGGCAAGTTTCACTGCCAGCCCCAGTGATAATAGAGGTATGTCAGCTACTGATTTTAATTCATCAATATTCCAACATAGAAATATCGAAACGCAAGAAAAACAGGGATTTGTTAATACATTCAATGTAAGTGAGATACACTACTACTCTTTTCCCAGTGCTTATGGTTAATCAGCAAAGTTTATCGCTATTAGCCCCACCCAGTAGTACTTTTTCCGAGTGAAAAGTACCTACCCTGGAGTAGAGACTAAAAAAAGCTCAGGAACTACGGCAGATGAACTACATTCAGGCAGAGTTCCTGTGGTGGGAATGCAACAAGTTCCTTGTTCCTGAAAAAGGTTCCAATGGTGGAAAGCGCCTTATGCAAAAAAAAATAAAATAAAAAAAAATGCATCCACCATTCCATTCAAGTTTGCTAAGCAACAAGGAAAAGTGGAAAAGCTTAATATTACCTTGAAATCTGTGTTGTTGACATGCTCAAATACCAAAGCAGGTGTCCGTGACTGTATGGGGGACGGGGGCGGCTTTAGTAAATTTCACAGACTTTGAGAATGTAAACATCAACAAAGCAGTATTTCACTGTTTGACACTTACCACAGGGTCTTTGACAATGTCGATGAGAGAGATTATGTTGGGTCCTCCGCGGAGGTTCTCCAGAATTTTGATTTCACGTTTTATTTTCTTCTTCTTCACAGGCTGTAATAAAACATTGCAATGGGAGCACATACAGGAACACAATGAAGTCACAATGAAAAAGCTAATCAATTTCTTATCTAATAAAAATCACCATTATTTAAGCTGCAAAATATCAAAAAAAATCTCGTAATACATAAAAAGCCTTACCTTGAGTATTTTCACTACTACTTTCTCATTATTTGTGATGTTAATTGCTTCAAACACTTCACTGTACTTGCCCCGTCCCAATTTCCGCACCAACTGGAAGTCGTCTTGATTTCTGAAACAATGGCAAACCAAGAATCGACATTTGCTCTCCAGAAAGTATCTACTATCAAAGCCTGACAACAATCAAAATCAATCTGTACTGTAAAATGTACTCAATTAAACAGGTAAATACTTGACCTTATTCACTTTGTCTACATCAGGAAGAAATAAAATATTATTGGCTGCAACAATTTTATTCATAAAATCTACACCACATTGCCAGAACCATCTCAGCCTGATTTGCTGTAAACCTACAAGGTTTTAAAAGCATACAAGGAGTTTACCTACCCCCATTCAACTACATGGGACTCATAATCCCAATACTCTCGGGGCCTATGAGTGTTCACTTCAGTGTACACCCGTGCCCGACTAGGAACTGGTCCTGACATGTCCGACAGTTTGGCGAAGAGAGTGGCACCTATTTTGTGGTAAAAGGAGCAGGACAGAAATAGATTCAATTAGTTTTAATGCAATGATTTGAATCATGGTTCAAGAAAAAGTGGGGTGAATAAAATGTTTAATTTAGAATCAAGCTTGCTTGTTTGCAACTGGTCCTTCGGTCTCCATGTACCAAATGCATGGCCCTCTTTTCTCCATCTATTCTGAATCTTTACATACTGAATTAAAAAGCAAGCTTTCAACAAGAGCTTGATATAACCCTCAGTGCAGCTAGCCTGTGACTTTTATCATCCACTCAATCCCATAATAGTGCCATCCAAATTCAGCAAGAAGTGTTCCCATTAAAAACAACCAAATGACAAGTTTGTCTTAAATAATCTAATATGATTATAATATGAAACAAACTTCTGATGATGCAATGTTTGGGTCAAACTTTTTTCACCTAATATTTTCAATACAATCCAAAGGCCCAACTCTAGCTAAGTGATACAATCCAGCATATTTTCAGGGTCAGTGAATGCATACAGCACTCAATATTAAACATGAATCATTTGTATAATTGTTACATACTAGTTTTTTTTTAGAAAATCAACTCTACAGTACAATCAATACTCTTGTTTTACAGCAAATTTCTATAAATAACTGATTTCAGAATTTAACATCATAAACCCCCGACTAACATTAACACAATTCTCAATTCATTTTTACAACAATGCATAAATGTAGATGGACTGCACCTACAGTACTGACAAATCCCTCCCAAGAACTATGCTTGTAAGAAATATTGACTATTTTTCAAAACAGTATCTAAAAATGATCAGGTGACAGGCAGTGTTCATTAGAGTGAAGTTGGGATGTTGTGTAAAAGTAAGATTTACATTTCTAGAATTTTGTGGGTTTGATAACTTTGTAAGTTCTTCACTTGAACATTAGCAACAAGTTACCTATGGTTATTCATGTTTTAAAAGTCATCAATAAATCTCCAGCTGCCAAATGGACCATTCTGCCTTGATTAGCAGAATCACTGCTACTCTAAAACTGAAGTGTAACTTTGGCTGGAACATTTTCAGGGATTTTAAGAAATCCTGTTACATGTACAATATCTGCCACTCTACTGATTTTGATTTGAGGGAAAAACATCCCCCCCCCCCAAATATTTATTTTTTTTACAGCTGATTAATTGCTGAAAAGTTACAAAAAAATTAACAGCTTTGGTACAAGCTTACCAAAACATTTACCAAAGAATATCGACCAATTTTACTTATAACAACTGCTATACATGCCATTAAAGATATATATTTCCCCCATTTACCACATGCAAAAGTGCTACTTGTAAGGCAACGATGCACCATATCTTACATAGCAGGATGGGTAAAGCCAGGTCATGCCCACTCACTGCTAGACTTCACTCCACCAGCACTCTGAATTTTCTTTTTATTAAATAAAACACGAGATTCAACATCAACAGAATGCTATAGGTATGACTGACAGAGCAGTGCAATAGTAGAGCACCCAGTTTAATTAGGACAGGTCAATCATCCAGTTAATTGTCCAGAAGGTAGAAATCAAGTGATCAAAAATAACTACAGTGGTACCTTGGAACACGAATTGAATTTGCTCCAGAAGGCAAACGTGCGAACTTGAATGGAATGATTTTATTTTTGGTGTATTCTGAGTTTTTGGTCGAGTCGTGGTTAGATTTTTCCTCGACAGACTTGTTAGAAGTCCGAATTGATAGAGTTATACGTGACTCGACCCATTCTAGTTGTTGCAAGAACAGTCGAGTTCCAAGATTTTGGTCGAAGTACAAGTAAAAAAATTCAACAGACCAATTTGACGTCCAAGTTGGTAAAGTTAAGAGGTGTTAGAATTAAGGTTCTACTGTATTTCACTGATCATTAAGACAATAGTATAATTTATCTATACAGCCACTTCTACTACACAGCTGATTGGAATTAAGTCAAATTCCAGTGTGGAGCTTAATAAATATTTAGTAATATTAAAAATTTGCAGGGTGGAAGAAATTGTTTCAAACAATACATGAACCAATTGACAAAAAAAAAAAAAAACAAAAAAAAAACACATCTGAATCTAAATATGCCGTTTAAAAAAAGAACTTCTAGCAATGTGCCAGAAATTTCAATAAGGTTTCCAGAGTCCTGTGACACAACTGGCAAACTAATAGGTTTAATGTTTAGTAGTAATTATCTTAAGTTTATCACATTAGGTAATTTAAACTTTCTCCAGGATAACTAAAGTATTACGATTCAGTTCACTGCAGATTTGTCCTAAATTTGATATTAACTGATCATTTCTGTCCACATAACAGTAAAGCTTGTTGAAGTTCAGTATAAAAATTCAGACATACACAGAGCCCCAGAGGTATCGTTAATGCCTGATTCAGCAGACTGGCTATAATTATACTTCATTTATAATACACAAGAAACAAGCAAAAAATGCCTAGAAAGGTTTAATTAATGGCCATAATTTCATCGACAGTCAAATAAGGGTAATTAAGAAAATGGCAGAAACAAGAACCACCCTAGGGAGCCTGGACCACCCTTAAACACCACTATATTTAAAACTACGAAGCACAGACATGTACTACGTGTAACCCTCTGTAAATGACCAGTACGACATAGTAGTCAGCAACACGCTTCCTTCACACATAAATTTAACCAACATTACCGTGGCCACGATCAATTCGATTACATGAAACATCAATGAGAACAAAACTGGTTTCTATTAAATGCTTCTGAATAGTCTGAGTGCTTAAGTAGCTAGGTAAAGCCAATAGTATCCGGCCAAGTGAAGTTATCGATACACTTCAGCCAGTTTACATGAAATATATGGTGGGAGAGTGTTAAAACGAAATAAAATGCATCGTTTTAAACAGCCGCCACAGTATCCACTCAAAATTTACATCAGAATGTGTAACCTAGGAAGAATGTGTCCAACTTGGTTAACTAATTACCTATGTGAACAAGAAATAACCTTAGTTGGCTCCCAAGCACATAGCTAACACTCCATATTAGCCCCTTACCCCGAGCACCCGGTGAATGTGGTTCGGGCCTAACGTTACTCGATACCAGTAGTTTATCATAATGGGTCGCCAGATTGTTATCTTTTAGTATTCGTTATCAAGTTAAGTCTTTCTCACATATCACTGTACCTATATACAGATACTTCTATATATATATTCATTTGTGTCCGGAACTTTGTATCCATCTATACCCTAACACTCCCACCGGGGATACAGGTATTAACGTATTAAAAGACTGCAGATGGAAGATTAATGGACCTTTTCTTATTATCTAAGTAGTCAGTTACATTAGACTACCAAGAACATCGGTCTTAGATTAGCTAGTCTGAGAGCCATCATCAGCACCTCGCCCTGTTCACTCGCCGGATATCCAGCATTATTTACACTTATTTAATCTTTACGTACTGCATTCAAGCCGATAACTAGTTTGAGAAAGTCCTCGGAAAGTTTTCCTCCTTACTTAACGCGGAGTGCTCCGTTCGTTTACCGGGTACCTTATCTGCCGGGCAGATTTCTGCTGTCTCAGAGAAAATATGGCCGGCCCCGCTACAAAGCAGCCACCGGAAGAGCAGGGGACCGGAAGCGGAAGATAAGAAATTAACACATCCGACTATTTAGGCCTCGGGGGTGCCCGGACCTTCGCTGTTGCCTGGTTACCACCGTTTATCGGCTATTTTCAAGTTCAGCGTTGGTTAAAGATAGGCGGCGGCGTGTTGCTGCCACCATGACAAGTTAAATTTGCCCTGTTTCTGTTTATAACGAGACCATTTTCACACTTTAATGCGAAAGTATGACGTTAAAATGACCTCGTTATATATTTACTAGAAAGGATTCCCATTTTAACGTGAAAAACGTTGCATTGCATGGTTATCCTTCACGTTTCATGCCTTTTTGGATTAACTGCGTTCTAAGAGACCTGGGGTACGTTTCCCAAAAGCATGGTTGCTAACTACATTAGCAACTTACATAGTTGGAGCCATGCAACTGAATGAGTCCAACTACGTAAGTTGCTAACGGGAGCTTTTGGGAAACGCGCCCCTGTTTCTTCTGTACAGCCCCAAACATTTCAAGAATTTAATCTCCAGCATAAGTTAAACTCAATCAGCCATGTAAACGAATCATTATCAGTTTGTATTCCTTTACTCTGACCTAGCTTTCTCTCTTTACAACATAATTTATCCATTACGTTATAACAAGGAAGATAGTCGTTTTAACGAAATCATTTAATATTTAATTTCAGCTAGAGTAATTCGTATTAGGCCTACTGTCCGTTGCATACAAAGACTTCTCTGGATTCTCGACATATTTTAATGACATTATGTAGGCCTACCGTAGACGATGAAATCCCAAATTCAGTGCAATATTACACTGAGGAACATTATTCCTAAATTGTTGCCCACACAGTCTTTCACAGTGGTGAACTTCTCCTCATCTTCACTGCACAGAGGCTTTTTGCTAAATAATCTAATTAGTTGTGAGATATTCAACTAGGTGTTTTGTTTTAGCATTACACGACTTTTCCAGTCTTCTGTCACCCCGTCCCAACTTTTTTGAAACGTGTTGTTGGCCTCAAACTCCAAATAATCAATCAAATCAATGTGACAATAGGAGACATGGAGCCGCAGAGAGGTCTTGACATTCTGGGTAAATACTGTTTGGAGGTGTTGACGTCAATGTGACACAATGGCACCTCGTAGCAAAAATAATTAATGCAACATACACAGACGACAATAAGAGTAAGAGGAATGTGTAAAATCATACTGTAATTGTTATAATGATGCATCGATAGTACCAATATCTACCACAGGAGGGTAGTACTGCCGCTTTATCTTGTTATTTCTACTTCCTTCCTTAAACCTAAAGATTTATGATCTGGATAGTAAAACCTGCTTTTATTAATTTACACTTTGTCATGTCTGGGGACCAGACATGCTAAGCCTGCACACTAAAAAGGGTTTTCTAAACCATCAGCATAATCAAATCATATTTTGTCAAAAAATTATGGAAAAAGAAATTTTAGAGGTTTCCAAAACTTTGTATAAGGAAGAAACTCTGTATTCTCTACTCTCCAAACCAACTTGAAAAGTCAGGATATCCAAGGACGTAACCATTTTTGAGTCATTTTAGCTTTGAACGGTACCTGGATTTCTTGTTTATTCTGTAAGGAGGTCTGAAAACTAAGCATGTTGAACAGATGCAAATGGAACATATGTGCTTATGTACAAACATCTAGGGCATGAAGTATTTTTAATATACTTTATTTTTGCAGCTTACTGTTTTGCAAGGGAAACATAGTTGGTAATTAATCATCAATATAGATTTTACACTGAACTTAATTTTTTGAACTCTCTACTAACTTACAGTAAATGCACTTATGCAATTATGAAAAATATAGCTTTCATACAAATTCTGTCACATTAGAGCTTGCTAAGCAACATCAAAATCAAAACAAGCTTCTGGAGGAATGTACTCCACTTAAAGGGCAAAAGTTGTTTTTCCTGGACGGATTTAAATTGTTTCACCAAGACCATATTACAAAACAATCACAATGACATCAACAGTCTACTTTAGTCTGTCATTCATGCTGTTCATTGTGCTTGCTGGGTCAGTGATTGAGGAAATCCTCCTAACAACTGCTTCTGGTGTTGAAACAAAATGCCTTTATTCCTTATTCAATGTTCAGCTTATTTAATGCCAGATTTTTGCAGCTGCAATTTTTTTTTTATTTGTCAAAGACTGCACTGCAGAATCTTTAGTGAAAGTGTGGTCTGTGTGACTTTACTTGTATCTGCTGGTAATATGCAAGTGACAATAAGCTGGCAATCATTCAGCAAATATTTTCCCTTGGCAACACTTGTCTATCATAATAAGCATGACCATAAGCATGGCTTTCCCCAAATTAGATTTAATTGTCAATGAGATTGCCTGCAAAGAAATGGGAAGTTCAACTTTCTTAAAAAAATACATATGTTGCTCCAGTATATGGATGCAATACTAAGGGAAAAACTTGTCTTTTATTGTTCATTCCTGCCAGCACATTGTTTTTGAGGAAGACCTTTACAGAAAGAAAGAAAACGTCTGGTAGAGAAATAAATAACCTTTTTTGGCTGAACTAGAGATCATGGAAGAAACCATTGTGTCTGTCCTGTGCATGTATGTGCAAGAAAGAAAAATATAATGATTTCCATGCTAGTAGCATACTGGGCTTTCTCAAGAAATATTCTGGCGCATTTAAGAAAAAAAATCACTGGAGTGTTTTCTGTATATATATTTATTTCTGTTACCACATTATTCATATTATTTTCATATTGTCATTCATAAAGTCAAATATGTAGCACACACATAATGGATGATATATTATGATGATAAATAGTACAATGACATCATTTCATGAAAAGCACTGCCAAAATGAGCATATTTCGATAGATTAAAGACTCCAAAATGGTTCTGCAGGTCTAGATTTTGTTTCGAGCTCTGTGGGTATGGATTTCCCTTTGTTACATATTCATTTAGATTAACCTTTGCAAAGTCAAGGAACATGGAACCACTTTCACCCTGGTCACCTGACCCATGGGGACCAACACAATCCTCATAGCCAGCCCTCTCAGTGCCAGTGGTCGCATTGAAGTCACCCATGACCAGAGGAGTGTCACCTCTTGGGCACCCATCAACCGCAAAGTTGCGAGTACAGTGTTTCCCTCAACGAGATCACTCACCGCGGTTGGAACATACACTGAGATAACAGACAAGACACCCAGAGAGTGCCTTAGCCTGAGTCTCATAATACGCTCCTTGAAAGGAGTGACGTCAGACACCATCAGGAGGAGCCAATCTGCCACTGCAACAGTTACTCCCTGAGTAGCGACCAGACCAAAAGTAGGTGTACCCACCTACAGAGATCTGGTCACTCCCTGGTCTGCGCACCTCAAAGTGTGCCCCCACTAGCCCTGATCCCCAACAGGCCTGACTCTATTAGTTCTCCAACAGTTTCAACACATCCTCCGAAGAGAAGAAAGGCGTTGTGCCTGTTTGGACCAAGCTGTCCTGAAGTGTTTTACGGTGGCTGAAGTGTGAGTCCCGCTACCAACCCCCAAAAATTTTCCCTGCAAGGGCATACCCAAGACAAAATCCAGACAAGATTTATATCAATTGTTACTAAGGGGTTGCACTTTCAGAATAATGTGGTTTACTGAGGACAGAAGTCTCCAAATGCTTATAATGCAATATAATGGGAAACGTTGGGTCCTGGCATTCATGTGGACGTTAATTTGACACATACCATCTACCTAAACATTGTTGCAGACCAAGTATATTCTTTCCCGCCAGTGGTATTTTCATATGGCAGTAGCCTCTTTTAGCAGGATAATGTGCCCTGCCACACTGCAAAAATTGTTCAGGAATGGTTTGAGGAATATGAAAAACAGTATAAGGTGTTGACTCAAAATTCTTCAGATCTCAATTTGATTGAGCATCTGCAGGATGTGCTGGACTAAAAAGTCCAATGCATGGAGGCCCCACCTTGCAACTCACAGGACTTAAAAGATCTATTGCCAGCATCTTGGCGCCAGACACCGCAGGACACCTTCAGAGGTCTTGTGGAATCCATGTCTTGATGGGTCAGAGCTGTCTTAGCAGTATGAGGGTGACCTACGCAGTATTAGGCAAGTGGTTTTAATATTATGGCCGATCGGTGTATGTATATATATTTTATGTGCATTTTATGTGCACGCCGATATGACAGGAAATTATTGTGCATTTTAACCTTTATATGCTAATTCGTACTTCATTTGCGGTATAGAGGTTAAAATGCACGGTACTTTCTTGTCATATCTGCACAAATGCACATAAAATATGTACACATTCACGCTGTTACAACAATCGATTGCCGCACGTATCACTTTTAAAGGTGAATGCGTACTTGCGTACCAGTTATGTCAATCCATGGATATAACAAAATAGACTAAAGGTGATGCCTCAATCCCTTGGACCTACTTGAATACATGGGTCAGTTTGTTATTCTCTTGCTGTTTTCATGGCAGGGCATTAGCCTCCGATTAGCCTCCATCTCACCTCTGCTAGTGCACCTCTACCCCAGAGCTGAAACCATGAGACTGGAAGTGCTCCGTCTTGATAACTGCTGTCATTCTGATCATCCCTGAGAATTTCTCCATCCCCATTTGCCATATGCTAATACAATGGCTCCTGTGTGCCTTCATTTACCTGGATAATCATTTACCTGGAAAAGTAGTCAGAGATGATTGAAAGTTGTGTATTCCTGGGTCTTTGGATACCAGAGCTAGAATGTGTGGCTGGAAGTCATTCATATTTTTGACAGGCAAGGTGAACAGAGGCCATCTGCTGTGTTGTTTTTATGAAAGACAGCCATCTGTGTTTGTATCAAAAGGATGCTTCTAGAACATTCTTACATGATGTAGTACCAGGAGCTCATTAACAATTCCAGATACTTTTGGATTTGGTGAATTGGAAGAACATCTATCCATTCATCTTCCATAACTACTTATCCAGAAGGATGCCATCGTGAATAGCAAGACCAGAGATTGGAAATTTCAGTCCTTTGGGGATCATACCAATTGCTGTTTTTTTGGACTTTATCTAAATTGCTCCTCTGAAAACACCTAGATTGAGCGCTATGTCATCCATTGGTTCTGCTGTAAATGTAAGTGCTAACAGACAAGTGATTGTAAAACACTCACTATATAACTTTAGCTGCCTATTCTCCAACAACTATATATGCGTGATTTTTGAATGGCATATTGTTTTATATATGAATGTGTATATGTTTGAATATACCACTGTCTATATATTTGTGACTCATATTGAAGCAGGCTTATTGATTTGATTGATGATTAATCACTGCTGTATTATTGCAGTATCTGCCTCAAACATTTAATTTGTTTGTTTATATCCAGTGATGCTGGTCAGGATAAGCAATTGGAGGATGGATGGATGGATGGATGGATGATGGATGCTTATTTATATGTGCTTCTTCTGTTGATGCTCCAACAATTTACATAGATTTCAAACTGAAAGTAACTTATAGCCCCATATTGAACTAAACCTAATTTTTACAGTTGGGCAGTTTTGCTGTAGAAATTCAGGCTCAGGGTGAGAAAGGCTGTCCCAGATCCTTAAATCACTTTGATCCCTAACCATCACTACTTTATGCCATTGTTCATGGGATCAAAGGGGGTGAAGAGGTGGTTTAGCACATCCTAGAAGGAAACCCTTCTGGAACTTCCTAAGATTTATTAAGCATATTCAAATGCTTTTAAACATATCTGGATAAGTTATGAACTTGTTTTACAGATCAGTGGAACCAACTAAAATTGTTATGCAAATGTGTTTATTTTTATGCTGGTTCTTCAAAGCTATATACTGCCTGTCCCATTATCTAAAAAGAAACATTTTTGAGTGCTACATCTGGCTTCCAGCACCACATGATGTCAGGATTGGCACTGACCCAAGACTGCTTGGAAATAGAGCTGCTTCTGTGGGGCTGACAGCACATGCTTTTCCTTCCTGAGCCCTCTGCGACGTCTTCCTGCCGGACTGAGCCTCTGGGAGCCATTTGAAGGAAGCCTCAGCCAAAGGCAGAGAGACGGCCAGCTGACTCCCTAATGAGGCTGGCCATGGACAGAGCAGATAGGGAGACTGAATGAGATTGTAACCATCCCAGGGAACGTAGCTTTTATCTGTGTCAACTCATCTCTTTAGTAATTAGGTGCAATTTTCTGGATGAGGATTTGCATCCATTTCACTTAATGCAATAACTGTACTCCAATATCAATGCATGGTTCATTATTTAATGAACTGCACATGTGGCTCAATATATATTGACACTGTGCATGTGTATAAATTGATTAAAAGCTCATTTATAACTCATCAGCTGAAGCTTCTTTTCTTGATCACCTATTTTGTCCCTTGTGTGTTTGTTTTTATAAGTATATTCGGCAAATTTCTCGGTTTTATGGCAGTGTGTGTGTTGTTGTTTGGGAGGGGTAGCCAGCTCCCTTCACAGCTGCAAATATCGCACATTTCTCCGCAACAGCAGTTTGTTTCTTCTAAAAAGAATGTAAATTTATTTCTTAATATGTCAACTCAATATCTTGGATAATTAGGTATGCATGGTTGACTCTCAGTGAATCTGAAGTCACCATATTTTTTTCTTGTGAATGCCCCCCCCCCAGAAAATGCTTGTCAGTTCAAAGACGTAGGAATTTTTGCTGCTGAAGGACCAGCATCTATCCCCCTCAATCTCAGCCTTCCACCTGCAGCCTTTAGCTGTGATTTATGCTGTTGTGTCCAGACACGGGGCATAAAGTAATGTCTGCTGAGACTAACCGTAACCAGCAACCAGGAGATTAACAAAAACACACACTACTGACAGCAGTGACCCTCGACCCCCTTCCCTTTAACTTCTCAGAATTAACAAACAACTTTCTGGGAAAAGAAGACATGCATGACAGGACATGACTTTGAGCAGACACCAAGGTATCCTTATGGCTATCCAACTGGAAGAAATGACAAAGGACTCAGAAGTGTTGGCAAATAAAGGATGTTCCTTTTTGAAATTGAAATTACTCAGCCTTCATTTATTTTTGTCAGAATATGTACAATTACATTTTCTAAGAATATACAAAGAATCCACGTAGCTTATTTGGGAAACAAAGCACAAGAAATCATAGGTAGATTTGTATCCCTTTATTGCTTGAGAAATATATTACCTCCTATTACGTAACAGTACAAGAAAACACAAAGAAGAAAATTAATAAATCAAATATTACAGGGGTGGAAAGCCAGTCAAGCTCTTCCACACCAAACTCACCCAACCATGTCTTTATGGACCTTGCTTTGTGCACTGGGGCACAGCCATGCTGGAACAGAAAAGGGCCTTCCCCAAACTGTCCCCACAAAGTTGGAAGCATAGAATTTTCAAAAATGTCTTGGTATGCTAAAGCATTAAGAGTTCCCTTCACTGGAACTAGGGCGCCTAACCCAACCCCTGAAAAGAAAACCCCATACCACTATCCTTCCTCCATCAGATTTTACAGTTTACATTATGCAGTAAGGCAGGTAATGTTCTACTGGCATCTGCCAAACCCAGACTCATCCATCAGACTGCCAGACAGAGAAGTGTGATTTGTCACTCCACAGAAGATGTTTCCACTGCTCCAGAGTCCAGTGGCAGCGTGCTGACGCTTGGGATTATGCTGGGTGATGTGAGGCTCTTCTGCAGCTGATCAGCCATGGAAGCCCATTCCATGACGCTCCCGGTACACAGTTTTTGTGCTGGGCTTAATGCTAGAGGAAGTTTAGAACTCTGCAGCTACTGAGTCAACAGAGCGTTGGCGACTTACACACCATGCGTCTCAGCACTCGGTGACCCCGCTCTGTTACTTGATGCGATCTGCCACTTAGTGGTTGAGTCTCTGTTTTTCCCACTGGTGGGCACAGCTAACTGAAAAATTAGCTTCAGTAACTGCTAATTCACTAACTCCAAAGTTTAACTCAATAACACAAAAAAATATTTAGCTAACTTTTATTGAAACTCTTAAAAGCACAGCCAGTGAGCTGAAATTCTAAATTGTTTAGCAATTTACTTAGGCAGAGCTAGAGTGACTACCTGGCGATATTTAAGACTTATCCAGCTGGGGACCGTTGGATTCTGTAGAGTCTCTGGAATAAATTTTCCTTCAATGATATTTCGTTTGTGAGATAAAAGTGCTTTTGTCGGAGGACTCCGATTCCACGACTGGCACATGCTGACATTTTGCCCTCATTGTCGCTGCTTGGGGACTACAAACATGGAGCCGTTTACCCAGAACTAGGAAGGAGGGTCTCAGCTCTTTATTGGTCTACTGACTCTGTCAATCAGAACCTGGAATATAAAGCAAAATAAGCAAACGCTGAAGCAGGTTGTCTTGCTTAGCCATATAACTTGTCATGGATGGCTCAGTGAGCTCACCGATTCATGCCCAGCCTCAGCACATCTGCGAGCCCTTGAGCAAGGTCCCTAACCCCCAGCTCTCTGGGCAGTGCAGCAGGTGGCTGCCCTTCATGGGCAGCTTGTTCTCACCTACATCCGAAACGCTTTCGCTTTGCAATATAACCACTTACAGTTGACAGTGGAATATTTAGCAGGGAAGAAATTTCACAAACTGAGTTATCACAAATTTGGCATCCTGTGACAGTACCACGCTTGAATTAACTGAGCTCTTCAGAAATACACATTCTTTCATAAATGTTTGTAAACCTGACTGCATGGCTAGGTGCTTCATTTAAATGGCAATGGGTCTGAATGAAATATTTGAGTTCAATGATTAAAGGTGAGTCCCAATTCTCTTGTTCATATAGCGCATATTAACAAGTGAAATAATGCTGACCACACAAAACATAAAATATGTTGTATCCATGCTGTCTGCAATGATATATAAGTCAAAGTAAATTTAGAAATCACTGCTTTCTTTTTTTGCAATCTCTGTATCAGTTCAGTGTTTACTATATATACGAACGTATTTTTTCTGTGCATTTGCGGCGATATGACAAGAAATTACCGTGCATTCTAAGCTCTATACCGCAACTGAAGTACGAATTAGCATATGAAGTTTAAAATACACGATAATGGCATAAAATACGTACGCATTCACGCTGTTACAACAATCGATTGACGCACTATCGTTTTTAAAGGTATATATATATACTCAGCAAAAAAAGAAACGTCCCTTTTTCAGGACTGTGTATTTCAATAATAATGTTGTAAAAATCCAAATAACTTTACAGATCTTCATTGTAAAGGGTTTAAACCAGGGGTGTCAAACTCAATTGCACATGGGGCCAAAATCCAAAACACACTTTAGGTCGCGGGCCGAACAGGATAAACATTTATTGAACACACTAAAACTAAACT
>JAODLC010000133.1:10440459-10451143 GCA_026781145.1 Hippopotamyrus pictus
AGAGTGTAGTGGTTGAGGGCCGAAACACTCAATGAAAGTTGGACACCACCTGATGATATCTGCTCCTGGCCGAAAGCAATAGTTACCAATTTAGGTAACAGAAAATGTATGTCTTAAGTAAGCTGCTTGATTGCATGCATACATGGAACTGTATTTCTAAAAAATATTTTAATAGTGGAGGAGCTGTAAAATGTATTATTATTTCGCTTTAACAAAATTTGATAGCATGTAACAGAGTAAGAGGTGAAAATGTAGAGAGGGGTCCTGCCTGGATGTGACTTTGGGAAGCAGCAGGTGCAGCTCTTCTCTTCAGCAAGCTTTTGTGTGTCCTGGGAAGTCTGAGGATACAATCACTTCCAGACAGTCCTAAAGTCTTTTCCATGCAACAGGAAGCCACCTCACACGCGATGATTCTTCGGAGAAATGTTAGAGTCCCTTTGGATCCCCCTGAGACAGAGATGGTTCCTTTGGCCCAGTTCTGTCCACTTCCTCTATGGTCACAGGGGGACCAAGAGCTATATCCCAGTGTATAGGGAGCTGAGAGCTGGGCCTACTTATCTGTTCCAGCATCATCTTTCATCACAGGTTTTCCATCAAGGTCAGCTGCCTGATGAAAGAACCTATTAAGAGGGGTAATCAAAAACCCCTTTGTTTCTGGGCCTATATACAGTACACAGCTTATCAAGCCCCAGCAGCTTCATCCGTATCCGTGAGTCCAAAAGCTTCCATCTTAACCCACAGTCCATGCTTTGCATGTCAGGGTCTTGCAATAATCATCTGCCCCACTGTGGTCTTTATTCTAGCATCTGTGAGTCAGTATGTATTTCAGTACCTTGGTTTTGATCCTACCTTGATTTGTTTACTAGGGATCATTCCACTGCTAATTAAATTCTAACTGATAAAACCAATATATGGGAAGAACAACTGAGAACAACATTTGTCTTCATTACACAGCAGCAACTGTGTTAAACCAATGATAGAAAACTTAATGAAATTACAATAACAGGTTGCACATGAAAGACTGATCATGCACCCTTAGAAAAATTTGTAGTAAATGATAAACAATAAATGGTTCTGGGATCATACATACCTGTTTTTATTTTTAAAAAATACTGTACATACAACCCCATTTCTGAAAAAGTGGGGATGTTGTGTAAAATGTAAAGAAAAACAGAATACAATGATGACAAATATATGTTCAATTTGAATTTGATGACAGCAACACATTTTTAAAAAGTTGGGACAGGGCAACAAAAGACTGGAAAAGTTGTGTGATGCTAAAACAAAACACCGAATGGAATATCTCACAACTAATTAGGTTAACTGGCAGCAGGTTAGTAAGATGATTGGGTATAAAAAGAGTCTCCCAGAGAGGTGGAGTCACTGTGCAATGAAGATGGGGAGAGATTCATTACTATGTGAAAGACCATGTGGGCAAATGGTGCAATATCCACCCACCCATCCATCCATCCATCCATTTATCTTACTGGGTTGTCTGGAGCCTACCCCGGAAGCAATGGGCACAAGGCAGGGAACAACCCTGGATGGGGAGCCTGCCCATTGCAGGGCACACTCACACCTACGGGCAGTTTTAGTAACTCCAATTAACCTCAGCATGTCTTTGAACTGTGGGGGGAAACCGGAGTACCCGGAGGAAACCCCACGACGACACGGGGAGAGCATGCAAACTCCACACATGTAACCCAAGCGCAGACTCGAACCCAGGTCCCAGAGGTGTGAGGCACCAGTGCTAACCACTGCACCACCATGTCACCACCAATGGGGCAATAATTAAAAAAAAAAAAAAAAAATGTTCCTCAAAGTAGTATTGCAAATTGCAAAAATCCAATATTTGATCGCTGTGATCTTCGGGTTCTCAGGCTGCACTGCATTAAAAACAGATCTGATTCCATAGTGGAAATTACTGCATGGGCTCAGGAATACTTCCAAAAACCATTCTCTGTGAACACAATTTGTCAATGCATCCACCAGTGCAGGATGTAACTCTACCACGCAAAAAAAGAAACCATATCTAAATATGATCCAGAAATGCCACTGACTTCATTGGGCCTGAGATCATTTAAATGGACTGAGGCAAAATGGAAAACTGCCCTCTGGTGTGATAATTTCAAATTGTTTTAGGAAATCATGGATGCCGCTTCCTTTGGGCTGAAGAGGAGAGGGACAATCCAGCTAGCTATCAGCAGACAATTCAAAAGCCAGCATCCATGGTGGCATGGATGGTATGGGGGTGCATTAGTGCCCATGGCTTGGGTAGTTTGCACATCTGGGAAGGCACCATTAATACTAAACAATATATACAGGTTTTGGAGCAATATACTCTGCCATACTTACTAAAATTGCCCGTAGGTGTGCATGTGTGAGTGAATGGTGTGTGAGTGTGCCCTGCGATAGGCTGGCCCCCTGTCCAGGGTTGTTCCCTGCCTCGTGCCCGTTGCTTCCGGGTTAGGCTCCGGACCCCCCCGCGACCCATTAAGGATAAAGCGGGTTGGAAAATGGATGGATGGATGGATACACTGCCATCCAGACAATGTCTTTTTCAGAGACAATGCCGAACTGTATTCTGCAGGTTACAACACCATGGCTTCATAGTAGAAGAGTCCAGACCCATCACCCACTGAAAACATTCGGAGCATCGTGAAATTGAAAATACGACAAAGACCCAAAACTGTTGAGCAGGTGAAATCCTATATCAGGCAAGAATGGGACAACATTTTATTTTCAAAACTCTAGCAGTTCAGTTCCCAAACATTTACAGCGTGTTGTTAAAAGACAAGGTGATGTAACACAGTGGTAACCAATATTTTTGAATCGTGTTGCTGGCATCAAATTCAAATCGAGCACGTATTTGTCATAAAACAAGAATAATTCTCAGTTTCAACATTTGATATGTTGTCTTTGTTCTGTTTTCAATCGAATATGGCTTTGTATGATTCATAAATTATTGCATTCTGTTTTTATTGACATTTTATGCAGTGCCCCAACTTTTTTGGAAACAGGGATGTCAGCATCTTGTACAGTTATCTTATCCCTGCTCGGAATTGTTGCAGCTCCACCAGTGCAGTGCAGTTGTATTTATTTATTTTATTTATTTTTTGTAGGGAATATCTCGTGAGGTCAGTGTTATATCCACACAATTCATTTTCCCTGCTGAGCCTGGTTGTGACTATTCTAAATGGGTGAGACTGAATCACATTACATTGATCACAAAGTGTTTGACCCATTGCCTTGACTAAAGCCTGAAAATATGCTTTTTATTACTGTAGCGGTACCCCGTCTCTCTGCCACAAGGGGGAGGTAGTCTCGGGGAATGCGTGATTAGGGAATGTATGCAGCTTGGAGTGTGCATTATCTTTTCAGTGGGCCTAGGAAAAGCTTTACTTGGGTGGCCCCCTACAAGAAAATTTCTTCAATGCTGGTAAATCTGGGGCTCGGGGCAACTGCCTCTTCTGCCTATAACTATTGCCGGTGCTAAGGGGGTTAGTTCTTAGGGCAGTGAGAGCATCGATGGGTCAGGTCATACCAAAGCACTGCTAGAGTCCATGTAATTAGTCTGCGATTGTACCACTTTAATTCACACCTTCAACTGCACCATTGTGCTTCAGAAAGCTTCTCATTCCTGAACCAAAACATGATCCATTCATTGATTTTCCACAACTGCTTGTCCATTGCCGGGTTGCAGAGACAAAAGCCTATCTGGACTGAGAACAAAAATCAGCTGTGGAAATTGCATCCTGCTCGAATATTTTTCATTCCTAGTCCACAGATACAGTGGCTGACCTGGAATATTTCTGGTAGTCCTATCACATAGGAAATTACCTAATCATATATCATTGGACTGTAACCAGAGTACCCACAAAAAAAAAAAAACTGTACAGTTCTATATTTTATAATGTTTTGTTTTGTTTGAAGATGATACCAAACCATCCACTTCTCTATCCTATCCTTCCCTTAACAGGTTATCCTGATTCAGTTTGAGGGGGGCAGGGACAGTGGTGGAGCATAGACCAGGGGGGGATAGGGCACAATGACGACATTGTTCTTAAAGATTAAACCTCTGCAAATTAGTTTCATACACAGAAATGCAATACTAGGTACCTGTACATGTAGAATCTGAGGACACAAAGCTTGCAATAGTTTTGAACCTTGTCCCTCAAAGCAGCAGAACATGATCACTGATGATTGTGAAGGTCTGGCACTTACTATCTGCTGTGGATGGTATGGGAGGAATGTATGGGAAGTATGGACACTGAAGGTTGGTGAGACGCGTTGGTCTCTTTCTTAACATACTTTCTATGCATAACGCAGTGGCACCAGGCTGATCATTTTGGGCACAGCCCCTGTTTAATGTGTGGCGTAAAAAAACAGTGAATATAGATGTCAAACATACAAGTCTCCAAAGTGACCAGAAAAATAAGAACCAGGTCTCATGCTTTATATTGTCCCCCCTCTAGTGTTGAAGTACATGAATTACACCAAAACTGCTAAATGCAAGTTTAGCTAACAGAATTGGCATTCAAAGGAGCATGACGCCTGCAAGAGGGGACACACTTGGTTTAACACAATTTGCATTGTGCAGTTGGTTTAAACAAAGCAGTTTAATTAAAGGAAGAAAATATGGCTGTTGACAACTTAGCCTGGACAAAACCAGCATGCCCCGCCTCAGACAAGGATTTAAATTAGAAACTGGATGTCAAACACATCACTAAAATAGTACATTGTTATAATGGCACAGTATTCCAATGGATTGGTCTTAAGACTTGCGCAAAAATGGTAGATTTAATTTCTATAGAATGTGTAAAGCTACATATGATTTGAAAAACTGATGGAGTACAGAATGTATTCATAGCAAAGCCCTGTCATCATATCCAGCTTAGTCATGAGAAAATGTCACGACTCAGAACTGAGCATGTCTCTGAAACATACACCCTTAATCAGCTCAGCATCCTAGCTTTCAGTACTAGATAAATCCAGTGTAATGTAAGGTTACCATATAACAGCATCCCAAAACCAGTCCACTGGGCTGAACAGCAAGCAGAAGTTGCTTTTGAAATTTAATAAAAATTCAAAACTAGGCAAGAGGAAAAAAAGAAATGTCCGTCCTGCAGCCGAAGATCTTACTGTTTGCACCAGCGGAGTCGCTGCCTGTTAATTATAGATTTCCTCACAGCGTAGCTCATCAAAAACAAACTCACACAGGTACACGCAATAAGATCATTTATGTTATTTTACAATCGGCAATTGTAACAAATAATAAAAAAAAGATTAGTAAGATGTACAGTATCATAATGGTCTCCTCTGCTCGGCCAACTAACCCAAAGCATGTCTGTCTATCCAGTGGGGAAGGGGTGAGGGACAGAGAGGGAACACACACTCCATAGGCTCAGATGGAAGGAAGGTGGTGGGGGGGAAGAGTGCGAAACACACGAAAGGAAGGAAGGATGGGATGAAGGATGGATAAAACCATAAGGAGAAGAGGTCAAGGCTCAGTTGCTGTAGATCTGTCCCTCGGGAGGCTGAGGCAGCTTCATGTTCTCCTTGCAGGCCATGAGACGCCGCAGCTCCTGCAGGACCACGCGGATGCTGTATGAGTTCTGCCATTTGGCCAGAGACGACACTGCGCGCATATCCACCTGTAGGGGGCGAACCGGACACACGAACAGCCACTGCTGAGGCATACGCAGAACCATCTCCTTCCTTAGACAGGAACCTTTTCACCGTGGTTATGATGAGACGTTCTGCCCTTCACAGTAGGGGAATACTTACGACGCCATTTGAGTTGTGTACTCCATTCAAGTTGATTTTAGTCACAAATCTGACGAAGGGAGGACTCTCTGGGTATCTGGGTCCACACTCCACCTTCACACTGTACATTCTGTTCTCATAGATTGTCTGCAATTAGGTGGGATGACAAAAATGTTAACGCTCGTCTCTTGTGATACTAACTAGCTCTTGGCAACAAGTCTGTTAAAAAGCAGAATGCAAGAATTTTCTTATAGTTAACATTTTCAGTTCCACCCCCCACTCAAATTCCAAACAAGTACGAAATTAGACATTAAAATGGTCAGAACCAGAAAGCAATCTTGTCATTTTAGCGCACAAGTTAATTCTCATGCCAGCAAATTATCCAGCCTCTAAACTAGTATCAAACCAAAACACATTATTGTTCATAGATACTGTGGTTCACCTAAGTAGTAAGAAAATACCACAAAGATAATGAAGATTAACAGCAACAAAAATCGTTTAAACCAATATGGAAAATGCCTTTTTACATGCTGGCATGGACCGGGGACAAGGACCAGCTGAAAAGCTTTAACAACCATGGCATTCATGCCTTATATGCTCCAGAGGAAAGACTATAAAACAAGGAGTTCAGGAGAAAGGAGACGTCACTGTTTTCTGAAAGTCTTTTCAGAGTGCTGGGACCATGTCTTCCCAGCATCTCCTTAAAGATCAACCAGTATCTAAGCAGCTATTTCAACTAACATGGCATGTGAAGACTCAAAGTATCCCCCAATAAGATGCTGCGTAAGAGAAAGGCTAAAGTGCTACATTCGGTTTTAGCCTTCTCCGTCTCCTCTCTTATGTATTTAATATCCCTCCATTCATCCATCCATGTACCCAGTTATACTATGCAGGGTCGTGCCTACCGCAGAAGCTATGGGATAACCCGATCACATCGTATATAAAATACACAAAACATACTAATTCGAAAATATACATTTCATTACAAATCAAATATATCATTAATATTCAAATATCATCTTAGACTACTAAACTATGTTAAAAAGCCAGCAGACATTTGTAATATCAGCAACATCTGTTATGGGAGACTGCAATGCTGTTTTGAAAGATGTGGTTGTCTTCTGCAGGACAGACAAGGAAAGCATCAGCTTCAGTCTCATTCTATCATCAGCCTGTAGCCCTTATTTCCTCCTCTCTACTGGCTAAACTTGCTCTGCAGTGTTCACCGAGGGCCCAGGTGATCTCAAACACGTAAGTCTCTCTCTGCCTCTTTATCTTAAGTTAATCTTAGCACTGAAAATGTGAAACTTGCCTCCTATATCAAATAATTATGAAATATAGCAGTGACAAGTAAGCAACCCCTTCATTCCACTATTTAAGACATTCAATAGCTAGGAAATTCTAAAACCTGCACAGAACCTGGTCTATAGGGAATGGCTGTGTACACCGATAAAAAGATAAGTACACTAATGCGTCATTTAGCCTATACCCAGAGAAACACTAATCACTAATTTTAAGTTCTTAAGATAAAGAATGGACAATGTGCACACGTTAAAGGAAACCACCCTTTTCCTATAGTAAACATCAATTTTTTGTTATGGAAAAACTCTTCGTCTAGTATTTGCCATGCAAAAGTAAAAAGAATCAATAACTCCAGGAAAGATTACACTTTTTGAGTCATTAAACAGGAAAATATGGACCTATAACCTAACCTTAACCTATAACTAGTTAACCTCAAACAAGCTATAATTAAGATTAAAAGCACCAATGAGTTCACAAAAATGCACATAGAGAAAACTTCCAAAACGATCTATGGCTTCGACCTTTTAGTAGATGAATAATCTGCAGGAGTGCAGCCGAGAAACCATGTTTAGCAGAGGACATTTTAAAAGACTGTATTTTCATACACACACAGGTAATACAAGCAAAGAAATAACATTATTTTATGACCACTGTTATTAATAATACAAGAGGCCTGACTTAAATGTGCTGACCCTGGGTGGGCCAATGATCATCCCCCTCCAGCGAGTCAGGGTCATGTCCTCATCGTCCTCCAGGCCCCAGCTCACGGTACCATCTCCTACACCCTTCTGACCCTCCTCCAGCTCCTCCAGCAGCCGGAAGTTACGGGGAACCTTCACGCCTGAAGTGAAACAAAGACACTGAACCACAGGAAGTCACACACATACACATATAATGTGCACACAGACTACAGCAATACACAGGATCATTTTAGACAGTCTTCTGCCTTGACCGGAAAAATCATACTCGTTATAAAACAATTTCCTAAATACTGCGTCTTAGAAATATATATATATATATATATATATATATATTATATATATTTTAATATATGGAAACATGAAAGCAAAAATGACCGCACTAACAGTTGATTATACTGAAATCAAAATGCCTAAATCGTAACATCGTGTCATCAGTTCAGCTCAAACGTCTGGGGCGATGATCCGTGATCAAAAACCGAAAATACAGAAGGTACCATATTTAAGTGTAACGGAGACGTTATTAACTTTCAAATGGCTATACAACTGCCAAAAGCACAGGAAAGGAAGTGGTTTCTAGATAACGCAGACATATAATGCATGACAAGCTTCGAAATTCATTTTAACCACTGAAAAACAATGTAGCATGGTAAAAGACTTGTTATAGAATTAATTCAATACAAAGATCGCGTATTATCCATCATCCCTGTCGTTAACGATGACCATTTTTATATGAATCATCACAACAGGCCTCAAATATGACACAAGTGCGCAAGAAATGCTTAAGATCACAAGCTAACTAGGATATATTTAAAAGAAATAATGAAGCAGAGTAGTACTGATTTATATTAGTAAAACAGCTGGCACAGAAAGCTAGTTAATGATGAGTGAAATTGTCTAATATTCCTAGCAGTTTTAATGTGATGTGATTTTCATCAAAATATTAGTACGGCGTCAATACGGTATGTCTTTACTTTAGCAAATAAACCATAATACTACGGTTAAGGTGATATAAATGTGTGAATCAAATTAAATGATAATATTACAAGGGATGTAAAACTCAGGATGAATAGGTTTTAACAGCTGGTCCACGACACGGAAGTAGAGCTTTGGACAATCTGCTTAAACGTGTCAATTGTGGTAAAGGTTGTGCAATTATACTGACACAATGTACAGTTCGAAAGATACCGCATATATCATAACATTATTTCTGTTACGAAATATCTTTATTAGCGCATAATTTTATAGTTTTCCATCTAGCTACCTTCGTCTTTTCCTGGTCTACTAAGGCAGTGGTAAACGATTAGTTATATAAGTACCCCAATATATACTTATTTGAATACTTTTACAGTTGGAAATGCACGCTTTATTGATATTATTTAATATTATGTCTCCTAAACTTGGACACTTAATAACATACCCAACAATTACGCAGCCAATACTAACATATTCTCACCTGATCCGGCGGTGGCCGCCATCTTGTCGCTATCTAGCGGGATCGCGCACGCCACCTTGTGTTCATTACAGGTATGACTCTATCCCAATTTACCGACTTACCTGCCTTGGCCAGTTTGTACTTCACTTTCCCGTTTACTGTTACGGTTCGCGCACAGTGAGAGTGACGTAAATTTCGTCATCAGGAGTGTTCTTGCAGACTATGCACGTGCAGCTCGGGGCGTTTACTGCCGTCCCATTTAGGGTGCGGCGCAGTCAGGGTTGCCAACTCTCACGCAGCTGGCGTGACACTCACGCTTTCAGACAGTCACGCAAGAACTACGGCAAATCTCTATTATTCCATTATAAAGCTAAAATTACCTACATCAAAAGCGTGGGGGCAGTTTGCAAACCATACAGACTATTTGCAAGGTAATAAACTCTTCAAGTTTAATCCTTAGGTACATGGATGCAAACAATATTTTCAACATTAATATGGGATCCAACCCATGGACTCTCATGGTATTTAGGAGACAATGGCTACCTCTAGTCCACTGTTACAGGTTGGCAGCTAGTGTCCACTTACAGTACTAGACCTTCCAGTACCTGGACTCATCATGTCAGTCACTGCTGATGACCTCCATTTTCAGCTATTGTTTTGGGTGTTGATGTCCAACCTAGATATTCTGCCCCCCCGACAAGACGTCACCTTAGGCCCTCCTGTCCAACATAGGCAGTAGTGGGCACTGGTGGCTTAATGGTTAGGGGAAGTGCTCTTGTAATTGAAAGATTGCTAGTTTGAATCCCTGACCAGCAAGGCACCACTGAGGTACCCTGAGCAAGGTATTGCCCCCAAAAACTGCTCCCCAGGTGCTGTGTTAGCTGCCCCCTGCTATGTCACCATGTCACATATGGGTTAATGCAGAGAACACATTTTGTTGTTGTGGTGTGTCAACAATGACAATTAATCACGAAATTCTAATTCTACATATTTAAGGGCCCCTGTTAAATGCCGGGTATTCATGCCCTGCTGGAGTTGTAGCTATGTGTAGATAATGATCGACAAGCTGGAGGAATTACAGCGGCTTTTGTGGGTCATCAGTTCATTAGTTTTAATAGCTATAACTGCTAAGAATAAAATAATGTGCAATGAGGCTAACTGTTAATCACATGAAAGAGATATTTTCTGAGTTGACAGGGGAATCAGTTTTCTTATTTCCCGGTTTATAGAGCACCGATCCAGTGTCGCTCGACCCATTAGGTAACATAGGAGCCCCCCTAGGGTGCCCTCTTCTGAGGGGGCGCTGACTTAGCAAAGCAATTTTACTTCACGTCTCAGACGGGGAGTGCCGGCGATGAAGCTTGCCTAGGGCACCACACGGGCTTTGTCCGGTACTGCACCTAGTTATAGATAGATAGATAGATAGATAGATAGATAGATAGATAGATAGATAGATAGATGATAGATAGATAGATAGATAGAT
>JAODLC010000133.1:10451243-10464419 GCA_026781145.1 Hippopotamyrus pictus
TAGATAGATAGATAGATAGATAGATAGATAGATAGATAGATAGATAGTACTTTATTAATCCCTCGGGAAGGTTCCTCTGGGAAATTTAGTTCCAGCAGCAGTACACCGACACATTACAGTTACAAGAATTAAAATGGGGTGGGGGGGGATAGAATGAGTACACATATATAATATAAAAACAGTATATACATATTTGGTATGAAGGTTATGTAGTTATATTGCCTGAAGAGAGGTTTGAACTGAAAACTCATTTATGACCTCTTAAAATGACTTTTAAGATGCTATTTGTTCAGTTTCAAGATCTCGTTTCTTTAATCAAATCCATCCATCCTTCTTCTGTACAGTACATATGCAGGGTTATGGGGGTACAGAACCTACCCCAGAAGGTCTGGGCACATGGCAGGGAATAACCCACAATGGGTCACCAACCCATCACAGTCTCTGTTAGGGTTCCATGTTTGTTGTGTATGTGTGTGTGTGTGTGTGTGTGTGGAGTTTGCATGTTCTCCCTGTGTTGTCATTGGGTTTCTCCAGTCCCCTCCCCCCAGTCCAAAAACAAAGATGGATGTTTTTGGGGAAACTGGAAACAACAACATAAGGAGAACATGCAAACTCCGCGACACCCAGAGCCAAGGCGAAGACTTAAATCCTGGTCCAAGAGGCGTGAGGCAACATTGCTGACCGCTGCATAATTAGTTTGACAGTTGACAAACCTGAGGAAATCTTCAAAGGTTCACACATTGATATAACTGAGCTGAGTGTGAATCAGAATAACATGGAAAGAAGGGATTGCATCTTTGTGAATAAACAAAATTGCTCTTACACTGTAGAGTGGAACCGGTACCTTCTCTAAACAAAATATTCCAGCTTAATCTGGATCTGCCTGCTATTGCAATGACTGGTGTATCGTGACGTATCACAATTCTGATATAGGTGTGTCTGATTCACCCCAAGGGAACACTATAATTTTCAATAATCATGAAAACATGATCCAGCAATCGTCCATAGCTGATAATCCAAAAAAATATTATAATCTCTAATTTCTCTATGTATCTTATTTACATCATTGTATAAGTCAGTATACTGCAACATGTGAATATTAAAAATGAATGGATGGATAGGATTTGGTTTCTTTTTGTTGTTGTTTTGTGTCAGTGGTACAGTTACAGCTGCTGTGTACAGCCTAAGATGCACCCCCCCCTCCACAGACACACACACACACACACTCACACACACACACACACACACACACACACACACACACACACACACACACACACACACACACACACACACACACACACTCACACAGGTTTATAAATGTATCTTTGTGGAGACTTTCATTTCATTCATTTCTATCAGGACAACTCTTATCACAACATGACGATTTTAATCCCTACCCAGCCCTAACCTTAACTATAAGTAACCAAACAATATACGAGACTTTTTGGCATTTTTAGTTTCTTGACTGCATTCACAGATCTTTGTGAGGATCTGAAAAATGGTCCCCACAACATCGAAATAACAGGTTTTTTTTCACATTGTGCGGGCTGTTTGGTGTCTTTCTCTCTCTTTCTCTCTCACACAAACACACAAATAGGAACAGGACATTCTGGATGACATGTATAAAGGTAACTGAGAAAATATGACAGGACTTCAAAAAAAGCAATAAACAGTGTGTTTATCTTTGCCAGACCAAAATGTTCTTCTGACTTTTTATACAGACCGTATGTTTATATAGCTGTCTAATCCTGTGACACACACACGCACACACACACACACACGCGCATAATATACCTAAATCTAAATCCAAACTAATCCCCAGTATAATTGGAGATGTAATGTAATCCATTCCTACAGGTGTAATCCTACTGCCATAAAGGCAGTCGCATTGTTTTTTTCCTGTGGTTTTTGTGGCAAATTGTGGTGCGTAGTTCTGCCACAAGTGTACAGACTCGCAAAGGCACCAGATAAAACCTGCAACAAAAAATGGGTCGAAAGCTTCTTCAACAACTTTTTTTTGGCACAACAAGCCAACTGAAAAATCACTTCAAAGACACTCCTTACACCTTCCTTCCCAGAAGCATGATTCAGCCTCCAGAAAATTCCTGAAACCACCCAGATACCTCTGTTAACAACCTACCGAGGAACTCAAATCCGTGTTGGGTTGGTTTAATAACCCGAGGCTTTAGCAGACACAGAGCTGGTAATAAATCACCATGGAAACATAAATGCACTCCAAAACCCAGCCCTGTTACGCCGCTGCCAGCTCAGTGCTCATACATCCAGCTTTCCTGTTCCACCCAAAGCTGTACTTCTTAAAACTATGTTAATTTTAAAAACTAATTTTTATTATCCTTGGTATTGTAATTAAGAGATCATGGATGTTTAAGAACCAGGTATAAGTGTAGCAGAGTCTTAGATTACATATTAAAAAGAAACCTAGCTCACTAAAATCGACTAAAAGCTTGTAAACTTCTTGATTGAACACAAACTTTGCCAGTGTTAATTTACCCTTGTGTACAACCACACTGGGTGTACAATAACTAAGCACTGCTTTTAAAGAATTTATCATAAATGATATAAAACTAATAAATGTGTACTTTTGGTACTCATTCCTCTCTCCTGAATTTTGTCAGAAGAAATTAATAACGCATAATAAATGTGTTTAGAATAAATATGTATTTTGGTATTTCTTTTTAAAAACTTGTAATACAGACAAGAAAAAAAACATGGATTCACCAGATAGTTAAGGTTATCTTCAGTAGAGCAGGATGGTGAACAGAGCCACATGACATGAAGATGTGAGAAAGGAACAAGGACATTGGTACCAGGGTTGGATTAATGCATATGCTAATGTAGGCCACAGCCTAGGGAGCTGGCAGCCATCAGGGGTCCTGTCTAGGAGAATCATGGGCTCCTCCTCGGGAAACATGGGATAGTCACTCACCGACATCTGATCACTTGGCAATTTTTGCCACCATTACATACCCCAAGCTTTACCATTGGCACCATGCGTGCTGATTAATGGAGTAATTCACATTGGATCATTTTCCATACGCCGTCATTTGTTTTTCCATTCAAAAAATGGCTTAAGTGGCCCACTTGGGGGAACCTCTGGGTCATGATAGCTTCAGGCCCCCAGGGAAGTTAATGCACCCCTGGTCGTTTGGGGTCGGAGCAGGTCACATGAGCGATGGTCTTTTATTGAAAGAGTTTTTGGGAATAAGGAGGCGAACTGAATGTCCCCTCCTCCGCCCCACAGCCCCTATTTTATAATTAGGATTATTTTATAAATTATTCCATGAATGAAAAAAAAGATTCATATCAGCTTAAATAGATAGGTGTAATTATTTTTAGGTATTACATACCATTTATTTATTTACATTACATTGTTATACTTTTAATACATTCATTCTTCAAGATATGTAGTAATATACCACATAACTGGATACATCCATCCAGCTATCCATTTGTCAAACGCTTATCTAGTACTGATACAAGATTCAAGAAGTTTTTTTCGTCATGTACACAGTTGTACACATACAGCATGTAGTGAAATGTAATCCTGGTCACTCCGAGCAGCTGTGCATGATAAGAGAATAATAAAACATAGAAAAATAACAATATAAAATACAAAATATATGAACTGTTCAGCTGTACATAATCTATACATATGTGACAAGGTAAAAGTCATTGTGCTGTGCAATATAAGTGCAATGTGCAAGAGACCTGAGAAATGTACTGACAGTTTGAACAGCATGAACTGATGTAAGCAGTACTCATAGGATTGTGGGCACTCGTACACAGTGTGCAGAGAGTGATGTCAGTGTTACAGTAACTGAAGAGTCACAGTAGAGTCCAGTGGAAGACCTAGGTGCACTGAGAACTGTCCTGGTTTAGAAGCCTTATGACCTGGGGAAAAAAAGCTCCTCCTTGACCTTTCTGTTCTGATCATAAGGCTGTGGAACCATTTGCCTGAGTTCAACAGGAAAAACAGAGAGTTATTTGGGTGGGATGGGTCCTTGAAGATTTTTCTTGCTCTGGTCCTACACCGGCTGGTGTAAATGTCTTGTAGGGAGGGCAAGCAGGTTTCTGGTGCAGCGCTCGGCTGCTCTAACCACCCTCTGCAGGGCTTTCCGGTCCTGGACAGACAGTTTCCAAACCACGATGTGATGCTCATGGTCAGTATGCTCTCTACAGCAGCTGAGTAGAAGGCCTTTAGGACAGCAGGAGAAACCTTAACCCTCCTCTGCTGCTTCAGATGGTAGAGCGGCTGCCTCGCCTTGCTGACCAGAGCATGCGTGTGTGTGGACCAGGTGAGGTCCTCCTGTAGATGAACGTCGAGGCATTTGAAAGTGCTCACCCTCTCCACCGTATTCAAGTAGGCAACTGTGCATCCAGCACACTGTGCATTGAGCCCACTGCTGTACACCCTCTACACTCACGACTATGTAGCCACACTCAGCTCAAATTCTTTCATGAAATTTGCTGATGACGCAGTAGTGTAGATGAACATCGAGGTATTTGAAAGTGCTCACCCTTTCCACCATAGCACTATTGATGTCGACAAGTGGGTCAGAGCCCTGCTGCCTCCTATAGTCCACAATCAGTTCCTTTGTTTTGATCACGTTCAGTTGGAGGTTCTTATGCTGGAACCACCTTACCAGGTTCTCCACTTCCTTCAAGTAGGCCGACTCATCATTGTTGGAGATGAGGCCGAGCACTACTGTATCATCTTCCTGTAAGGAAATCCAGAATCCATCTGCTCAGCTGGTCACTCAGTCCCATATCCCTCAGCTTCGGATGTGGTGAATCTGTGTCCTATCCCTACACTATGAGCAACTTAGGTCAATAAACTCACTTAAACACTTGCTTTTAAGTATAACTCGATGAGGGGGACATTTTATGCACAACCCTTGCTTGGTGGTTGGGGTGCCCACGAGATGACACTCCTCTGGTGATGGGTGACTTCAGTGCGACCACTGGCATTGATAGGGCTGGCTATGAGGATTGTGTTGGTCCCCATAGGTCTGATGACTGGTGAAAGTAGTTCCATGTTCCTTGACTTATGGGTCACTGGATCCTGGTTCCAGCACCCTGGGCTACATAAATGGACTTGGTGCTCCAATACTGGTGGAGCGCCGACGGAGATTATTCACATTCTCGTGGGCAGATGCTGGAGGCTCATACAGCTCCTACAGTGCCCAGTCTGTGAATTCTGACCACAGACTTGTTGTTGCTAATCTAAACATTCAGCTTAGATCCAGCAGGCTACCACCTAGTAGGAGAATGAAGCTGGACCTGGTCAGACCCCAAGATCAAACTGTTTCTAATGAGTTTGCATGCAGGTTGTATGAGGAACTTGCAGACTTTGGTGCAACTGTCAATTCTAATGTGAAGTGGGGACCTTCTGTGACAAGACCCTGAAGGTTGTTGAGGGTTGTGTTGGTGTTGCCGGTGGTCCCAGAAGGAGGCGTTTCATCTCGCAGGGCACCCTGGATATTATCGAGAGGAATCGCAGTGCACAGCTTGATGGAAATTCTGATTTGTACCGAGATCTGCAAGGGCCCTAAGGGTAGATAAGGAGATGTTTGTTAGAGGGATCTGTGAGGAATTGGCACAACATCTATGGTCTAGCGAACAATGTCCTATATACAGAGGAATGGAAGCATTACACAAATCAGAATTTGCTCCTCTGAGAGTCCCAATCAGGGTGAGTGATAGAATGGTCCTTACAGATGACAATGCAGTTGTGACTTGCTGGGCCGGCTGCTTTGAGCAGCTGTTTAAAGCTGATCCTCCGGCTAGGATGTTGGACATCTATTGGTCCACAGTTCTTGAGGCTGATCCTCCAAATAGCTGTGAACCACCCAATCTCACTGAGATTGCACAGGTGTTGAACTATCTGAGGGTAGGGAAGGCTGCAGGGATCTATGGCACCCGGGGTGAATTTCTCCAGACTGGTGGTAAGGCTGTCCTCCTGGCTTTGCAAGCAATCTTTGCTTCCACCTGGGAGAAGGGTGTTATCCCAAATGCCTGGAAAATGGGACTTGTCCTTATCTGCAAATGGAAGGGTGATCGCCTGGATTGCAGTAACTACAGGGGATAACACTGTTCTCAGTGCCAGGTAAGGTCCTTGCTAGGGTCATTCTCAACAGGATCCGTGATCACTTGCTTGCCTACCAGTGTCTGGAGCAGTCTAGTTTTATGCTTAAGAAGTCTACCCTCAACCACATATTGGTACTGAGGGTTCTCATCTACCACAAACACGAATATCAGAGTTTCTGTGCAGTAATTGTTGATTTTCGTAAAGTGTTCGACTCAGTTGCTTGAGCTGCCCTATGGGACATCCTGAGATTTGGTGGGATCCCCCCGAAGTTGCTGAATGTCATGGCTGGCCTGTACACCAGTACTGTGAGGACTGTGATTAGTGGAGGCAGAACCTCTGCGTTCTACATAGTTGATTCTGGGGTTTGTCAGGAGTGTGTTCTTGCTCCAACTCTGTTCAATGCTTGTATGGACTGGGTGTTGAGCAGAGTCATGGGGTCCAACAGCTGTGGGGCATCTACTGATGAAGAAAGATTCACTGACGATGTTGTGATCTTTGCTGAGTCAATGGAAGCACTGATCGGGGCTCTTGAGAGACTTTATGAGGAGTCTGAGTGTTTGGACTTGCGAGTGACCTAGATAAAAACCAAGATCCTGCCCGTCAATGACCTCTTGGACACAACCATCAGCAGTGTGTCTGTCTGTGGAGAGAATATCGACCACATTCACTTACCTCGGCAGTGACATTCATGTCTCTGATGATTATTCATATGAAGTCAGTAGATGGATTAGGAGAGCATGGGAGGTCATGAGGTTGTAGGAAAGGGGTGCGTGGTGTAAGAGGACAAAGGTGCGAGTCTTTAGAGTCGAGACGTTCGCTGTTTTACTGTATGGCTTTGAGACATGGATGCTATCCAGTGACACGAGACAAAGAGTGGACTCCACTAATACGGTGTCTCTTTAGAGAACCCTTGGGTACTGCTGGTTTGACTTTGTGTCGAATGAGCAGGATGAGCCGGGAATCTCAAATGAGGCACATTACCTGCATTGTGTAGGAGCATCAGTTACAGCACAACGGCCAATATGGCGGAATTCCCTGAGTGTGATTCGGCTCACGGGATCCTCAATGCTGAGGACCAGAGCGGCTGGATCAGGCCAAGGGACATCTTGGTAACACCTGGCTGTAGCAGATAGATGGCCATTGCCAGAACCTGGGGGGTCGCCACCTGGGATCCCAAGGTGTTTCTTCGTCTGATGGGTGCGGCGATGCTTGTATCAGTGCATGCTCCCCAACCTGACCTGACACATGCTTTTGTAGCACAAGAGGAAACCAGAGTATCCTGAAAGACCGGTGTGGACATGGGGAGAACATTTAAACTCCAAACACAGTGGGACAGAAGTCAGTGCTGACAATGTTGACCAATGTACTGCTCTCCATTCATAATACACTTAGCTGACATTTATTAGGTACCCCTGCTTGTTCCAACCTGATACTATGAAGCAGAAACATAATAAACATAATAAATTGACAGATGAGAGTACGCTGTAGACATATTTGTAACAAACAGTGGAATCATTTCCTTGTAGTTTTGGCAATGTTTCAAATAGTAGAAAGTTCTTCCTATTTATGAATTTTTAAAAATCCCATACATAGATATAATTCATAATTCAATTAAATTGGGTGCTAGAGTTGGAAAATATTTTTTCAATGTTTTTCAATGACAACACAGTGTGTAATCAGTGGTCAAACGGAGGAGCAGAATGGCTCAGTTGAAGCCATATTCTGAATGGATGAGACATAACAATGCTATATGTCCTTTATGTATTATCTAGCCAGATCAATGCATACTGTGCACGGCCGTTTTCCAGCAAGTGAAAAGATCAGGGGCTAAGTCAAGTTTACCTGGGGCTTGACTTTTTTCGGTGCTAAAATACACGGACTCGGCTTAAAACACTCGGGGCTACAACCCCGAGTGATCTGGTTTAACGACGCCCATGATACTATGAATGTTCATGTCACCATTATCAGCTCTTGCATGACAAAATTTGATAACGACTGAGGGTCCACTTCTGTATCAAAACCATCACAGCCAGGGCTCGGTTCAGCCAGACTATTTTGACATCAGTTATTGTTGAAACGCTGTTACCATACAATCAATGATTGTTACACAGAAGAAAGTTTAGCACTGTTTTGTCTGATCGTATTTAGATACAATATCGTGCTATTTGTTATCTATAAATCAGCTACGCGTTTTAACGATCCTTAACCCTTAAACTGACAATACCACACTTAACTTTACAATGAACTTCCAGATTGCTGATTAGGAAAAGCAAATATATACAACTTTATTCTTGATTATCACAGCAGTGGAAAAACGGTAATAGTAAGATGGGGTTAAGCCAGTAGTCTTAAAATCAGAACAATTGCGGATTTGATTACAAACACGGTCTTGGCGTATATAATAACCCAAACGTGTACGTGTCTAGGCTCTGTCACGCTTAATCTTCGTTCCTAACAGGGCATTAATATTTTCTACTGTTATCAAGTGAAATTTCATCACCGATAGAACGAAGAACACTCAAATGCAAATTGATGATTGTTTTAATTAGATGCCGTCTATAAACAAGGAAAAGAGTCATTAAATAAAACATATTGCAAAAGAGAAATAATATCGCGCAAAAATGCAGACCAGCATTGATCCTGCGGAAAATTTTTACATGCAAGTCAAAGATTCAGTGACTAATACACAGAATATTCAACTTATCGATGTTGTCTGTTGTCTGCACAAACGCAGTGTGGTCCATAGATGGAGATATTGCGATTTCCTAGATTTTAATTCACCAAGCGGGTATAGAAAAGGGATGAATAGACGGTTAATAAAAGTGTATTGGATAACACTGTTTATTGTGCGCTTTTATATATAAACATATATAATGAATGCATAAAAACCTCGTTTCAACAATATTTTATTTTACAAAATTAAAATGAATACATTATGAATTATATATCACCTTAAATACAGTATTTCACTCCTCTCACTCCACCTTTATGTAAGGTACATCGGTGTGCTCCCACAATCCAAACCCACGCAGTTGGGCAAACTGGTGTCTCTAAATTGTCCGTCCTGTGTGTGAGTGTGTGTCAGCATGTATGAGTCTTGCTATTAAGTGACATCCCCTCCTGAGTGTCCCCTGCCTTGTGTCCTTCCTTGGACAGGCTCCAAGCTCACCTTAGCCCAATACCGGACAAGCCACTGGATGATGGACAGCTGGATAGATGTATACAGTTATGCAATGTATTACTACATATCTTGAAGAATAAACATGCTAAAAGAATGGAAATGACTGGAATCCCGTCCAGGGCGTTCCCCTGCTTTGTGACTTAGGCTGGGATAGGCTGCAAACCTCCCCATTACCCTGACCAAATGGATGGATGGATGGATGGATGGATGGATGGAATCAAAGCCACTACATAGGGGGTACAATATTATTATTCTGCAAACAGGCTGATTTTTTTGACCAGGCTAAATCTCCTGTAACAATCTCTCATAGGTTTAATATGCATTATTGTTGAACATAAGCGTTCCACTGTGATAGCCTACCTCTATCCTGTCTGATGTATGAAGTAAACACAGCCTATTTACTCAAAGCAATCACACTGACACAATCAAATTCTTCGTGTTAAAATGATTATTGTAGCTATTTGTACTCCATATGAAAAGCATTATTTACAGCCATTAGTGTCACTGGAAATTTATAAGAAATCTAAACTCATGGAGGGTTCTGATTTTGATGAAAATGAACGTGAATGAGAGCAAACTATTTAAACTAACAATGTACATGTATTTTGGGTGTCGTGCGGGGGGCAAGAACATTTTAGGAGTGCTAAAGCCCTCTGAAACAGTCCCAGCTACCGCCCTGTTTACGCCAGTTGTGCGAAGGAAAATGAAATATAATAATGAACTGGTGTTAGTATCAAGGCAATGAAGTGAATGTGAGTTCTGTTTCCTATTTTTCCACCACAAAATGTTAAAATGACCCGAGGAGCGAGTAATTACCACGGCCTAGAACACACACTGAAACAAATTTGTAATTCTGCACACATTATTTTATCTGATAAAAACACTTTAGCTAACTTTTATATTTACGTCTAGCTTTTACACTAATTAAAAATTTTATATTAAAATGTAAAAGTTGTTAGTGGCTTCTTTAAATGTTTACTCATTCACAAGATAAAAATACTTTTGATTTAGAAAGAAAATAGTTTAAGCAATTCTATAGGTTTGTTCAATATAACATAGGCCTTGATCATTATTAGTTAAGAGCTCGAAATGACCCATCGACGCGTTTAAAGTAGGACTTGTTGCCAAACTGGTAGCCTAAAAAAAAAAATCGTCATACGGGCGTAAGGAAACACCGCCCTCTGTTCCGCGTTGTTATATAAAGTCCGCCGTCAAATTATTGAGTTATCGGGGTACATGCTCCGGAAAGTGTTTCATTTTGGAACAACAGCTTGCAATCGAGAGCTCAAAGCCCCCAAAAATCCGAGCTTTCTTGTGAACAAAACTATCTGTGACTTTCTGCCCTTTTTCTTCCACTTACGGCTGAAGAATTTCGTGTTTTTTTTCCTATGTCAGGGACCGGTCATTCTAGGAGCTGTCCTCGCGATCAAATGGTCCCGCACCCCGGCAGGTGTTAAGGTCCATGGACGCGACAGCCTTTTACGATCGCAATTTCTTTGCTTTCGGCGACAGCAAGAGCATTAATCTCCACAAGAATAAGTTGATTTACAAAGTGGCAAGCGACGAGGGCTCAATGAAGGAGCTGGGTATCGCGGAACACGAAAAAGCCATAGACTTTAGCGGCTACCTGGAGCCCGCTTTACACGACCGACAGCTCACTCAAACCCTGGACCACCACCGCGGGGAAGACGTCTTCGCCAATTTCCTGGCAGAAGAGGGCAAAAATCGACGAGTAACGCCCGGACAAAATTACAAAACTTATTTCTCTTTCAACAACCCGGGGCCCTGCCAATCCACCAGCCCATCAGATACTAATATTCCAGGATATCTCGATTTATTGCATTCCAGAGCTGACTCTGTGCTGGTCCAACACCATTCTGAGAGGTATATAAAACCCGAGTTAAAACAAGAATTTAAGGAGGGCACAAAGATGGACAATCGCATCTGCACTTACGAGCCGAGATCCTATTTGCATTACCAGTCGGCTCCAAATCTTGGTAATGTCTCTAGCGCCCCGTCCTGCTCCAGCCCACCCGGCACACCAGCCATCCCAGATGGGAGCCGCTCTATGGGGCATGACAAGATCTCAAGCGGCAAGGCGAAAAAGCGCCTGGATAGAGACAGCGATGAGTACAAACAGCGCCGGGAGAGGAATAATATAGCGGTGAGAAAGAGCAGGGACAAAGCCAAGATGCGCAACCTAGAGACGCAAAACAAAGTGCTGGAGCTGTCGGTGGAAAACGAACGCTTGCAGAAGCGTGTGGAGCAGCTGTCAAGGGAGCTGGCCACCCTGAGAAACTTACTGTCTGCTACGGGACGGCGCTGACACCATAGAAGGGACGCTCAATTTAGTCAATCACTACTGTACAGGTTTAGTATTGCAACCGTTCATTTTCTCGAATCATCCTTAGGTGACTGTCAGTGGAATTAAAGTTGACCGCGAGATGAAAGAAACTCAAAATGAAATTCAACGGTGCCTGGATTGTACGTGACTGTCACTGTGAGACGCGGTCGTGTCGTCTGCTTGTGCTCGTATTATGTTTTCGAAAGAGGTGTTTTTTTTAATATATTTATACGTTGTCATGCAACGGTTGTCAAAAAGAGAAGTGGATTTAGACATGTATGATGCAACGCAATGTAACAGTATTGGTAGGGCAATGGAATGATCTGATATAGATAACCCATTAAAACGTGTTTGTAAATTGTATATATGAAACCATTTTGATTGAAATTATTTTTACTATTGAAAAGTGTATTTGCTTAATTAAATTGGAAAACGCATTATTTCTGGCTACATTTCTACAATTCCATAGCCTTTTGGGGCATGGCACAGCGCTCCGTAAAGCAGGCGCAATCATACATTTGTTTATTGATGTCTTTTATTTTACTTTAATTGTCTTGTAGTTACTACCTTAATTTTTATGTAAGTATACTGTTCAGAAATGATCATTAGAATTGAGAAACTAGGCTACCCAGGCGAGCATGAAATATTAAGAGTCTGATAAGTAATTGCATCAGACCGCAACGCAATAATGGCGCAAACTCTGAGTCTTATTGCAATAGGGTATAGTGTTGGATGTTTAACTTGCTAGAGTGACTTGCTTTATTTCGGCCTAGTAACAGTAGCTTCAATAAATGTAAGTAAATTAAACCTGTCAGCAATCACATGAAAAATGTATCTTGATGGCATTTTAAAAAACATTACTTAATCTCCTTTGTCTTTTAACGTAAACTACATAGGGGTTTTACTGACGTAGAATGTTGTGGTCGTGGGAATTATTCAGAATTATAATTCAGATTTTAGTTTTATTCATGTCACTGTACAAAGTAAACGTTACTACCGGAAAAATAGCAATAAAATGGGATAACAATATCAGTATCTTATTAGATGTATATTAAATAGAAATTAATACATCAACAAACAAGTGCCATTTCTTCATCCTTATTTCCCTTACATTTTAACAGAAAAAAACCGAGTTATTAGCAAAATCTATTAGGCTACCCGGAATACGAATACCAGCGAAAAACAATTTTAGCTGGAAAGCAAGATGTAAACAAAACAAAAACACAAACAGCATTAAGTTAACAACACAACAGAGATTTAAGTATTATTTTCTTTGCTCCTTGCGCTTTTACACACCGTGAATTAGCGCTAATTTGTATAGCAGTTTATATGCTTTACATCAAAAGTTCATTTGAGAGTGCAATCGCTGTTTTCCCCACACAATATTTCATGAAAGCAACTTCCTTGAATTAAAGGCAAACGTGGATTAAGAAGAAAACGAGCAAAATCACGCGGGAAACCCATACAGAAATGTTATGAGAAAATGATCAATAAACTATTAGACTATAGCTACTATAATGAACATTTTGCTTTTCATTA
>JAODLC010000133.1:10482181-10534786 GCA_026781145.1 Hippopotamyrus pictus
ATTCCCTTAGTCATCCATCAACATGGGAAAGGTAAGAGAACACACAGACCAAATGAGGGAGAAGTGTGCTGACCTTCTTAAGTCAGGTAATGCGTATGAAAAATGGCTCCTCGCCTTAAAATGCCCATTTCTACTGTTAGGGCAATAATTAAAAAGTGTACAAGAAATGGAACTGTTACAAACCTGCCTGGAAGAGGACCCAAGTTTATTTAGCCCCCACATACAGTGAGGAGGATCATGAGAGAGACAAAAGATCCCCAAGGATGACTGTTGGTGAATTACAAGACAATGTAAAATCTTGGGGTTACCATGTCTCTAAAAAAAAAAACTATCAGATGCCCCCTTCATGCCAACAGATTATTTGGAAGATATGCCAGTTAACCACAGACTTAAGCACCTGGAGTTTGTGAAACACTACTACAACTTAAACAGAGCTTTTTGGCAATAAACATCAAATGGGTTTGGCGTAAAAAGAAGGATGGCTATAATGAAATGAACCTTATCCCAAATGCAAAATATGGTGGAGGTTCTGTGATGCTGTGGGGCTGTTTTTCCTCCAAAGGCCCTGGAAACCTTGTTAGAGTACATGGCATTATGGACTCCATGAAATACCAGGACATTTTAAATCAAACTTTGGCTGCCTCTGCCAGGAATCGAAAACTGGGCCGTCATTGGATCTTCCAGCTGGACAGTGATCCTAAGCACATGTCCAAATCGACATAAAAATGGTTAGTTGACCGCAGAATCAAAGTTCTTCCATGGTCATCTAAGTCCCCTGACCTGAACCCCATTGAAAACCTGTGGGCTGAGCTGAAGAGGAGAGTGCAGAAGAGAGGGCCTAGGACCCTGGATGATCTGGAGAGATTCTGTAAAGAGGAATGGTCTCAGAGGCCCTGCTTTGTATTCTCCATCCTTATAAAATGTTATAGGAGAAGACTCAGTGCTGTTATACTGGCGAAGGGAGGTTGTACAAAGTATTAAAAGCAGGGGTGCCAATAATTGTGGCACGTGTTTTTTTTAAAGAATTATTTCTTGATGAAGGTTTTTTTTTCTTGGAATAAATTTATGTTAATGAAAGGTTGGATTTTTTCCAATTTTTCAGTGTGACATGAAGCTGCTTCACCAAATGGGGGATTTTTTCTAGCCCTTTTTACAAATCTTTACAAGGGGTGCCAATAATTGTGGAGGGCGCTGAAAAAAATTGGTATTGCTCTTTTTCCATTCATTTCCAGTCCAGTACTAGTACCGAAGTACCAAACCACTTGTATTTGCTTAAAATAATTTCTATGGAATCCAAAATATTTCCGTAGACATTTTGTTCACTTTTCTCCTCCACACTACAGACTACACAAAAAAAAAAAAATTATAAAAAAAAAAGTTTTGTTTCCTATCACAGAGTTAAAATGTTTTGGTGCTACCTAAACACCCCCATGTGAGAACTGCATGTGCATTACATGTGATGTCGATTAGGGTTGCCACTAATGCCTGTTTTTCTGCTGATTCATCTATAGACTTTTACCAATTGATCGATTAATCTAAATGACTAATTTTCCTCTAGAAAACTTACAGTGAATTTGATTTAAGTTCATTTTATTTTGACAACATACTGTGCCATTGCAGGGCTTTAGATGATGGACGTCGGCTTTTCAGCACCACATGGAAATTATTTATTTTCACCCACAATTCAATAAGTAGATTAGTACTTTAAAATATTAATGAGAAGTGTATTGTGTTGCCCAAAAGTTAATAATCTGTAAAAATTCAGTGTGTTTGTGATGTGTGTTTGTGATGTGTGTTTGTGATGTGTGTTTGTGATGTGTTGGGCTTTGTGGGACCATTGTTATAATAAACTAAAGCTGAATCTAAAATGGACAGTAACTAAAAGAACTTCTGAAGCAAAATAAAAACTATATTTAACAATAAAAACGTGTTGGACTTTAATCAGCAAATAGTACCTCCACCACCTTTTTACCTTATTTATCCACTGTATTTCCTCTTTTAAAAGATATTGTGGTTGCTGAGCTGTCCCTTTCTTCACCGCCACTTCAGTGCTTATTGCTTCCACGATTTACCAAAATAGTCGCACGTGGCGTGCTCTGCTAGCTGAATTTAATAGACATACAAACACACAAACCACCCAGATTCTAGCCTAAATGTTTTCTGAGCCACTTATTCAATGGCAATTCTAAGGTAGCAGGCAGAGAATATTATCGCTTTAATAATGAGTGTATTTAGCAGATACAATAAAGGATATTAAAAACCTCTCCGTATTAATGGTAATTTAATAGACGTGAACAGACAACACTTAGGTGGTTTTGCGTACTCTGGCGGTCCATCACCCACAATAGAATTTGTGTGTTTTTCCTTCAAATGCTCGTGCATAGCAGTAGTGCCGCTGTGGTACGCTATCGAAACTTTGCACAGTGTACAAACCACCTTTTTGTTTAGTGATAATTTGAACTACTCCCATGATTACATAGTGATATTAAAGGAAAACATTTCCTATAATAAATTGAAGTGTGTAAGAAATCATAAAGGTAATTTTCTTAAAAATACATTTTATAAAAATGATCTATTCATTCAAAACATCGATGCAGACGTGTTTTCAGCGTTGACGTCAACCATGTTGACTAATAGCAGTAGCCCTAATGTCGATAATAATATTGCACATCATCATGCACTAATATATACACTAAAATATACTATAATTACACAATTTTAATAGTTTGGTACAAAATACAAGAAGTAACATTTACTTTGGTACTGTTTTGAAATAGCCTGGGCAGTGGAAAAGCACCCAGACAGTCTTATCAACTACTCTACATCTAAACTAGTATTGATGTAATTTACAGGGAAACCAAAATGTTCCTAAACCAGCGATTATGAGCAACTGTAACCAACATTAGCCATAACCAGCCAACATTAGCATAATGTTTTCTGTGTTGAACATCTGCTTGTTAATTTAGGATGTCAAGAAATGTATTCATTTGCTTCATTATGTGTAGTGTACCGAAAATGATTTACTGAATGGTACCCGATAAACATGCCTACCGTTACAGCCCTAATAATAAGTATAAACGGTACAACTATAGTATCGGTTAACCAAATTCAAATGATTATGGTTGTGTATTAGGGTTACAACCCTCGTTCTGGAGTTCACCCTGTCATATGGTGATATCTGAAATTCTCACATAGCGGTTTTCTGGAGGAGAACATCCACTTAGCTAGTTTTGACAATAAAACCCATTGAAATTAGGGAATTCCAAAATCTACCAACTGAATTGATTATCTTCATCTTCTCTGCTACTGTTCCAAGGAAAAAACTGAATACTGGCAAGAATAAATTAAGTTTGGCAAACAAAATCAATATGAAGTGAAGACTCAGGCTCGGTACTTACCAAGAGCAGGCAGGTGTCGACAAGGCAGAAAGTTCCTGAGCGGCCAATCCCAGCGCTGCAGTGGACCACCACAGGACCATGGTCAGAGTTTAGGCACCCTGACTCTCTGACTTTGAAGAGGAAGTTAAGGAAGGAGGCAGGAGACTCTGGTACTCCAAAGTCAGGCCAAGTCGTGTAGTGGAAATGCAGGATCTCTCTGGTCTCCTGAGTCTTCGAAGAACCAAGGTAAGTGACATCATCACTGGGTATGCACAAGAGATTGATGGCAATATGCAATACTTTAAGGCAAATTTTGGGGCTACAAGATCCATTTGTTCCAGAAAGTCCTCTACTAGCCTATACTGCTCCATATCCCCTGAATGCTCTTCATGTTGCGTGTTCTGCTGATTTGAATAATTGTCTGACGTTCTTGCTTTGTTGGAAGATGTTGTGTAGCTCTTGCTCCTATACTGCTTACACGTCCAACTGGCCATCGAAAGCTCATCGAAGCTGCATTTATGCGGGACTCCCTGACAATCATATACTTGTAATTGTCTGCCTCAAATGTACATTGCTTTGGATGGAAGAGTCAGCAAATTAGAGCAAAAATAAAAGTAAATAGATTCAGGAGAACAAACAACCGAGAACATCTGTAAATCTGTATGCAGCAGAATGTTCAGGGGTCTGTATCACAAAGCTGGTTTAATAAAGTCAGGCTTCAAAGATAAGTTCTAGTGTAACTAAAACAAACAAATGCAATCAGATTAGCAGCATCATGACGCTATCAGCAATCTATGTCAAGCCAAGATTTCTTACTGAAACCATGATTATTTCCCAAGCGCAGGAATGAGTATTATTATGGTAAAATATGAATAATTCAATAATGGTGAAGAGCAACACCGCAGCTGCAGTCAAAGCCCAAAAAATATGCTGCAGGAGATCGCTGAAAGTGAAGATCCATACATACAATTCAATTGTCGTGAAGATGTGCGCTTCTTGATTAGTCTTAGTCTTCTTTTTCACAATACTTTCATAGGTTCTGTGTTCACAAGAACAAAACTTATCCAGCCTCTTTCATTCCTTTGTTGCTGCTTTATTTTTTAAGAAATTTGTTTCAAAATGAAATGAGTTGTATATCTTCAACCATGCAATGTTTTTGTGAAGTGGTAATAAGATCCAATATATACTTTTTGGCTTAATTGAAAAAAAAATTGACCTTTTGAGATTCAGAAGATCAAATGTCAACTGTGGTCACCCTTCCCTTTGCTGCCGCTAAGCGCCATTGCTTCAATTTTGGGGCAATTTGCCACAAAAGTTGATCAATTCAATTTCCTCAGCCATACAATGTGTCTGCAAAGTTTGAAGAAGATCCTTCAAAGACACCGAGTTACCTTTTATTGTATTCCCCATCTAGGGAATACAATAAACTATAGCCAAACTGAATTTATCTACCAATAGAGTCTGAAATAAATTGGTGTTATTATAGCAGAATTATTGCAGGAATACAACAATTCAACAGTGACCAATAGGAATCCTGCAGTCAGTGGGTTAACATCATCGTCTCCATGTATTCGATTGATTAATCATTTTTTAATCAGTATAAATATATTGATTGCGTCATCTTCTAAATTTTGAATCCATGTTGTTTTGAATCCAATGCTGGAGACAAGAAACCACAGAACCAAGATACCAGAATACTTACAGATAAATTCTCCAATTCCAAATGTCGGACGGTGTAGTAGGACTTCACGTTCTCGGATACCAGAGTTAGCTTGAAGTTTGTGTCCTCAAAGACCATTTCCCTGTTAGCATGAGAAGGCCAATACTGGGCGCACTTCACCTGAACAAGACCCAAAGAAAAAAAAAAAAAAAAACTTCATTCAGCATAAACCCAAGTCCATTGATCTTATACAGACTTCAATAAACAATGAAATAATTTTTATATCAAGAAGGACTTTCAGATCTTTATGTAGATTCATTGCAGTGAAAACTGGGGCAAGAGTGTTTTTTTTTTGATAAAACAGAATTATTTAGACAGTCCAAATCAAAGGCACACATTTATTTAGAAGAAGATAGTTAGAATTTGCTACTCTAAAATGAGCATGAGGGAGCTGACATGCAGAGGCGTGAGTTTGTGTCACAGGACGGCCTGCCGACTTTCACTAAGCCTCCGTCAGCATGGCTTCAGTACTGGCTGCCTGGCAAAAACACTGCCAGTTTTAACCTATATGATTCCACTGTTTCCAGTAAGCCACCTGCTCAGATCTCTCCAAGCGAACACAAGCCTGTATTCGTTTTATACAAAAAAAAAAATTAAATGCTGCAAAAATGGCCATTATTTATAAAAGTATCAGGTGCAGATCAATACACTCAGTTTGTTGGGTACACACGATGATGTAGGCCATTATGTGTATTCCTCATAATGTTGATATATTTCAAATATAAATTCTAAAATTGTATATAGGTGTGCTTGGACTGACTAGATATGCACACAAATTGCATCAGGACCAGATAAGATAGGACAAAGACTGTAGAATTCTTTCAAGACAGCTAAATTCTTTTTCAATGGTGTTTAAATTTTGGCATTGACAACGAAAGCGGCAGTACTCACAGAGCCCTTCTCCACAACACGGTTCAGCATGACCACGCCACGGCTCTGCTGCTCCCACACCATCTCCCAAAAGTGCCCGCAGGTGTTTGGCAAAGGACCCTGATCGAGTGATTGGGAAGATCCAAAGGAGGAGGGTAGAAGGTGGGGGGTCAGGAACCCTCTCATTTCCTTCTATTCATTATTAAAATCAACAGATTTGCTTGACAATCTGCCATTTCAATGGTTCCTTCACCTCATTTTTTTGGTCAACTGTTCTAAAACAAATCACAATAGTGGGCATAAAAAACAATCGTAACTGCAGAATTGCGTTTATAGTACAGGTTCGGGCTGGCATTCAGGGATGAGACCGTAACATCCTATAACAAGCAGGGGCACGATGCGACAAGGTATGAACGGAGATTCCACAGCAGTGAAGCACACATACCAAGGCAAAGAGTGATAGCCCAGATAGCTAGTATCAGTACCTTTCTACACTTTCAAAATTGCTTAATGCCTTCCAGAATGATTAAGCGAATAATCACTATGATAAATCAAACATTTACGTAGTTTCTTTAACCTGAAAATTGAGACTTCATGTTTCCAAAATGTTTCTACAAATTAGGAATTTTTAGGTGCAACAAGCAAATGGGAATGTAACTGCAGCTGTCGGTCAACAGATGAAGATTTGAAAAGGCTAAGAAAAGCTTCACACCACTTTCTCCATCAACGACAACTGATATACTTCCAAAATTAATACTTTCAAAATGTTCTTGCCCTTCATCTACTTTGACAAGAATACTGAGCATGTCTTGCACATAAAGGATTCTAGGATCTCAGACTGCAGACCGTTATATACTCAGTGCCCATAATTTACAGACCTTACCCATTATACTGGACCAAACTAACACATTTTACCATTTTTAATCATGCTGTAAACCACATAAAATCCAATAAACAAAGGTCTGTTTCTGGTCTAGAATGCTTTTCTAAAGATTTTGCTGATGTCCTAAAGATCAAGGATGGAGGGTCGATGATTCTTGGAGACCTTTGTAGAGGGTTGGGATGCAAACCATACATGTATACACCAGGTTCTATTCGACATCTCCACATGGACCACAACTGTTTTCACACTGAGAGAGAGCTAGTTACCACTAAAATTAAATCAATATAAAATAAAGAAAAAACAGAAATGACAAGAACAAGAACGCTAATAAAAATCCATAACAGGAGAAATAAACACGCCTTACCTGTGTCAGGATATAGCTTCTTTGGGTCTCGTGCACTGAAATTAAGCTGGCATTGATGTAGTCATTAGTTCCTAACTGCAGACATATTCTACTGTGATCAACTGAAAGGAAAAGAATAATTTCTATTATTTCTTTAATAGATGGCTGTACACAATGCGATTTCCCTTAGCATGTGACGTAATGAATGATGCACAAAGGGAATGGCAAATACACAGTATGTCATTCCAGTTTCCTTAGGCTAAAGCACATAAAAAAGGCTGCGTCAATTCAGTAAAAAAAAATAAATAAATAAGAACTATTGATCATTTTTATTTATCTCATTTAACTAATAGGGTTAAATAAAACTACATTCAGAACAGGCTAAGCCTCTGTCCATGATCAGAAGGTTGCTGGTTCAAGCCTGGAGTCGGCAGAACAGCCATGGTCTGGGGGCCCTTGAGTAAGCTCCTTAAGCCCCAGCTCCATGGGGCCGGCTGCAGGTAGCTGCCCTTCATCGGCAAGCTTGCTCTCACCTACATAAGGGTCTGTATGCCATGTAGAACAATATGGGGTTGGCGAAAAGAGATCTTCCCCAGTGGGATCAATAAATAATAATAATAATAATCATAATTATTATTATTATTATTATTATTATTGCTATTATTATTATTGAAAAAGTGAACCAATATTATTACATGCCAAATGTAAAATTCCTATTTTATATATTTTATAGTGTTTTTTTTCCCCAAAATACTGAAATTCCCCACACCCTCATCAATGGCACCTAGGATAGTCTACCAAGAAATTGACAGTGATTTATTAAACCCACATATTTAATTCTGGCATCCACTCAAGCCTTCATTGACTCCAAGCCACAGTAAGTTCACATTTGCACAAAGGGGCCATTTCTCAATGGGGCTCAAAAGGGCCCAAAGAGGCCATGGAACAGGTGTGACCTGACCACCGTGATCAACAATTAAATATATGCTAACCAAAGATTAATATGATCAGAAAAAGGCCCAGGACTCTAGCTAAGGGAACCAACTAAACTTTAAGCGTGGCTGTAGGGCTCTATAGTCTTTACAGCAGAATCACATGAGCTCAAATAGCTTCACTATGTTTTCTTGAGCTTACAGCTAATGCAGCCCATCAGACACCCTGCTAAATTATCCCAACTGTGCATATTTTTTAATGCCTCAGAAATTAGAAACCAGTTTCCAATGTAATACTCACAGGGGCTGACATCTCTGTAGCGATTCCTGGTTTTGTTTTCAGGTAGTCTGGCAACGGCACATGGAAACTCAGTTGACTGATCACGGATTTCCTAAAGAAGAACAATGAACGACAACAAACAATATTTACACATTTTCACTCAATCTAGAAACTGGCAATATCAGCCCTAGAGAAACAGGGAAACATTTAGGCCTCTGAGGCAAGAACTAGACGTGTGCGAGTTTGACAGTCAATACTGGTTGGTATCCGATCTCTGAAGTCTTCATTGGCAGTATAGGCAATAATGAAAAGCAAAGCCCTCTCCAATTATTTGTTTAACAAGTGTTAACCAGTCAACTATTCTGACTTTTGATCCATTATGTACTTAACTGTTAAAAGGTTTACCAAGATCGATGCATATAAATTATGAATTTACAGACATCTCTACACAGTACAGGAGAATAGAAAATGAGCCGAAATTAATTCGCATGGCTGAGACTTTAACAAGTAGAACATTTTGGGGAGAATATATATATATATATTTTTACTTTTATTTTAGTAGTAATAGTATTAGTAGCAGATTAGGGCTGTTTCAGTTTCCATAAACAAATTACATAAAAAATACAGCCAACTGCCTAGTTGTGACTGTGATTAAGAAATTTCGATCTGCTTTAACCAAAATGCTTAATTTAACATTTCATGGTCAATAAAAACTGCCACAGTTCAAAGTTCTTATGCAATGTAATTAAAACGGTAAACTTTATTAATATGTAATTATAACAGACATGCGAATCTATTTGCATTACTCGATTACGCAAGATCTCATACACAAATACACTAGGGCACCTCGATTCACCTGAATATAACATGTATTTAGGCTGGTTATTTGGGAAAAACCCGGGTTTGAACGTAAGAAATAAACAAAATGGCGCTGTCAAAAATAATTAAGAGCTATATAGTGATACTGGCTGAAGGAACGATCGGCTTAAAAACACGCCACACCCACGCAAGCATGCCACGGGAGCACGTTATCATATCTGTATTGCAATGCTTAATGTATTACTGGCCATGACTTGTTGCAGATCGTTAAGATACTTGGACAACCAACTTCATTTTTAGCTAGACGATCTCGACTGGGCACGTACTGTACTACCAAAGTGTCTGATTAAAATGACCAACCCTAACACAAGCAGATATCTTTATGCAACGCAAAACGAATTGTTACAAGGTAACATGGAATTTACGTTTGTTTATGCTGTAGGTCAACTACCTAAGCAAAACAGATGTCATTTTAACTAACAGAAATGAATTACGCTTTCCCGGGTAATTCGTATTATCAGTCAGTGCCCATTGATCTTACCTACATAAGCATATGCCACGCCAGCATGGCAACTAAACCACACCGCACTGATCGCCGCCTCACACAACTTTAACGAGGCGTCTTAACCAGCTCGTTCCGGGTTACTAGTAACTGGTAACAATGGCCGTGGAATCGCATACAAAATACACACATAAATCGGACCTTTTAAAAATAAGTGCTTACAGCAGCTGACCGGGGCTGACAGCTGCAGCGGACTTAAATATAGCCTTAATGCTGGCCGAGTATTTAGATCTACATGATCAGTACTAGATGGACGGACAGATGGACAGAGTACCTGAAAGATGACATTCCAGCTGCCATGTTCGTCGATCTCCCGAAATTCGGCCTCCACCGCCGCTTCCATGCTCACCCTACCCGTGTGTGACCTCCTCCCTTTAGTAGATTAAAATACAATTCATGCAAAAGTACGTGCTTTCCGCGTGCATGGTGTGCCTAATCGCCAGAGCAGATTTCCCAGTGAGATACTCGTTCACAGTGTCACACAGTCCCAGCGAAACCATATGAACCCTTTAAAATTCGCGTTTTAATTGGGTGTAACGGGAAGATCTGCGTCCTCATTGGTCTGAACAATGGGCTGGGCTTGGCGGTATAACAGTAACGTATCAGAGGGAGATCAGCAGGGCTTTCTGGTAGTAACAGATCAGAAATTAAAATATTTGCATACATACAACCGAATACAGAACTGCATATTTAGTGTGAAGCTTTTTAAATGCAGAAGAAGCAAGAACATCTGAAGCCAACAAATCTGCAAATCATGATGTCCAAAAATGTTTACAATTTTTCTGCTTTTAAATGACTCTATATAATTTAAGAATTATTTCACTGCCCAAAGAAAAATATTCCAACCCATGTGAGAAATATTAAAATGGGTATAATTTTACACAATGTTATTTCTATTTAGATACGTACCACATGAAAAAATAGCAAAATACAGACAAATTTGTTGGTACCCTTACAGCTCATTGACACAATGCTTCATTTCTCCTGAAAAGTGGTTCACTTAAAAGCAATTGTCTATTGTATGCCTGCATGAATTTAGTATGTGATAGAAAAAAAAACAATAAAATTGTGAAAAGAAATAACTTATTATTTTACAAAAATATGCTAAAATAGTATAGACAGTTTTGTTGGTACTATTGGTTTGTTGGTATTATTTATGCTTGCATTATAGTCATGTTTCAAACTAAGTGTTTAACCATAATTTGTATCACAAGCACCTTCAAGCTTTTCATCAGCCATTCAGCCTATTTAAAGGGAAAGAACATGTTAATGTGTTGTTTGATATCATTGTGTGCACCACACTGATAATGGACCAGAGAAAGCAAAGGAGAGAGCTTGTCTGAGGAGCTCAGAAAGAAGATTATAGATAACCATGTTAAACGTAAAGGCTTCATGTTCCTGTGACCACAGCTGCCAAACACAGCACTCAAAAATAACTGAGAAAAAAACACTGGGCTATTCTTAAGTGACCCACCATGAGCCCAGGTATTATTCCTATTGAACATCTATGGAAAGATTTGAAAATTGCACTGTGGAGATGCCACCCTTCAAACCTGAGACAGATTGAGCAGTTTGCTCAGGCAGAGTGGGACAAACTACCTGTTAGCAAATGCAGACGTCTCATTGTGAAGTACAGAGATCGTTTGTTGGCAGTGATTGCTGCAAAAGGTGGTGCCAAAAAATATTTAATGGTACCATCTATTTTTGTCTGTGCCATTTTCATTTGTTTTTTTTTTGTGGATGGGTACCAACAAATTTGTCCATATCTGTATATATCAGCCAGATGCATGGCTTTCATGAAATTGATGGAGAACCTTAAATGATTCAGGGGGTCCATATGTGAGCCACTGGAACATTCCAGATACCTTGGAGTGGGGTCCGGTGTCTTGAGACCCTGCCCCAAAGTATCCCAACACTCTGTCTCATCTCATCATGTTAGAGATGGTGCATATCACAAAACACACTTCTCTCTCTTGGAATGGGATGCATGACAATATCACAATCAAAAATTAAGCAGAGCAATCCCTCTTTGCTGACCTAACTAACAAAACCCAGCATTGCCCTAATAATTTTATAGAATATTCTCCAAAGGCACCATTGCATTTTTCTTTGCTGTTTGCTTTGGCATTTAATACACATACAATCTACAGAAAAGGTCATAACCTGCACTCCTCTCCCTATTGATTCAATTCCATTCTAAAGCCAAAACCAATTTCCATTTCTATCCCTGAGCTGTCATTCTGGTCATCAAACAATTATATAATTATTAGACCTCAATATCTCCCAACCAAATGCTACAGATATACATCTGAACTGCGTTTACTGTTATTTGTTTACAACTTAGTGTAAACTTGCGGGAAATTCTCTTTTGTGTTTTACATGCTATATCATTTTTCTTGAGAATGAAAGCACAATTTGTTTACAATAAAAAAAAAAATTGTGCATCATAAAAGTGATTGAAAAATAGAAAATAGTCCTTCACAAATATTTGGTTAAGAAATTTCAGCATGAAATAACCAAGAAAGCTGGGAATAGGGTGTACGTGGGCTGCTTTCTTTGGCTCTTTTGTACAGACTAGGGTCATTATTCTGAGTTATCCTTCACTCTCCTTTTTCACAAGATAAATACTGCGTAATTCCAAGAGGTGTTTTGGGTTATCTTGCTGCAGTATGAAGGACTGTGCAATCAGACATAACCCTGATGAAATGACATGCCTTTGAAGTATGCTATGACAGACATGCTGGCTGAGATCTGCAGTGTGACGCTTACCACCTCTGTGTAGTAATAATCATCCTGTGACCAAACAATGACCACAGTTTTAGAACTCATGCATGCATCCTTTCTTTGCTTTACTTATAATGACTAATCAGTACACTGGTTTCTATTCCTGGTGGCAGACAAAAGTTAAGATATTTATGTTTTATGGAGGTAAACTCAAACTTTTCAATACTACTGCATATTTTCATAATGCATCACAAAATATTTTGGTCACATACTTTGGTTGTACCTTAGATATTAATTATTAGTGTGAGTATTGTTAAAATGGGACACTTTCTGAAAATTTGCTCACTGCAAAAATGTACAGAATCACCTCCATGCCTTCAAGATTCACGAGTCAAGACTCTTTGTCACATACACAGTTACACTAGTACAATGTGTAGTGAAATGTGCCCTGATTTTGTCCTGAATCCCAACTTGATACCGTTCTAATGACATTAATGCTCTATGAACACTGTTTAGAAGAGAAAATAAAGTATCACTAAACACATATACTAACTGCAAAGTTTCACTAACATTAAATAAATAAAACAAATCCTACAATCAGGTCTATAGCCTTCAGATCAGTTTTATTTGCATTTCCATTCCCAACCTGCAGGGGTCCCCCCAAACTACAGGTCACTACAAACAGAGTGTGGGGCCCTGCGACTGACTGGTATTCCATCCTGGGCGGTTCCCTGTGCCCTGCTCCATAGGACAGGTACCCTGCAGAAGATGAGCAGCTGGAAGGTGAATTGATGGATCATGAAAACCTGGTAAAATTGGAATTTAGACATTCAGAACAGTAACACATAAAAAAAAAAACAATGAACAAACCGCCCACCCATCTATCTTCCAGCTGCTTATTTTGCTCCAGATTGTGTGGGGAAAAGAAATAAAAATGCTTTTTTAATTATTTATTTCCTCGTTGTTTTCAGCGTCAGTCCCACAGAACTGCAGTGGCAATATCCTTATTAGTGTAGGAAGCAGGAACCCTGAGAATGTAAAAGGTAAACAAACATGGACTTAATACTTTCTGTGTTTTAAGAGGGAGAGAGAAAAAAACGCATGTAATTACTTCCCTTTGGCCTCCTCTCATAATTATTTCTTTCCAAATTAAACAGCCTCCCATTTTTCCCACTAGATAGCAGACTTCCTCTTTAAGAAGACGATTTCTGTGAATCACACACCTTGGATATAATTATGAATGCTCATCTCAGCATAATGCTTACAATTACGTTACCTCAAGGAGGAAAATGGTGCTTTCAGTTTATTGTATTCATGTCAAGATAAGTGTCTGATGCATGTTCAGTGGTAATGACTTTAGAGAATGTTTTTTCTTTATTTTTATTTGTAATAAAACATTTCTAATCTGCTATCTGTAAATTTCTAATATATTCTTGTGAGATGAATCAGCAGGTAAAATCTCTTGGTATTCAGATCATATTTCAGGTAGTCACAGAAATCCTGTACCAGTAGATTTGACTCACTGTGGCAAGTGTGAACAACAGATACCGCAGCCCAACATTCCTTTGGTATTAATGTAAAATTCCACTGCGAACATTATGGGATTCTGTGTCGTTATCAATAGTGGAAAGAGTACTGGAATAATCAGTAAATACCTTTTTTGGATTTAGATAAACTCCCATTCTGCAAATGTAAATGTGGGCACTGATGGCTTAATCACTAGGGAAGTGCTCTTGTAATTGAAAGATTGCTGGTTCAAATCCCTAACCAGCAAGGCACCACTGAGGTACCCTGAGCAAGGTACTGCCCCCAAGCACTGCTCCCCGGGTGCTGTGTTAGCTGCCCCCTGCTATGTCACATATGGGTTAAATGCAGAGGGCACATTTCTCTGTGTGTCAACAATGACCTTTGCTCACCAAAATGTTTGTGAGTGCCACCTTTTCTGACTGATACTCAGTCCTGGGGTGGCACAGTGGCTCATCCTTGTTCCTCCAGGGTTGCAGGTCCTGCCTCTGACTCTCTGCCTGCTTCGTGGGGGTTTTTCTCCTTGGTTTCCTCCCACAGTCCAGCAACATGCAATTCGGTGAATTGGTGTGTATGACTTTCCAGGGTTCCCCAGCCTTGTGATAATCATTCCCCGCCTCTTCCTAACCCAGAGTCATAATACCGGCTGAATCACATGCAAATGACACAAAATGTTCCGAAACTAAACATTCCAGAATGGCATCAGGCTCTTTAATAGAATTCAAAGCAAAAATGTTAAACTATACTTACATTGTATCTGGTTTATTTACATTGTCGAATGCACAACCCTTCCCATATACAATTTGGATAGATTTAACAAAAGCATACAAAAGCCATCCTGTACCGCTGCACCAGAATCAGAATTTCTAGATAATTATGAACTATATTTGTTACAGGCCCCAATCCACCACACATACATAAAAAATAAAGTATAAAAATATATGACTTTTCTCAGCAAGAGTGCCTTGGATGCTTTTATTCTCACTACAAACTATGTAATCAGATCACACAATCAGTAGTTTTGACAAATATCTTTGAGGAGTTTTTCTATTCAATAAATTTAGAAGCCAAGGGATCTTGGCCCCTCAAACCACCCCCCCTGAATAAAACATGTTTCCATGTCTTATTTCCATATATATCACTCTGCAGTTATTTGTGTCATTTGTATGTTGTTCACTGACAAAGAATGGCAAATTTCAAATATACAGAAAATATGCTTTTCATTATACCTCAAATTTAAACAGATGCAAAACTAACCGAAAAACAAATACTATCTATATATTCTTACAACAATTATACGACTCTTAGTTTTTTTGGTAACATCTGCCTGCGAGGGTCAGAAACAATGCTGTTGTTTTTCCTCTGTAGTTTTTCAAACTGTTTCTGGGACACAATCAGGAAGCGGCAATGGAAGCACAAATGGTACCCAAACTGTTCTCCTCTCAGAGAGCTGGAGCATGTGAGGAGCATCTTCAGTGACAGGCTCACCACCCCATGATGCATGGATGGACGCTACAGTATGTGACCCATGTTCTTACTGCAATCACTGTCTCCAAGTCACATGTTTCTGTCTCACTTGTACCACCTGCACTGTACTATACATCCTTGTTATTGTTAATTCAGTTTTTATTACTTCTTATTTTTTTTCTTTTTCACTGGACAACAGAAACGTGTCAGAGATCAATGAAGTTCTATCATTGTCTATAGTAGGAAATGTAAACATTGCATTTTTTTATTATTTGTCTTTATATTAAACTCTCTGTAGAGGGGAAATTAGGGAAATAGTCTGTCATTCATTTATAATTTCAACAATGTTGACACTGGAGCATTGACAAGGAGAGAACAAGATAATAGCTTTGCAATTAATGCACAGATTTGTGTGGTCTCTGGTTCTGCTAATCACGATCAACCATAACATCATGACAAAAGGCGCATTGGTCCCAGTAATGCAAAAATAATCGAGGAACCTCAGAGAAAGGAACTGCAGCTTTCAAAAGCAGCTTGGGAAGAAAGCAGCATTAAGTGTGGGGGGGTGGTGGAATGAGCCTCTGGTTTGTCTTTACTAGAACAGTAAAGGTTAAAGGTCAGCTAGAGGAGAGCTCACACTGGCAGAACTTTGGCTTGGTCTGAAATGACATGATTCACTCCCATCTCAGCTAATGGCATCGCAGAAGTCCTAAAGGTTCTCTCCAGGCTGGTATTGGGGCTCAGTGGAGGTGAAGTAGTCCTCCAAGAAGCTCTGCAGATACTCAAAGGTGGGTCGTTCCTCTGCTTCCCGCCGCCAGCAGGTAAGCACCAGGTCGTGCAGGGACTCCGGGCACTCAGCTGGGCATGGCATTCTGTAGCCTCGCTCCACCTGGTCCAGCACCTCCCGGTTCACCATCCCTGCAGTCGGAAGGAATCATAAGGAAGAATCAGTGGGAGATCTGAAACCTTTAGAAACAATGTAAACACCATTAACAGCTGATTGTCTGCGAGTCCGTTTTGTTCGGTTCTGTGTTTTACACACATTAGATAATGCCATGTCCTCTCATTGTTTGGACGACTAGCTCTTTGTGGCTTAATGGAAGTTGATGAATGGGGTATACCTGGGTATGGCACTCTGCCCTTGGTCATCAGCTCAGTAAGAAGGATCCCAAAGGACCAGACATCTGACTTGATAGTGAAGCGGCCATAGAGTGCAGCTTCTGGTGCTGTCCACTTGATGGGGAACTTTGCTCCTACAATATGCAGAGGTGAGGAACATGTCAGCTTGTGATTAGGGTATAAGCAGATAATTAGCTGACGTGTCTATTTATTGTTTTCTTTTTTTACAATGCATAGTGTATATCTGCTAAAAGTCCACAAATGGAACAATATGATGCATCATAAGGATGGTTTTTAGAAATAACATGAAACAATCAGCATAAACGCTTTTAAGATTGTCATCCCTCCATCCCACTGCTACCACCTTGTCTGGCCGTGTACTCGTTGTCCTCAATGAGTCGCGCGAGGCCAAAGTCGGCCACCTTGCATTGTATCTTCTCCCCCACCAGGATATTGGCTGCCCTGAGGTCCCTGTGCACGTAGTTCATCCTCTCCACATAGGCCATTCCAGCAGCAATCTCGGAAGTTCAATGATAGTCAAAGTCAGAATCAGTATTCACTACTATTAGCCTAGACCACTCAATGCCCCCTGCTGGTTCCTTATGTCCCCTGAATGCTCTTAATCCTGCTCTTTGTCTTTGGACTGAATGGTCCCTTTAGGTTCTAAATTAGGGTTGCAAAAACTGAATATTTTGCTAATCAATTAATCATGTGATCAGCAGATCAACTAATTGTTTTAATATTACTACAGGCCCTTTTGAGAAATGCTATAATCCAAAGATATTTAGACATCTTTCATTTCACTCTATACAGCAAGGTTTTTATTTCGGAAGTACCTTGCTTGGAAAGATGGGTTCACCCTGCAATTTATGGCATTTGATACAGTCATACTCTCACCTGCTGCCCATCAGATGATTCATCTGGCACACACTGGCGGCTAACACAGAAAGTCTACGGCGGCTTGACCACAGGTGGCGCTGCCCAAACAGGATTACTGCTCACCTGTGACGCCATATCCACCAACTGTGGTAGCCTCAGCATCTTCCCTGTGTCTCCTTTAAGGAAATCTAGCAAACTTCCTGTGGGAAAACAGGAAGGCAGCCATCAGGATACTCAAGAGGACAGACAGTACATATATATTCACCATCCATCAGGGCTGAAGTCTTTGAACATGAAAGAGAACCACAGGAAGGAAAGGCAACACTAAAATGAACCTTCTACATGTAGCACCTTTCCATACATCAAACATCATACATCATGCAAACCAATGAGGAAACTGAATGAAATGTCTCTGATTCTACTGACAAAGCCTACAGAGAGAAGGAGGATATCAGTCTGACATCACCATGCCGTTAAGGGCAACATCACCCTGTGGTACAAAGTAAGAGGTTAGGTCGAATTAACGTGATCTCCAGTTTCAGGTCATCGCTGTTAAAAATAAAATCATGTGCTGGCCTTAATCACTGGGGTTTATCAACTACCTAGCATTAAGGAGTATAGGTCATGGGGGACTGACTGACTCTGGCGATTAGGTGCCTGTAACTGTCTCCAGTAGGTAATGGGTTCCAATCCCATAGCCAGTAGATGACACTTCAGCAACCCCAAAAACTGCTCCATGGGTGCAGTGTAAATGGTCCTGTGCTCTCACCCCACGCTTTGCGCTTACCTGCATATGTCTGTGTGTCTCATCCGAGAGCAAGATGTGATTCGCAAAAACAAAAAATTTCTTAATGTGCTATGGACAATGGCAAATAAAGTATCGTCTTTGCTTTGGGCACCGACCTTTGGCCATGTACTCCGTGACGATATAGATAGGCTCCTCAGACACCACAGCATAAAGCTGCACCAGTTTCTCATGCCGGAGCTTCTTCATGATCTGAGCCTCTTGGAGGAAAGCTTCCGGGGACATGGTTCCTGGTTTTAGAGTCTTTATGGCCACGCGTGTTGTACCATTCCAAGTTCCTGCAGCATCACAAGACAAGATCCCCTAAAGTATTACAAAACCACTTTCAGGGAAATTAATTTAGTTTCACTACTGTGACCAAATAATCTAAAAAAAAAATTGAAAAACTATTTTGCCCAGGGTAAAGATTTTTTTTTGTTTGTTTTTGCTCAGTTATGAGTGAAATGGCATGATTTTCTGAATTTGGTAAAAGGAAATGTCACAGTTTTTCAGTTTATCAGAATACTTATCAGGCAGACAAAAAAACCTACTATTTAATACGTTACCAAGAAGTTGTTGCTCGTAAGAAAGCAATTTAGAACAAATTAGACATTAAATAAACAATTCAGTGATTAGAATTATTCAATAACCCCTTAAAAAGTCAAAAAGACATTACAAACAAGAACTTAAACCATGATTCATCTTCTACACATGCTTATACATGAGAGCGTTGTGGTCAAATCCCAATATTGAAAAATACAGGTACTTTCCGATATTTCCTCCTGCAGTACAAAGACATGCAGTTAGACAAACGGAAAAATCTCTAACTTTCCCAATGAGCATGCCCTTGCGTGTGTGTGTGTCTGTGTGTGTGTGCGTGTGTGTGTGTGTGTTTATGTGCTCTGCAACCATCTGGCTTCCTGTCCAAGGTGCTTCCCTGGTCCTACACTGCCTAAATACTAAAAAGCTGTCAATATACATCATGCATCTTAATGTGCCTTATGCTCACAGCATGGCTGAGTTCATGTGATTCACAGAGGAAGAATTCAATTAATCTGGTTTCCTACTGTGCAGCATTTTGCAGCTCATTAAGTCAACATGTAACTAGTTTAATTAGTTTGGCGCAAGAAGAAACGTTGTTGTACTTTCAAAACAAGTAAAATAACAAACAAGAAAAGGTCGTTCTTTGCATAATCAGGTTTACGTTTGTTACTTTCAGAATGTCTACGCACAGATGTGTTTTTTCACCTTCAATGTGCAATTTACGAAAATTAGTAAAATTTTAAACTAAGTTTTCTTTGATTTTCATTAAGACTATTTAGTACTTGCTATATGTTTGGGTGAATTAATGGTTATGCCAATCATACATTATGCTATACTATCTCAAATTAACAATGTTATTACATCATAAATTAGTAACATAGTACACTGCAATAAAATAAAAACATAAAAAGACTGAGTAAAGAAATGATCAGGAATGTGTAGCATACCCATCCAGACCTCCCCAAAGCAGCCTTGGCCCAGCTTCACGTCCAGCCGCAGGGAGTTACGCGGTATTTCCCAGGCATCCCGGGACAGGCCCTGGGTTTGAGGCTTCAGGACTGGGCACACGTCTGTCAGGCAATAGCAGAGGCCGTCTGCATTTTCTGGGAAAAAGTTAAGGATGAAACTTAGTGAGAAATTTACTTACCATGGTCTTTGCTTGTGACTGGTCAGGCGTCACACATTAAAAACCCTGCAGTCTGCAACTTAAACTACTGGAAAGAGATTTTGTGAAGAAAGTTGCTAAAGGCCTTGATTGATCTAGATCACAGGTGTCGGACTCCAGTCCTGGAGGGCCAGAGCCCTGCACAGTTTTGGGTTTCCCATCGTTTAACATACCTGATTCAACTTCTTGTGCTAATTACCACACAGCTGTTAAGCTGAATCACCCCCCGTTACTGATAGCTAGCAAACTGTGTAAAGAAATTTAAAAACAACATTGCCCATGTTTCTTAGGAGAAGAAAAAAAGAATATTGATGAACTTTCTGGGAGCACCATAATCCCATGTCAGCCAGCAGTGCCGACGTGCCTGAACCCAGCCGCTCCCCGGGAGAGCTCTCCTGGAGGTTCTCACTCACTGCGGTAGTGGCTGATCAGCTGCTGCAGAGTCTGGAACTGCGCTCGCGACGTGATGTAGAAGCCGCCGCTGTCCAGCTTGCGGATCTTATAGTGTTTGACATTGAAGCCCTTAGTGACGTCATTGTCCAGAACAGATAGGCAGTAAGCACCTAAAAAAGGTTAACAAGATGGATCATTAGCATAAAAGATGAAAGTTTATTTCTTGCAATAAGTTTACAATATGAATATATGACTAAATTATATTGTTATCAAAATTGGCTTTTAAATTTACCAACAAAATGAATAGAAAAATATAAATATCATCACACATAAATCCTGTTTTTATAACAGTTACTTTCCAGCCATGCCTGGAACATGCCTACATAACCTCAGATGTGCAATATTTCTTAAACTTTAACAGTGTTTGTTTACAGTACTGGTTTACAGCGTGTTCAACATTGTTTTACTGTAGCATTATGGTGCAATATTCTCAAATGTGCAATATTTTAAAATGTATATCTGCGTTTTATTGTGTTGTTTTACTTTTTTCTTAACAGTGTCTGTACAGTGTTTTACAGCATGCACCTTAATAATGCATATTTCACTGTACAGTATTTTACAGCTTGCACCTCAATAATGCGTATTTCACTGCATTTTGCAGTGTTTTACAGCACGCACCTTAATAATGTGTATTTTTACTGCACTTTACATTGTTTCACTATTACCTACTTTTCAACCTCAAGATGTTTGAAAGTGGGTATTCTATTTTGCAATGTCTTCTTACTGCTTATTTTGTGTCCTTTTTACCCATCCTGGCTTTTAATTATCTCTCTTCTTTACTGCTGACTCTAAGAGCTTCGCACAAAATTTCCACATACCCGTAACGTCTGTGCGTGTACAAATGCCAAATAAATCTCTCTTCAATCTTGAATCAAATCAATGAACAAATAAGCAAAAGTGACTACAAATATTTACCAAACTTGACCTAGTCGAATAGGCATTGCCCTTAATATACTGTTGATTCATAATTGGTTTTATGACTATGATTTTCTAATGAACTACTCAAGAAACTTCATCACTGAAACAAGCACCTCCAGCATCTCTGTGTTCCACATACCATCTGCAATACGCTTTAAGTGCCCCATAAACAACACACACATAATAAAACACTGAAATTAAGTATTGCAACATCCAGGTCATTTTCGAAATGTGACAATACTTACTCCTGACCTTCAGAATGTAAACACTGTGGTTTGACACTAAAGACACCCACAGAATGACAATTAGGGCATGCTTGTGTTACACACTTACAACCGGAACGGGACAGACTGGATAACCAACACTACTGGCTGAGTCACTGAGATGTCCAATAACAGAAGCACGACTGTTGGGATTCATCATTATTTGATTAAATTGAATATTCATGCATAAACCTCCAGCCCTATACAACAGGATTGGGTGTGCTAATATGAAAATAACATGAAAAGTAATTCATAGAATCTTTTATTTTTAGTCCTTTTAAAACAGAAAAAACATCAGCCTTCAAAACCCAATATACAAACATACTTCCTTATCAATATTTTATAAATAGCTTATTCAGAGGAGGCAGGGTAGTATTTTAGGTCTTAAACCAAAGCACAGGCCCTTAACAACTCAAGTTAAATTTCCAATAAAAGGTCTTATGTTCTAACTATAATTGGGCTTCGTCAGTCAGTAGGACACTCACCCTTGGTGGTCTCACTTTCTCTCACGAGGAATGTTCCTCTACTTTCAGAGCTCAAGAGGAGCCTCTCCGAGTCGCGGCGAGTAATACTTCCAAAAAACCACCTGAGGCGAAAAGGGCTGATAAATACAGTGCCGCTTACGGCCACGCGGCTGCAGTCAGGAGATACATTAAACAGGAGGAGAGCAGTGATTAACCGCCATGTCTGACCAACAACAAATGGGCAAACTTTAAATCTACGGCTTATTCAGTGTCACTCTTATACAGCAATTACTGATTCATAATTAGAAGCCAGAGACAAGATAATGTCAACTAATCAAGCTATGATGGATTTAATAAAGTGGGACTAGGGAAGATTAAACATGGGTGTGTGTTTTAATAGTATCTGGCTAATGATGTTCATTTCACTCAGATCCTTTCAGGGTGAGGGAGATTAAAGAATTACTCTTCAGCCTGGATGGAGTCCGAAGGGGCTATGTAGTTGCTGGGAATGTAGCCACTCCCCCCGGTGGTCAGTGAGCGTGCGAGCCACCAATCCCCCTCCCTGCAGATAAAGAGAAAAATAAAAGCGTAAGGGAATAAATTACACACGGGTTGACACAACCAGCTGCCTCCCACAATGAGCTGTCTTCATGCCATGCAAGAAGTTCCATTAAGCTTTTAACCTGATGACTACCTCTGCTGATCCCAGAGGGCAGTGAGCATTATTTAGAAAGGCAGACAAATGGGATTTCTCAGGAATGTTCCCCCCTCCCCCCCACCCATGTTGAGCAAACACACATACCAGTGAACAGCGGTGCCTGGAACGTCATGATACGTCATGTACTTGCTTGGGTCAGTTTTAATGGGATATGATGCTTTTTCATGGAGCAAAACAGATGTAGCTTTTGTAAATTGGTAACTTGGAAAGGCCCAGGATACCTTTAACAGGAGCACTGATGCAACCAGCCAGAGGAAAACTACCCAAATGGACAAAAATCACTTTCATTTTTTTTCAAATATCTTACAAACTAAACGTCTTACAAAGGAAAATATATAAAACGCACCTTTAAGAGAAAATCGACTGAAGTCACCAGAAAATGTCAATGATTTGATTTGTACTCCACATATATGGAGGATTTATTTATATATTGTATACATTTTGCTCTGTGCGTATTTTACCATTTTCAGCGTTTTCCTGATGGTGTTCAGCCAGTTAACGTTACAAATATTTAGACAACATTCCAATACTTAAATATTAAAAGAGTCCTTTTCCGGGGTAATCTGAGATGCTGAAATATGCTGAATTTATACAAAACTACCAAATGCCTGCTTTAAGCAGCAAACCAAGAAATCTTACACTCAATTTTAATTATTTTTATTAATATTTTTAGTTAACCAATTTTTTATAGTGTCCTACTTCTGTAAATATGAGGAACAATATATGAGTTAAAAAAATTTCAGGGGAATAACCCAAAATTAGTTCTCTATATAATACTGTCCATATATGACTGTGAAAATATACCAAAAAACCCCACAGTTACAGCCATGGAAGAGTCTCGAACCCTGGTGCCTAGGGAGTGAGGCAACAATGCTAACCATTGCACCACCCTGCAACTAACTATAATAGAAAAATATTACATCAATAAAACCTGTGCTTCATAGGCCAGTGACAATTCTGGACATTAACCCAACGGAGGCCAAACCTTTAATAGTAAACTTCATTATGTGGATCTATTGTGTCTTTTACTAATAGCAGTCCATGGTTACAGATTAAAAGGCATTAAATCTGAATCAGAGTGTGTGAAAGTTAGCAGAGACAGACGGAAGCTGATGAACAGGGTCTGTGACAGTATCTTAGTCCTCTGATGCTACTCTTGTTGTGGTTTGTATGTGACATACAAAATAACAACAAACAAACAAACATGCATTTGTGGTGCATTAGGGAATTTAGCCAGAATTTATATCTTCTTACGTGTTATTGAGGATCTGCAGTCTCTCGCCTTTCTTGAAAGTCAGATCTGAAGCCGTGCGCGATTCATAGTCATACAACGCTACAAAAGTAGTGACTGCTCCTGCAGGGCAGTAGAGGCGGAGATTCAGTATTGTGGAATACATTAAATCATACCAAAAGTGTAAAAATACAAATATGACAAATGATAGAAAATCATTCATTTTCTGAGTATATTAATAATGAGGATTTATTTAGTACAGTATGTGCATTGTAGCTAGGGTTGTAGTCTCAACACACCAACACACACAGCTTTGACGCCGGCCAGACACATACTAACTGTACACTCCATAGTTTATATATTACAAAACAGCTGAAGGTTCACCAAAGCTCACTGGTATAACCGTATAACCATCCAATGATTAGTACCTGTAGCCAGGGCCGGTACTGGGTGTTCTGGCACTGTCGTCAGGATTCTGCTAATCACCATCCACCCCCCCCCCCCACAACCAAAGCAGCGAAAAACAAATTTTTGTTCATTTTATATTAAAACCATTTCACAAACACAGGGTATCTGGCTGTTAAGTAGTTAGCTCGCATCTGTTTCACAAAAAAGTAGTGAAATATTACGACTAGTGTAAGTAACTGTAATGTCACGGAATGCAAACACGGGTATTTCTTCAGATTTTTTTCACTTGCTCTTTTGCGCCCCCTAATCAAATGTCGCTTTAGGCAATCGCCTATGTCACCTGCAGGGCAGGCCATTGCCCTTTTCCTTAATCCCCCCAGGAGTGCGTGACTGAGAAATCACCGAGGTCATACCTGCAAGGTGGCCGCTTTGCTGCCCGGAGCTGGGGAAGCCACTGGGATTGACGCCCCCGAACAGAGGCAGCTCTGCCTGCTTGGGGGGCTGCTCGCCCCGGCCGCTGTCCCCGGTGGGGGCACCCTTGCTGGGCATTTGGCTTGGATAATGGAGGCTGCCCCCTGGGCCCGTGATGCCGTCCAGGCTCCGAGGCCTCTGTCCTGCTTCCTTACACTTGCTTTTGTTGCCGCCCATCGCCAGGCCTCCTAATTAGCCAGATGAATGGCTCCTGCTGGACGAGTTTGACACTTTGAGATTTTATGTTGTTGCAGAATCTTAATAAAATGACCATTTACTACATTCACCAATGAAAGTTTCTCACAAGACAACATATTTGTCAAACATACACAAACTCAAGTTATGTGTACTGAATATGTGATATTCATCCATCCTATGCATCAAATGCTTATCCAGTGTAGGGCTGAAATGAACCTGGCATGGAAACAGCCTGGAGGGACCAACAGCCCAACGCAGAGCATGTACACATGTACGTACACACACACACACACACACACACAGGGCTCTAACTGCACTACCCACTGAGCCACCAGTCAACCATCTTATGAGATGATATCACTACATATATCATTTTAATTCCATTATGTAACAGAGTTCTACTTAGCTGAAATGAATAAGTAATGCAGACACCAAAACAATCATGAGGATTTTGAAAAAATATTCTGCATTAATACATTTCCGCCGAAGTCCAGAACCTTGCTGCTGTCTTTGTCAAAGCAAATTTATGGACAAAACTTAAAAAACTAGCTATAAGGGTATGAATAATTAATGCAGACAGTGTTACTTTGATTGCTGAGTCAACTAAATTGTAAGAAAAATAATTGACTAAAATAGAGCCCTCCTCCAATGTACAGAGAAGAAACTAATTCTGCCAAAAAGCAGTTTTATTCACCCACAGCCAAGATAATGGCACTGCTCATTATACCTGGTTCCAGAGCTTCCAAAAGATTCCTGGTGATGCAGCAAATTTCTAGCTAGAGAAAGTGCATTGGAAAGTGTTTCCAATCTACCTCCACGTTTATGCTCTCATTACTTCACTTACTCTACACCAGAAAATGGCAGTAACACTTTACACTTTAAAGCAGTCATGTATAATGCATTACAGACACCTTCATAATGCATTGTAATGCAGTCATAAAGTATTATTATCACAGCTATAACAGTTTATAAAAAGGCATAACACATTATGGTATACTATATTCATTAAGCATTATGAATGCTCTATGAAGCTCCTATCTATAATATACTATAAATAACTTTACAATGCAGTACAAAGCATCCTTAATGCTTATACTGGCCATTATAATGCATTATATCAGTACTGCATTATAGATGAGAACTTCATAGAGCATTCACAATGCATAATAAACATGGCTATAATGTGTTATGCCTTTTTATAATATAGCCGTGTGTATAATACTTTATGAATGCATTACAATGCATTATGAAGGTATCTATAATGCATTATGATGAATATTTTAAGAAGTGTTGCCGAAATGGCTTCTTCCTACCACAAACAGTTCAGTAAGCTGGCAGCAGTTATTTTCCATTTAACCTTATCTCCATTATTCAGTCGTAGAAGATTTGTTTTTAGCTAGACATTCATGAAGCAACTCAGGTAAACATTTTGCTCCTGTAATTACCAAACCACTAGTCAGAGGCAGTGGAATTATGTTTCTGCTGAACAGGCGCAGACACATCGTACACATATCTAAGCTGCTGTCCTTGAGAAGCACTCTAATGCTCCTGGCTGGGTTTGCCCCACCATTCATACCTTCAGAAGCTGTGATTACTGCTATGTTCTGCTATTCAAAGTGAGAGAATAGAGCAGATGACACCCATCTATCTATTTCACACACACACTGACTATCAAATCATTAACACACTGACACAAATCACACAAGACCTTTCAGGTCCTTGTAATTTTACTGTGCAAATTATTATATGTAAAACATTATTCAGTCATGGAAAAAAGTACATCTTCCTTCAATTATATGTTTTTTATTTATCAGGGCATCACCAACTTTTATAAACAAACAAACCTAACCATCAGTGACAAAAAATAAATAAATGATTTAAATATTTTGTGATTTTTTTCCAAAAGGAAACCCTCAGTTGTGGGGTGACAAACAAAAAAACCCTGTAATTCAGTAGCGTGGAATCACCTTTAGCAACAACAGCTTTCTGTAGGAGTTTATCAGTCTCTCACATCATTTAGGCTCAGTATTCTTTACAACATGGTTTCACTTCATTGATGTTTGAAGGCATCCATTGACGCACAGCTGTCTTAAGACCTCACCACAGCATCTCAGTGGTGTTGGGGTCTGGATCTTAGACTTGGCCATACCGACAGCTTCATCGACATACAGAGAATGATTTGCTGGCGTGATCATTGTCTTATTGCATATGACACCAACTACAGCCCAGCTTAAGCTGTGGGACAGATGGCCACACATTTGTCTGAAGAATATTTTGGTGTGAATTGGAATTCGTGGTCATCTCAATAACTGCAGGTTTCCCAGGTTCCACGGTTACAAATCAAGCCAAAATCATCACCAATCCACCATTATGCTACAGTCTGTTTGAGGTGACACACTGTGTTTGGTGCACGATGACCAAACATCACCATGGTAACATGGGTCCAAAGGATCCAGAACTTTTCTGGCTTATTCAGATGTATTTTGGAAACCTAAATTATGCTGCTATATTGTTTTTAGAGTGGAGGGGCCTGCCCAACTTTCATTCCCTTCATTGAAAGCCAAACTTATTCTTTCTAATTGTTCTGTCATAAACATGGACATCTAACATGCTCACTGAGGCCTGTATCTCATGCGATGCAGCTCTTGGGTTTTCCTTGATATCTCTGAGCATTAAATGGTCTGACCTTGAGCTGAATTTAATGGGATGCCCACTTCTAGGTAACTGTCTTGAAGGCTCTCCCTTTGTAAACATCGTTCTCTCTGCAGAATGGTGAATTTCAAATTGTTTGCAAATGGCTTTATAACCCTTCCCAGACTGATGAGCAGCAACAGCTGCTTCTCTGAGGTCATGCCTGATGTCTGTTCTTCTTGGCGTGATGTAAGCACCACCCCAAGGGCTCCAGGACACCAAACTACCACAATGTTTTGCTTTATTGAGACAGTCACACTTTCTGCTAATTTAGTTTAGTTTACATTTCATTAGTAACACCTGGCTGCTAAATACTCTCCTATTTGTGGTAGAAGCAGGAATAGTGTACTTATTCCCACAGGCTTCCTGAATGTTGGCTTACTTTTTAGAAAAAAAATCGTGAGATATTGAAATCTGTTGTGTTTTTCTCTAGATTTTAGAGTTTAGATTTGTTCATTTATAGCCTCCTATATAGATTATAGGTTATTTGTCTTTGGAGGAAATAAGACATCTTACAATTTAGATTTTTTCAAATTTATTTTTATTTTTAATTTCACAGCATGTCCTCTTTAGTGTACAACAGGAATAAATGCGTTTCCTTACATCAGTGAAAAGATAGATGCCAAAACAAAATGTCCACTAAAATGGACATAAATGAATGGGTGGGGTCTCAGGAGGATATAGGAAGCTGGATTGAACCACACAATTGTTATTTAGACCTGGATAACTAAAAATATGGAAGTGAAGGAGAGTGTACTTTCTTTTTCCCATGACTGTAAATACTGTACAGTTGATTCCTCATGACAGCACATAAGATAACGGCCTGCTCTGCTTTATTGGACAGCACGCAGTTGGTCCCTTTTCAAATGAGTTCTTTTCTATGGCAACACGCTTCAGTTAAGCACACTTCTTATATCTGCACAATCCGGATAAACGTAACATGTCACATGATCACAATCGCAACAGTACAATAGGAAACATTTCAGATAACTGCAAAGGCTTTTATTTTGATAAAATGCACTTTGACTCACATGCTGACCTGAAAAGCAAACCTAGAAAATGACTAACAGAAATAACCCATAGGCTACTTATTAGGGCCGTAATGGTACATTTATTCATTGTATGCCATTCAGGTACATCGTTTTTCGTTTGGTACACACAGTGAAATGAATGAATACTTCGCATGGGACAAGCAGAACCTAAATTCACAAGCAGATGTTCAATATGGACAACATTATGGAAATCATGGCTTTGATCTGGTTATGACTAATGCTGGTTACTGTCAGTCCTAATCAGCAGTTTGGTGGGAGCATTTTGGTTTCCCAATAAATTACACCAGAAAGAGAGAGTAGTTGATAAGACCAAGACTACCTGTAGGCTCTGTTATACTGAATATGTTGCTGGAAACACATCCAACATAAGACAAAGGCTATCTGAGTTCAGGGGCAGAATCCTTTGACTTCTGCATTCAAAGACCACACGCATTGCAATTAGGCTGTCCCAATTCAAAGGGTCCTTCAAATGTGGGATGTTTCTCAATACCAACAACATAAAATTCATCCTTTTGTTCTTGCTAACTTGCCTCCCAAGAATGAATCTGGAGTCAATGAATTATGAGGTAATTTTGGTGAGGATGCTAACGATGTATCTTTGATATCGGGGTCGGGTCAAGAACGACACTGCGGTCTAAGAACACATCCTTCTTTTGCCAACAGGTAGATCCTTCCTTTGCAGCCCAACATATCCCAAGATTCATTGTGTGGACCTTCGGGGGACGCAGTCTACAAAGGCTTCATAGGATGCAGCGCCTCAGTTCGGAAACAGCCGATGTCATCTGAGTGCATATACAAACGGAAACAGCTTTCGCACGGCATTTAAGGCACTTTTTTCAGAAAATTAATATTGCCTACAGCTATAGGGGTGTTTATCACCACGGATATATGACCAAACTTGGCAGTAGACAACACAAGATTTAGTTCATTATGACTGTTATGATGCAGCACTGTTTTTGAGGGCACACACACACCAACCATCACAGGGCACAGTCACACACCAACCATCATAGGGCACACTCACACACCAACCATCACAGGGCACACTCACACACCAACCATCACAGGGCACACACACACTAAGCATCACAGGGCACAGTCACACATCAACCATCACAGGGCACACTCAAGCACCAACCATCACAGGGCACAGTCACACACCAACCATCACAGGGCACACTCACACACCAACCATCACAGGGCACAGTCACACACCAACCATCACAGGGCACACTCACACACCAACCATCACAGGGCACACTCACTCAACTACAGTTTGGTTAATTGGAGTTTGGTAACTCCAATTAACCTCGGCATCTTTATGGACTGTTGGGGGGGGGGGGGACAGGAGCACCCAGAGAAAACCCCACAACAACAGGGAGAACATGCAGACTCCACACACGGAGCCATGGCAGAGACTCACATTCAGACGGCCATTCACTGCCTGATACGCAAGTCATTAACCTAAAGGCCACAATCAGTGTTCACAAGCCCAAATGGGCAAGAGACAAGGGATGAGTTGGCATTGTCAGTATTTGAATATTTCAGAATGGGCATAAAATAATAATAAAAAAAAAATCAAACAATAAATGAGATATGTTATATATTAGTTAGCAGTAATATAGTAATACTTTATTAATGCCTGTGGGGAAATTCTCTTTTTGCTTTTTCTCAAACTGCTTTCCATGAGACACACATACAGGTAAGAGTGAGCATGGAGGTCACAGCGAAGGGCAGCCACTTAAGCTGGGCTGTAGGTACCCAGAGAGCTGTTGGCTAAGGGCCGTGCTCAAGGGCCCATGGACATGGGACTGTTCTGGCAAGGCTGGCCTCAGACTGACAACTTCACAGTCACAGGTATGGATACTTAAACCACTGAGCTACACACTGCCCCATACATATAGTAATTAGTTGTGATTTAACTGGTTTGCAGTTTATTCACTCTGAAATTTACCTCTGCTGTTTTTGCGTGATCTCTGCATGCACTCTCCAAGTCAGTGTCCTTAGACACTCATAGTGTGGCTTGTTTCTGAGAAATTTAACAAAAATGATATTCATCTTTCGCTATGTAGAAATATAGAAATACACTTTAGAAATATACTTTAGTTGTAAAAAAGCAAGTGATTTGTTGGCCCTGTTTTGGGTCTGTTGAGATAATCTGATTATGCTGCTGTTAATTTTTAATGTAGTTTTAGGTTGTCCTGGTCGTCGTTAATAAGGTTCTTGAAATTCATTTTTCCATGAAATTCATTCCTAATTAAATTTTAAATAAGAATGAATCATCAGTGTATCAGCAGAGATATTTTGGTGTGAACTACTGACTTGCCCCAGTAAAGACACTCTATTGGCAGATTATAACAAGTTCTATTTGGTTACATTTTCAATACCTTTTTTGTTCTATTAATAGCGTAGGCTTACTATTTATCACAAAGATTTCAAATGTTGCAATCTGATTTTTCCCTATATCGTTCTGCCCTAGTATCAAGACTACTTTTTACGTCTTATCGCTTTGCAGAAACAAGTGAGGTCTCATTTTTTTATGGAAGCAGATTAATGGAGTATCCAGTAAGCCAGAGAAGTATTGGTTGTATTGTGCTGTTAAAAATAATGAAAACGTCATTCACCATAACTGCCGAAGGTTGAGGCTGTTAGACGTTATTGTATGCTACTGCACTTAAGCAATCTCTTTAATTTCAGTTTCTATTTAATTTATTCAAGATACTTTTTACATTGTTTGAGGTTATCCTTTTGCAACAATGGTAATATCTCAATATCATCAAACTCCATTAACTTTTCTGTGTGTGTGTGTGGGGGGGCAGGGTTCATCAAATATTATCTGAATAATGACTGGTGAAATTTAACTAGTGATTTTGCCCAAATGGCCATCCTTTCAAGAGACCTGCCATTCCCTAACCTGCAGCCTGTGGGACTCGCATAAAGGCAAAGGAAAATCAGATTAGGTGAAATAGTCACATGATAAAGGCCAGGGTTTGACATGCATGTTGTGAACTGTTAGTTTAGATTCAGTAAAGCCACATGCTAAAGCTTGCCCGCAGTGTACTCTAAAATGCATGCCAACCTAGACTGCTAATTTTCCAGGAGGAGCGAACACACAAACACCTCTGCTGATAGTGTTTGCTTAACTTGTACTTTCTCAATTCACTCAGCTTCAATGTAAAACAAACACATTTGGTAATGACAGATAACAGACACGCAAGGGTTATATTTCAAAATAAATCACCCTCATAAAATATGGAGATTGGTTGGTTTACAAATAATGAAATAAATAAGACTTTTGCTTTAATAACACTTGATTTAAAAGCTGATTTAACAAAGCATTAGCACATTTAAACAACAGTGAACAGCATATTGTTCCCAGATTTCATTTGAGCCAAGTAGGAGCTCTGCTTCCCAGAATTTATATAAAATCATACATGATGTGTTGTAGGACTGTGTGAACAGTTTATTAAACTGGGCTGCTGAAGCCCTGATTCCATGGTACCACTTTACAATAAGGTTCCGTTTCGCCACTTACAAATGGTAGTAAGTCATTAATAAAAAGAAGTATGTGTTATAACTTGTTCATAATTGACTACAATTTATAAAATGTTACAGCTTAACTAATAACCTAATTATAAACCACGCATAAACCTTTTGTAAAGGTAGTCTTATTGTAAAGTGGTAAATCCAATATTACTACCTTCAATGGCAGACTTCTTAAACTAGGATCTGACCTCATGCTTTATGTTTATTGACCTCCCTACAGACACTGCACTGACCATGTCATGTAAACTTGCAAACAAAGTCATGTAGCAAAGGCCATAACTGTGGAGAAATTAAATGGAATCGGATCCTACATCCTTCACTTGTACCTTTATTAACTGATAGCGACATGGATTAAACCCACTTACTAATTCATGGAGCATGCAAGCTTTCAATTAACTGCATTCAATATTCAGATGGCTACAGGTATCCAGGTTTTATGTTTACAGCTGGAGCAGCTTTTTGTTCTATATACTTCATGGTTCATGGTTTAATGCTAAAGTGATATTTAGGGTAAAGGAATCTGAATAATATTCTGAATGTTCCACATCATTTCTAATAACTAAAAGAAAGGTACTTGATAGTCTATTAAGTCCGAAACATCCATCCATCTGTCCATCCATCCATCTTCCAATTGCTTATCCTGGCCAGTGTTATAAGGTGCTTGAAGCCTTATAGAACAGCATCACATCTTGTTTTTTAAATCCATGCTTTACAGACCATGAAGCGTTTTTGTGCATGTGCACCTGGACCATGTGAATGAGCAGGAGAAAAGAAAAACTGAAGGAGTGACACATTTAACCTGTGATGGAATAGCGATACATACAGGGGACAGTAAGTTTGGGTTCAGAGTGCGGAGTCAGCCAGCATGCAGTGCCCCAGGAGCTGGGGGTTAAGGGCCTTACTCAAGGGCGCATAGACATAGGACTGTTGTTCTGAGGCCAGGCCACAAACCAGCAACCTTCTGATCACGGAAACAGAGGCTTAGCCCACTGAGCCACACACCACTTCTTCTGCCCATCATGCAGTTGTCCATAACCCTATTTCTGTTGGCTTTTTCAACACCAGGGACTTCTCATACACCAATGCCCGCCTCACCAACATCGTTGGAACAATATGACTGTCCACCATATAAAGTTGGACTGATCAGTGCATTGATATTTCCACCTGTGTCTCAATTTACAACAAGATCTTAGACACCACTGCCATCACTTCAGCCAACAGACCTGTAGTGTCATCAAGATTTGCCAAGATGCAACACGCCCTTCCATAAAATAACATTTCTGGGCCTTTCTGCAGTCCTGCAGGCTATGTTTTCCTACCTCACACAGCTGCTGGTCCAGCTTATAATCATCTCCTGAATTTACTGTTACGGCTTCCAGTGAGCTGGACCCTCCGCATGCGTCATCAGGCCACCCCGACTTGCCGTCATACATCTTTAACCTCCAGGAAAAGCCCACGAGTTTCATCGCTCTTGGCTTCCTGTCACTGGCCGTGAGCCCATTTGAAGCTCAAAGCCTAGCATGAAGGGTAAAGGGAACTGCTCTGTTGTATATATTATACCACATCCCATAAATAGTGCTATTTTCAGTATTGTGCGGATGTCTGACTCTGCTATAAATCTGAGCACTAAATTTTCTCCATGCAAACTTAATTCTTTATGATTCTTGATAACTTCATTCAACTGTATTCACTTACTGTGCATGCACTCATTTGGTTACAAGCATCTGCTTAATGTATTAATAAAGATTCTTACTGGGGGAAGCAAAGAATGGACCATTTGAGGTGAAACATTTGCCAGTTAAAAATGCTACCTGGCAGTGGTAAATCAGTAGTGCAGTGCTATTCCCTGAGCTGGAATGCAGATGGTAAATGTTCAGGCAAGTTACAACATCCACACCCATGGCTAGGAATGTGCCGTGAGCATGTACTGCAGCAGTGCAAGCAAGCTTTCCACGGGTGCTGCACTGCATTCTGGTACTTTCTATACCTACTGGCCCTGTCATAACAATGTGGTGGAACCCAAAGATTGAAGTAACGTGTTTAAAACGAAGAGGAACAGGCCCATATTCAAGTATGCAAGAAGTCTGGGAGATTGTTCCTTCTGTTTATTCTTTAGTTAGTCTAGTGTTTCTGTTTAATCCTTATGTTAGATAAATAAGAGTGGCAGAAGAAGAGATATTCTACAATAATATTTCAACATAATGTAGTCAATTATGACACTGAAAGCGTCTAAACTGCACAGCAAATCAGAAGGTGGAACAATCCAACATTTAACAGTATTTGTTTTGTCACAGAAACACTACCAAAAAAAAAAACATACTGAAATATTAATAGTTGCTTTATATCATAGAGTTATTGTTTGAATCTACAAGGTGCTACACTGGTATTTATTGAACCTGAAACTTCAAAATCAAAATTTATTGCAACACACTGTATAATGACTAAAGCACAGCAGAATCAACTGGATATCAGGTGTACTTCCTGTACTCCATCATTTTTCACAAATAAAAAGTATTATCTCTCCAAATTCCCCCTTTTTTTAATTGAGCATGACATACTTCCTCATTATGTAGAAAGGGGATTCTAAAAATTAAAACAGGAAACTAAAGCCAGATATTGAAATATTGAGACCACATCCATTGACATAGCATAAACAGAAATTATCTGCCACCTGGCAAAATATCACTTTGGGCCTCCTCAGTAGATTTTGTGGTTGGGGGCTGGAAACACCTCCCATTTGACAAAAATATAAAGACACATTTATGGCATTAGATCTCACCTACAAATTTGCTTTTTTATTTTACACTGTAACACAGTAGTAGTGGCATAACAGAAAAATCCAATAAACCGCCTACTGTTTTTAATTGTACATGAGACTGGCATGATTAACAATTAACTGCTTATCAGGAGGTTAAAAAGGGAACGATTTGACAATGAGAATAAATCCAATCTGTGGACTCGATCTTTAAAACTCAAAACATACATAAAACTTTTTGGACAGATGCATTGCTAATATTTATTAGATAATCTGAATTAAATCCATATTTCTAAGGCATTATATGGACACATTAAATAAAACAAATTATAATTTCAACATCCCATGTTCCATTAATCCATAATTTTGAAATAATATTGCAGAAACATTTATAGCATTCGTTTACACCATTTATGTCTGCTCAGTGTATACTTCTGCTCAATAAAAACAGGGGCAATTACAAATGGTCTCCACTGGACACTCTGCCTCGATATGCATGCTCTTCTACAAAAACTACAGGAAGGTATATACTGTCAGCAGACACACATATAGAGACGTCTGCTATGTGTGCTATACACTAAGGAAAATCTGCTAATCAACTTTTTTTAGATTAATTTGGATAACAAAAACTTTTAGCTGTTATACTTAATGCTGGTAGATTTCTCTGATTTCTTCATGTGAGCAAACTAGGTACCATTGACTTTATTTGTCACTCACGCCCCCGTCCAGGACTCTACTGTCACATTCAGTTATGCATCAGACATCATGTGGTGCAGTGAAGGGGAAGTGATGTGTAAGAAGGTGCTGGTTGTATAGCAATAATAATGAAAACACTGTCAAAACAAATGACATCAACAGGAATCAGAGTTCAATAGTACTTGTAGCTCTCATTAGAATTTTCCGATTAATGAACTCAACTGCATAAAAGCAGTGTAATGAAAACTGCCCCCACTGACATCTTGTACATGCTGTACCCCAGTCTTCTGCACTGTGTTGCTTGGGATAGGCTTCAGGCTTCCTGTGACCCTGACCAGGATAATCAGATAGAAGATGATTGGATAGATGGATGGATGGATGGATGGATGGATGGATGAAAAATTGTCCCCACTAGCTGATATATAGTCTCCAGATAACATTTTCTGTGCCACATATTGTGATGCTATCCTAACAGCTGCTCAGACACAAAAGTATAACTAATCATTAATATGTTACAAAAATAAAGAGGATATATATATATATACACTGTGCAGTTAACCATCAAATCATTGTTCTTTTTCCAGAACTACGATGACTTTCAGGAACAAAAATGTTCTGTTACATATGCCCCCCATGCTGTATAGTGCCTAACGAAAATTTTGTTTAAGTATAGGACATTTTATTATACTTATGGTAGGAATCATGACTCATAACTATAGTAGAGAGCTTTATTTAAAGCAACTTACATAACAACTCTGGCAAAGCACTGCTTAATATTTCACTAACATGTCTTCCTTAACTGTGGTCAGCACCACTTGTGTTTCTCTTGGGACACAATCTTTCTAGTTACAAGTACAGCATCTCAACCATGAAGCTACCTGAGGTACTACAAAGCCAGTCAACAGGGCAGCCAGCAGTGGACCTCAAAGACTAATATTCTGCGGCCACAAAGAAATACGAGCTGTGCGTCTCTGACGTTGGCCTTGCACGCTGTTGCATCATCTGTACTGCAAGATTCTATTTCCCCGTTCCTCTAAGAAATCCGGGACAAGCACGTGCCTGTCTGCCGGCCTCGGAACCCAAGCTTGCCTCATTCCATAAAGGTTCCACACCTAATTAGAAGAGCATCCATGGTGTAGCTTTCATGGATTCCAGAACATCTGCGGTTAGATGAGCACAGGAGATGCATTAAGTTGCATGGTAATGACAGTGGTAAAGATGATGATGATAATGATGATGATGATTATTATTATTGTTATTATTATTAGCTGGAGAAGCACGGCCAATACAGAAGAATATTCTGGGATAAACTCAGGTTATCAAGGTAAAGGCACAGACTCTGAAGGTCTCTGGTTCCCATTCCCACAGAACGTTATTCACCAAGATACTTTACCAAAGCCATGAGATTTACAGAGCTGGATCAACCCATAAGAGTCTGTACTTGTGTATATTTGGAGAAAGGAAGTTCAATATGCTGTCAGATCCAAGCACATGTGTGCCACCATGCGCAGGATTAAAAAGAAAAAAAAAGATTACATATAGCAGAAAGCATGCTGCATGATAGGAAATGTCATGCAGAATAAAACAACTTTCTGGCTGAAGAAAAGCTGTTGAATGGGGAAAAAACTTTTTTGTTTGTCTGAGAATGAAAATAAATTATTATATTTCTATTTTGGTGAATAATATATTAATATATTTCATTCTAATAATGATACCCCTAACCAGTTGGACTGCTGAATGACTAAGTAGAAATATTTTACTCTGATCATCAATCCATCATTTGTTACCTCCTGTTGTCTGCTCTACTCCTTATCTTGCCCGGAACGTATGAATGTATACAGCTACTACTGGTGTCCACAGACTAAATTTTGGGGTTACAGCTAGGTTGCATTGTATATAATTGCATATACAGTAGTTAATTTCTTTTGTAGACCCATTTCCAGCGCAAATTCTTACGGATCTATAACCAAACGCATTCCACACGAATCTTGTGTAATTTAATAAAGAAAAGTAAAACAATAGTTAATCTTAATATAATATTTAATCTAAATTATTTACATAGAAAATTTAGTTCTAGTCTAGAAAGAAGCAAGTAGATAAGAGTTCTACTCCATGGCTACTAAAAAAGCACTTTTTAAATGGACGTTTAAATGCAAGGAAGGGAAACAATGGTTAAAGGTTAGTTAGCAAACCACCATGATCGAGCTACATAAATAAGCTTTCAGCTTCCCGATGATTAAATTCCACATCATGCCTGCACTAGACAGCTCTGAGTTCTCTGGTTCGTCGCATATGATTAAACACCCTGCAGTCCGCACACGTCAAGAATCATCACTGTTCTTCACCGGAATAAACGGTTGTTAAATTTCCACGCAAATGCAACGCAAATCACTAAATCTTATCATATACGTTTGTAGAGATATAGAAATTAATTGATTTATACTGAACAATTGAGCATCAAGAAACTATGGTCAGTTTCCGCGAGGGCAATATGTTACTTGCTTTTGTTTCTAAATTCACTCATATAAGTAATGTAGAAATACGGTAATTGTAGACAAGAATGAAAAATGACAGATCAAACGAAAACTGATTAAGTAGATATGTCTTTCTGTAAAGTAAATGTAAACACATTATACACACACGATTTCCCCGGTACCTCTTACCATGCTTAATAAGTATATATAGTGCAAAATAATTTAACACTTACCTTTGGAGTAGGTAGTTAATATGTCCTGGGTCAGATAGGTTTTATAACTTTTTTCGAAAGAGAATAATTCATCAGTTAAATCATAATAATAATAACTTTAAAGTGACACAGTACTTTCTTCGATGGCAAGAAACATTATGCATCCACGGAATCCGCACCTGGATTGTCAATCACAGCCGTTTCTAGATATAAACAGACAATACAGATAATACAAAACCATCAAAATGTCAGTGGTGTTTATTGCTCTGTAAAAACGTGCAACAATATGTAACTACTAAAAAATATTTGCGTTATAAAATATAGTCCTTTAGGACAGGACAAGAGAGGAGAGTGGGATCTACAGTACCTAACTACAACCATAGGACCTAACGGGTAAGTTGTGAAACATAGAAATAATACAGAACTAGAAGGGAACGAACTGGAAACGCCCTCTTTAGTTTGAACTTCTCAGTATGGCGGTAGGTGCACCCAGGAAGGCTGGTTTCTCGTTCAATGTGATGCAAATAGACATGCACCTCACAAACCGCTAATAACAAAACTTTGACCTTTTAAACCCTATAAGTATTTTGTTGATTTCAGGCATTTCCCAGTTTCAAATTTTCTCTGCCTATTCAATGCACACTGCCTATTAACGTGATCTTTTTATGTATTCTGTATTATTGTTGAAAAATAATATTAATTTGGATAAACTAATTATCAGATCCAGTTATTAAAGTTATATTTTATACTATTAAACCATCAGTGGAGATTTGTACAACATGCTGCGTTATACCAACATTTCACCGTTTTGCTGGTGACTTGACAGCATTGTTCCCAAATCTACCATAAATCTTTGTATCAGCCCAGACCCTCCTCATAAATCCCCTTGTAAAAAAGTAATGTGCTGAAGGTCAGGGGGTAAAGCTCTCTGTTCTCAATTTCTTCCATGGTGTCACCCGTGGCCTGTGACCTGACGCTTGGAACTGCAAATAGATTTTTGCCTTCCAAGACTGTAATATCTCTGCTTTGGTTCCTTTCCTGGAAATACTGCTTCTCTACAGCAACACATTTCCGCAGTCTGTCTTTGTTCCAGATTAACACAGGGGGGCCTACATTTTTAAGCTAGAGGGCATTAAATGTACAACACTACTGCTGAGCTCAGTGGTAGAAGATGCTCATCTGGCCTTTGTGTGGTGGTTGTGTAATTCTTGTGAATTTGTAAAGACCTCTTTACCTCAAATTAAAACCACTTGATTCGGTACTCTCTCTTAAAAGAAGGCAAATTTATGAATTAAACTTCATCCATAATACAACCCTCCACCCATTTTTCAACCTCCTATCCAGGCCAGGATTCTGGGGGGGGGGGGGGGGGCTTATCCTGGACAGCAAAGGACACAAGGAAGGGGTATACGCCTAGGATAGGATGCCAATGCATTGCAGGACACACACACAGTGCAGGGCAGGGCAGAGACTTTTCGAGGGGCAGGTGTTTCAGCAATTAAATTTGCTGGTACAGGGGTCCCCTCCGTAAAATCTGAAATGGTGCATCTAGGATTCAGAAGTGAAGCACAGTTGTTTGTGCAAAGGGACAGGTGCTCAGGTGATTTCTCAGCCGCACTTCCCTGTATAACAGTTGCACACCATGGATTATTTAGAAAGGCTGCATATCTTTGAACTAGTGGAGGAAACCCAGACATGTTGAGACCTTCTGCCCAAATACTTTGCTAATACATTTGAGAAAAGCAGAATCACACCCTTAAATTAGCTTTACATTTATGTTACATTTAAATTATGGAGCTAAGTCACATAAGTTAGTTCAAGTTAACGTCCCAAGTAGTGTTAGCCCATCAAAAAGACACACTTTAAAGACAAGTACTGCACTCTGCTGCAGGGCAATCTGTACATGCATGGGTGAAAAGCAAACTTTTTTTTTTTTTTTTACTACTTCTTCCAATGTCTGTTTCCCACACGCCACCTGGTGGACACAGGCTGCAAGCTCTCATTCTCTCATTCCTCATACTGCATAGTAGAACACTATGTGAAGAGTAAGTCTAATATGAGCTATATTATGTGTCTTTGATAGATGCCTGTTCAGACCAAATGATCAACAGTCTCAACCAGTCATCCATAGATAATATGCCTCTTATCTGAGGTTGGGTCAGAAGGACAGCAGTCTGAGCAAGGATGCCCAGACCTCCCTCTCCCCAGCCACCGCCTCCAGCTCCTCTGGGGGGATACCAAGGCGAGAGGTGTAATGTCTCCAGTGTGTCCTGGGCCTGCCCTGGGGCCACCTCCCATTTGGACATGCCAGAAGCACTTTGACAGGGAGGCATCTCAGAGGCATCCTAGATAGACACCCGAACCACCTCAGCTTATTCCCTTCAATGCGGAGGAGCAGCAGCTCTACAGCTGTAGCCAAAAGTTTTGAGAATGACACAAGTATTGGTTTTCACAAAGTCTGCTGGCTCAGTTTTTATGATGCCAATTTGCATAAACTCCAGAATGTTATCAAGAGTGATCAGATAACTTGCAATTGATTGCAAAGTCCCTCTTTGCCATGAAAATGAACTTCATCCCAAAAAACCCATTTCCAACACATTTCAGCCCTGACACAGAAGGACCTGCTGACATCATTTCAGTGATTCTCTCGGTAACACAGGTGAGACTGTTGACGAGGACAAGGCTGGAGATCACTCTGTCATGCTGATTGAGTTAGAATAGCAGACTGGATGCTTTAAAAGAAGGGTGGTGCTTGAAATCATTGTTCTTCCTCTGTTAACCACGGTTACCTGCAAGGAAACACGTGCAGTCATCACTGCTTTGCACAAAAAGGGCTTCACAGGCAACAATATTGCTGCTAGTTAGATTGCACCTAAATCAACCATTTATCAGATAATCAAGAACTTCAAGGAAGGGGTTCAGTTGTTGTGAAGAAGGCTTCAGGGCGCCCAAGAAAGTCCAGTAAGTGCCAGAACTGTCTCGTAAAGTTGATTTAACTGCATGATCGGGGCACCACCAGTGCAGAGCTTGCTCAGGAATGGCAGCAGGCAGGTGTGAGTGCGTCTGCATGCACAGTGAGGCAAAGACTTTTGGAGGATGGCTTGGTCTCAAGAAGGGCAGCAAAGAAGCCATTTCTCTCCAAGAAGAACATCAGGGACAGACTGATATTCTGCAAAAGGTACAGGGATTGGGCTCCTGGGGATTGAGGTAAAGTGATTTTCTCTGATAAACCTCCTTTCCGATTGTTTGGGGCATCTAGAAAAAAGATTCATGCATTCATGTGTGGGCTGCTTCTCAGCCAAGGGAGTGGGCTCACTCAGAATTTTACCTAAGAACACAGCCATGAATACAAAATGATACCAAAACGTCCTCCGATAAAACTCCCAACCATCCAAGAACAGTTTAGTGACAAACGATGCCTTTTCCAGCATGATGGAGCACAGTGCCATAAGGCAAAACTGATAACTAAGTGGCTTTGGGAACAAAACATCGACATTTTTTGTCTATGGCCAGGAAACTCCCCAGACCTTAATCCCATTGAGAACTCGTGGTCAATCCTCAAGAGGCGGGAGGACAAACAAAAACCAACAAATTCTGACAAACTCCAAGCATTAATTATGCAAGAATGAGCTGCCATCAGTCAGGATTTGGCCCAGAAGTTGATTGACAGCATGCCAGGGTGAATTGCAGAGGTCTTGAAAAAGAAGGGTCAACACTGCAAATATTGAGTCTTTGCATAAACTTAATGTAGTTGTCAATAAGAGCCATTGACACTTATGAAATGCTTGTAATTACACTTCAGTATACCACAGCAGAGAAACATCTGACAGAAATATCTACAAACACTGGGGTAGCAAACTTTGTGAAAACCAATACTTGTGTCATTCTCAAAAGTTTTGGCCACAATCCTCTTTTGGCCACTTTTGTATCCACAGTCTTTCTTTCAGTCACAACCCAAAGCTCGTCACCATAGGCAACGGTAGGAACGCAACCTTCTTAGGATCATGTTTAATATGTCCAACATTGTCCTATGTGTTTATAAATTACTAAAAACAAGGCCTTAAGTCAAGTGTTACCAGCATTTTTGGGAGCATTGTGCTATAATTGAGGATTAAAATGGATCATATTATGGTTTCCACTCCCTTCCCGCTTGTACTCTACCGGATTCTGCATGCACCTTTCTACTAGATCTCACACTGCCAATAAACTTACAGGAGACAGCAATACACACGTGCCCTGCAGGAATTTCATAGTTCTGATCCCCTAAGTGCAGCACAGAGGTTTACTGCCTCACACCTTCCAGGTCTGGGGGTTCATATGCTACCGGTGGATGTGTGTATGGATTTTTCCTCTGTTTTTTTGGGTTTCCAGCAGGTACTCCAGAAGTGAACTAGTGACTATCCGTGACATGGGTGTGTTTAAGAGTGCCCCATGTCTTTTAGCCTGTCTCATAATGAGCCTGCACTGGGACACACTGTAGATGGCAATACCAGCCCAACAGAGAGACCACACACTACAGGCAGTTTAGACATGCCAATTAGCCTAACTGTTAAGGATGGGAGGAAGTCCATACAGCAAAGGACAAACATGCAAACTCTAAAACCACAAAGCGTGTGTCAATTTCACCCTTGGAGGTACAGAGGCTACAGTGGTACTTAGCAATTGTGCCATCCATTTACAATATTATGAGTCGAACAAATAAAAATAAATACAATGTGTAACGTTATTGGTGTATTACTATGTACAACAATTGTAAAATGGAGACAGGCTTCAGGAAATTAAAAAACGTGCAGTTAATTTTAGTTTTTGAACATTAGGCTTAAAATTGCTTGCAACTGTAAGACAGTGTATGTATATACACACACACACACACACACACACACGACCTTGTTACAAATAAAACATAGAGATTACAGCTGAATTTTATTTTCTCTACATATTTTTACAAAGCATATCCAAGTGGAAAAACATGGCAAGGTCATGTTTGACCTTCTAACAATCTATTCTGCAGAAAAGCGCCACATTGTAAATATAGCAACGTAAGATTTAAAAAATTGAAAACACATTACGTGACTGAACAATAAACCAGAAGGTAAATACAAACAGGGTCTTGACAAAAGGAAGTAGTGTTTAAATTGGTCTAGGTTACTGTTTTATAGACACCGTGGTTTCCTTGACAGGAGTAAACTTGTACACAATATTTCTCAAAGCCAAAAGAACAATTAAAATAAATATTTGTGGCTGGATTTCATTTTTTAAAATCCAGAGTAGTGACTAAAATCTATTGCTTTGGAATGAGAGGTCTGTAAGAAATGAAAGATTTTCCGCAATTTTCTTGAGGGAATTTTAAATTTGTTAAACCATTTGTTTTGCCTGCTCAAAACATCAACAAATGTTGTCTTCAGTTTTTAACTTTTTCTGTACAAAGTTGAGGGCTTTCTGGTTCATGGAATTATAAGATTTTCACTGTTTTTCCACAGACAGTTGCTCTCAGTGACAACCCCCCCAGCACAATTCTCAAAAATCCTTATTTTACCCAGTCACTCATCTTTTCTTCTTGCTCTCTTTCTTTGGTTTCTGTCGGGGCTGAGGAACAGATCCTTTAGCTTTCTTGCTCTGTTCTGTGCCTTGTGTGTCACTGTGTTCAGCCTCCTCCTATATTTAGGATTTAGATAGCACTTAACCCATCTGAATTAACAATACACTATTCAAACATGTATCCGTAACCAGACAACAGAAACGGTCATATGACAGAAACGAATGTAAGGAAAATGTGAGCCTCTTACCTGGTTGTGCACCTTTGAAGAAGGTATTATCACGGCAAGAATACATACAAGCTGAAATATGGCACCCAGGAAGAGACCATAACGCAGGACATTTTCCAGGAAAGTCGGTTCGGGAACCTCAGGGGGTGTTAGATCTAGCTCCGGCGTCATGTTCTGTGTCCTTCCTTTTCCTCCTGTTTCGTTATCAGTATCAGTTCAGCTAATATCATGTAATATGACACATTTTTATATGTTGTATTAAAGGTTAATATTAAATGCAAATTGCATTGCATTTAATTTAAAATTCGCATGTACATGACGAACAGCGCCGAGAATCAGTTAACCCGAGATTGCATACAAGACTGCAGACAGTCACAATAATAATAATTAAAAAAAAAGAGTTCAGGCTAGTGAAAACTAAAAAATAAACAGTATGTGTAGTGTTAAATAAAACTTGGTTCAACTGTAAAATGCAACAAGTAACACAACAATGAGGTAAATGTGAGCGTAATTCATAATAAATAGCAACCGTTAGCTAATTCAATGTACAGATGCAATTCTGAATCGTAGTTAGCTCAGTAGCTAACTAACCTGGATAAAATGCAACCTATGCATTAGGGAAATAAAACATATATTTTGGTAACGGGGGTGTGTGGTTAATGTGTAGTTGGAACTTCATATAAAGCACTGAACTGGCAGTAAAATTATAAAATTAGAAGTTACCCGACAGGCAACACACCTACCAAAATACCAGCCTTCGGCGTCCACCGGATGTTGAATCAAGCAACTTCCGGTCGTTGCTTCACGTTATTCTGCCGTAACTGGATACGTTCTGCCTTCACATCTGCTCTAGAATTGCATTAATCGCGTTGTGCGGTACCGTAAAGAAGCCTGTGAAACTAATCCAGATGAGCTTCTAGAGATCCCACGCGTCTTTCAGCCAAATAGAATTTTCTCAGAAGTTTTTCCATTGTCGCCGTCCGTTGTTCACATTTGTAATACCACTTACTGGATTCTCATTTAATAAATACAATCAACCTTATTATACTGAGAATAGTTCATATTTACATGACCACTTTGCAATCCACAGTAAAACGATATTTATAAAATTAATAAAATTAAACTGAAAGTTTTACCTTAACATTACACAACAAAGTTACACAGCATTGTAGGGATTTTGAAACTTTTGAAAAAATGCTGAGAACTAGTAAAATATTATCCCAAAAATAAAATCTGATACACCACTGATGAAGTCTGATAACTGAGGGGTAATTTTCACTGCACTGTAAGTGCATTTGAATGCATTCAGATACCTGGCAGTAAAGTATCAAACTGCAAATCTGAATACTGAAAGGGCTGGTTTCAACACTGGTAGGGACCAAATCAGCCTTGAACCCCCCACCCCCCTAAACACATACGGTATTCCCCCAGTATTGGTAGGGACATGCCCAAACCATCCAGATCAAATCTATGCCGTTAGTGAAAAACAATTACACTATATACAAATATTTGACGTCTTCTTCTTATAACAGCAGTCTATAGTTACTGTAGATATAGGTAAGATATGTGCTCAGATTTAAATTGTGTAAATTTACCCATTCAATAAGAAAAAAAAAGATAAATGTAACATTACGGACACTGGAACATCAGATTGGCAAATATTGTATTTTTAAATTGTAATTAATATACAATAACAAAACAATCAATTGAATTCATCAGTAAAATGGACGTTTTGTAGTCTGTCAAAAAAAAAAAACATAAATGTGAAATAAAAGTATTTTAACAAAAGAAATAACTAATAACTAACATGAGATGCATAAATATAATCAGTTTGAATTCGTTAATATTAATATTAATAGCAAACATTATCCAACAGCAAAATCATATTAATAGCAAAATTACCAAATCTTTTGAAGTCCAGTTATATAATCAGTCTTATGTTTCAGCACGGTGGCTCACGGGTAGCAGAGTTACCAGGGCTGGGGATCGGAATCGCCATTCTTTGTGTGGAGAGTTGACATTTTCTCTGTGTGATGCGGATTTCCTCTTGTAGCTCAAAGGCATATAACTAGGCTAACAGGTGTTTCTAAATTGTCCAGAGGGCATGGTTTTGTGTATATGTGTACGTGTTTGCTCTATGATGGACTGGCATCCCAGTATACATCTGTACCTCCCATACCATATTGCTGTGCTGGAAATGATGTAAACGCTGTTTTGAATACGTAAATCGGATGTTGTTTTTAAACAATGAATGTTTGCTGTCCATTATAAATGTTAAATAATGCTATATAAATAGCATTTGTTAGAGCATTATATCAAAGTAAATATGCAGCATTTATTGTAAATTATATTAATGGTTAAAGGCTAAAGCATATTCCTAACTCAAACTGGTAATTATGAAGACAAGCTTACAGGGCGTTATTACAAATACCACTTCCAATTCCAGTGCTAAGCCATTCCTGGTATAGCCTTTGGTATGTCTGTTTAGTATAGAGACTTATTTGAAGATATGCATTAAAAGCAATACATTGTGAATATTCCTATATAAAGTGTATTGGACATTTCAGTGTCCCAAAATCACAAGCAAAATGTTACTGTGGGAGATTTGATATTAAAACAATATACGGACAAAAGTATTGGGGCACACCTCTTAATCACTGAATTCAGATGTTTCATTCAGACCCCTTGGCACGTGTGTATAAAATAATGCACCTAGCCATGCAGTCAGGTTTACAAACATTTGTGAAAGAATGGGTCATTCTGAAGAGTTCCAAACTTCCTCTGGCATTAAGCCCAGCACAAAAACTGTGTACCGGGAGCTTCATAGAATGGGTCTCCATGGCCGAGCAGCTGCATGCAAGCTGCATATCACTAAGCACAATGCTAAGCGTTAGATGGAGTGATAAAGCAAACTGCCACTGGACTCGGGAGCAGTGGAAATATGTTCTGTGGAGTGATGAATCACACTCGCCTGTCTGGCAGGCTGATGGACAACTCTGGGTTTAGCAGAGGGGTCAGTCTGCTGTGTTCAGTACATTCCTTCCCACTTGGGTGCACCCATCTTATGTTACCATAGTCTTGACACCTTATTTACACCCATACCTTGTGTCACGTCATAGAATTCAAGACAATATGTATAGGACATTGTCAAGGGTTTTGGCCACATAGACCAACCATAAGACATATTTTATCCTTCAGAATAATAAAATAAAGAGTGGTTTTCAACCTTTCTTAAACCAGTGACCCTAAATTAAACTAGATCAGAGTTAGGGGGCCCATCAATAGGTGATCACATAAGTAGCTAAAATCTAAGGATAGGAAGGGAGGGTTAATATTTCTTGTTCTGGAGAGGGGGGTACCTTTGAAAATTATACTGATAGTCAATTTAGTGGTCTTGAAGGTATCTCTTATGTGGACCCCAGGTTGAAAACCCCGCTGCATGAAACGTTTCACATTGAATATTTGCAATATCCAAGTATATTACATGAGTGAAAAATTTATACGTACATATTCACTGCAGATCTGCTCACATTCAACACAGAACTGGCACACAGATTGTCTCACAAAAACCATCGTGAAGATGCAGGAGTACAGCATTTTGCAGATAAAAAGGAATAATTGACCCTACACTGATTACGGCACTGTCATGTAATGGACAAATGAAAAATTACCATTTGTTAACAGACCATTATATTCTATATCGATGCATTCTTAATATTTGCATATCTCACAATTTAAAACATTCATAATTAGGCATCCGAGAAAAACAAAATAAACTATATAACATAGAGCTTTCCTGTACAGAATCATTGGTACGTATTATAATAAACATCAACTTAGAGAAAAAGTCAACAAACTATGCCATTTGGAAACACTGAGATCGGTGTCAGAAAAAAAAAAATCACCATTTTTAGCCAAGCTGACTTCATTAATGAGGTGACTGCCCAAATGCCCAGGAGCGTTCTGGAGGCTGAATTCCTCAAAATATTCATCCTCTACTTTTGACCTCTGCCGTGGACTGTCATGTCCTTCCTTATGATGTCGTCAACTAGAGAGAAAAAGGAGCATAAAATGGTAATTGAATATATGGGTCTATTCATAAAGATTTATTTACAGGCTGCAGTTCTTCTGCAGGTATTTCGTTCTTCATACTCTCTTTATGCTGTAAAATGTTTCAGCAACATCCAACAGAGGAACAGTTTAGCTTTGGCACAAAATGTCTCTCGGTGGCACAAAGTGGGTGGCATAAAATTAACTGCCCTTACTTTTTATGCTGGAATACGCCACGAAGGCAGTTTAGTGGTTAAGCACAACTTTATAATATACGTTGTCTTAAGGCAATGTCACAATCCACCGTTACAGAGCAATAACATGCATATTTGTATTTAAAAAGCAAAATAGGTTTTATTAGAGCAGAGTCGGGTGCTGCACTACCTTGGGCAGCCCACGCACAGGAAGACAACCACAAATTTGAAGACATGTCTCTTCACTTATGTGGGGTCCCTTTATTTGCTATAACTTCCTGTTGTTCTGTAGAACAAAGTGGGCAAAAAGCAGACATGGAAACTTTTACTGTGTCATTGTTTTTTCAAGGTGTAATTCTAAGAAATATGTTTGATATTGCTGAAATGAGAGCAGGGAACCCATTGCTAGCCTGTTCGGATTCTCGCTAACTTTTTTATTTAACAGTAATAGGAACCTGTACTGCTATGGATGGTGGGTGGATGGTGTCAACCTATTATGGAAACTGAACTTTTAAAATCAATTTTTAAATTATATTTTCACAGACAGTTCATACTGCTCAACAGATTCATTAATGGAAACATAGTTTCCCAAATAAACCTTCATTAAGACGTGGCTGTACCGTGATACAACTTTTTTGTATATCAGTATGATTCTATACTTTATGTTGCAGAAACTCTATAAAAGTAACATTTCTGACCCTGTTAGAGTGTTTTATATCATTTCGTGAAACACTAAAGCTAGATATCACCTATGTTGGATGTGTGAATTGATGCCCCTGTTAGACTGAGCGACAGACACAATGTTTGATGTAAGATACATGCTGATCAAATGTAGCAGAATGGACCAGATAGCAAACTGAAGAGGTTACGTCAGTTATCTCTAATACCCATCAGAAACCATGCGTCACTGTTAACACACATAACGCCTCAGTGTATTGTTCGGTGTTCAGTTCAAATGTATAATTCAACCCATGTAACAAAGCTCATGAACTTAATTGTATCAAGCAGAAATAGAATTGAGTCCTGATTCCCCCAAGGTGGAGACTTAGTTTATTCATTAACATATTCATTTTTTTTACATACATACATACATACTTGATTATTTAGGCATACAGATATCTTGAAATATGGTGTACTGTAACCTTCGAGCCAGCAGAGTTCCACACTACCTGATGGCTTTTGTATGCTACATTATATAGTATATTGCAAAAATTAGAAGCACATAACATAAAAAGGTACAAACAGATCATACAAGTAAAAGACTAAGTTGGTGTTTAAACCGAAACTAAACTAATGCTAATGAATCACCTGTGGCCAGATTTTCTGTTTGTTTGCATGTAATCATAAAGCAGAGGTACCACGTCCTATTTCAAGCTTTGACCTACATAATGCGATGGAGGAGGGCGTGTGGCAGCCGGGAGCGGCAGATGTGCCTCTGCCCCCCCCGCCCCGCCCCCAACCCACCTACTGCACTCTCAAAATCATAAGCGAGCAACTCGGAGCTTCAAAGGCGGCCGCTGTCTCCGGACACCCACATACGACTACCTGCAGCAAAATCTCACACTCTTTACTCTCTCTTTACATTCATATATTTAGTGATTTACAGAGATTATTCATATATTTACTGAGATTGTTCAACTCAAATCACACCTTCTGACGTTTAGATGTTAGAAAGGACACTTACATCCTAAGATCAGATCAGGTTTGTACTTTTCTAAAGAATATTTAAGATGTAAAACATTACATAAACGTAGCTATAGGTGTTTGGAAAATATATGTTTATAGCTGAATCTCACTTTCTGCAGAAGTTTCGTTATTAGTTTGATTTAAAAAAAGAAAGTTTTCTGACACAGATCAGCCCAATCCTCTGGTCTAGGCACTTGTGAAATGAGCAAAAAATGCAGAGATTACTCATTACGTAAAAACCCTATGCGCATTTCCTATTAAGATGATGTTTTGGATAAATCTGCCAGCTGATACTGGCGTTTATGCAATCTGTTGTTCTTCAAAGAAAAAACACTGAATGGACAAAAAGCAAAACTTAATGCCTGCTCACCATCATCCAGGTAGGCTTGGTCGAGGTTCTCCTGCTTAATGTTGACGTTCCCAGAAGCAGCTGCTTTCTTGTCCTCAGGCTGGGGAAACTTCTGCTCTGGGAGAGGCCTACTCTTTGGGAGCGTCTGACCGTAAGGCTGAGGCTGGATTACAGGGGGGCAGGCTTCTGGTAGAGCTGCTGAGGCCGTGGCAGCTGCCTGGGGGCAGTTGTTGGTGTATACAACTTGCTTCTGCTCCGCTTGCGAAGCCGGGAGCATCTGGCCAGGGTGCAACAGCTGGACTGCAGAGGCATTGACGCAGGTGGAAAGAGCTGGCGGCATGGCGTGGACAAGCATGGGATGGTGGACCTCCGGGACTACAATACCCAGCTGCTGGTAGAGGCCTGAGCTCCGGCTCCCCGGAGAGAAGGCAACGGGAGGGTTTGGCTGCTGGGGACAGAGCTCAGGCCCAGGCGGGTTGGGGTGCCGCGGCTGGCAGTTCGGCATGGTGGCACCAAGGCAGCTTTCCACGTTGATCAGGCTGAAGGGGTTGTGGTAATAGTCACGGGCCTGAGATGCTATATAGCTTGATCGTCCGCACAGGGAGCCATCCAAGGGCTCTGTTTTAATGTAGGGAGCTGAAGAGGAGATATCAAGCAGGAATTAGGATTTATGAATAGTTTTATGCATAGTAGTTCATATTTTCTCCCACCTCGCCACACATTTAACCTTCTGAGTGAATAATAGGATCGATAAACTTTACAGCGTCCCATAGTAATTTCTGCATACCCCATCTTGTCCTCCAAGAGAGACACTGACACACATTATATATACTGTACAGGAGAGCAAAGCTTGGGGTCAAAATTAAGGGTCCAGCAGCCCTGAAGCAGTTGAGGTTAAAGGCCTTGCCCAGGGCACAATGATGATATGATTATCCAGCCAGAAACAGGATTCCAACCCACAACCTTCTGGACCTGGGCATAGAGCCCAAACCTGCTGAACTACATACTGCCCCCTACAAGTAGAGGTCGGTACCTGTCAGAGGAGTGTACGTGAAGTGCTGAGGCTGACTGCGTTTCTTCTTCCCGTTGATCACACAGAAGTTCACCTTCACTGGATATACGACGGATGGGTCTCGATAGGAGGGAACCTCGACAAACAGCATGCTCTGGAAGTAACAGTCTATTGTTAGTAGTGTTGGGGAAGTTACTGAAAAAACTAACACATTACAGACAGTTCAGGTCCAGAAAGTACAAATCCAGACCAAGGTGTTGCTTCAACCAAGTCTTTATACTCAACTGGTTGGTTGAAACATAACCTTGGTCTGGATTTGTACTTTCTGGACCTGAACTGCCTGTAATGGATTACTTTCATGAGTAACTTCCCCAACACTGATTGTTACTGAGAACAGCACATGTGTGTTGAATTTCAAAGTTTTAGAAAAGTATCAAGGTTTTCTGACGTAACAAGTTAAAGTAACTAATGTGGTCAGTATTGATATAATGTGAGAAAGAAACCAGTACAAAGAGCTCACCAGCCCTCCATAAAACATAACTATATTTGCATTCAGTGGGTGATAATGACTTATGAAGGAGATATTAAGTATAGTATAAATTGCCTGATCTTTCATACAAGGCTCAGGCAAACAATAGAACAATCCACGCAAACACTTACAGCCTGGCTTTTGCCTTTGTCCACAGTTGCTTCAGCTTTCCAGATGTGATGTCCTTCTGTAAACACGCACACACATGGCATGACTTAGCAGAAAGGTACATGATGGTTTTTGGTTAGTACCATTACCTATCAAATTATTTCCACAATTTGATGCAATTTTATGCAATAAAACTTTGTAGAATTGTATAAATTTATCTACTTTTACTTATAATTGCAAATGCTTAAAACCGTAGTGTGGGCTGTCATACCTTAAGAAGGACATTGCTGACTAAGAAAAGGTGCAACGGAGGGCTACGAGAATGATTCCTGGTCTTAGAGGAATGTCTTATGAGGAGAGGTTAGCGGAGC
>JAODLC010000133.1:10538281-10560107 GCA_026781145.1 Hippopotamyrus pictus
CCCACCCCCCCCCCCCCCCCCCCCCCCCCTTGTTAGAAGATGGATGGATGGATGGATGGATAACATTTGAATAATACTGTCACCATTAATATCTTTTTACTATATTTCTCTTACTATGTAGCATTTCTGATTGTTATGCTGTACAACTGTACAAGACATCCAGCAAACCAAGGATGAAAGAGCATGTTGCCAAAGTAGGGGCATTAAGACCTGGGGGATGTTCCATAAAGCAAGATTTCTCGGTTAGCTGGGTTAACTTAAGATAGAAGCCATGATCATCCAATAGGAATGCTCCTTACCTAATATCGTATTGGACAATAAAAAGTTCTAGCTTAATTTAACCTAGCTAACTGAGAAATCCTGCTTCATGGAACACCCCCCTCCTTCGTGGAAAACTCCCCAGGGCTCTGTAAAACTCACCGCGTGTCTTCTCCATGAAAACCACTTTGGAGTCCAAGGTGAAGTTCTGTCCAGTCAGGATCATCTGCTGCCCCCCCAGAACTGAGCAGCTCTCTATGTCCTGCTTCTCAACCATCGGGAGCTCATAGGCTGACCTCTGGGCTGTGGTCAATGCAGGAGATGCATCATCACATCAGGTCAATTCTCTAGGAAACTAAATATGAAACCATTTGTGTAAAGTCTGTCTTCTTACCCATACTACTATATGCTGCCATTTGGCCAGTGCATTACTCAATAAAAGTCATACTGTAATCTCTTGAAGGCAGTAAAAATTATGGAATGAGTAAATATGCAAGCATCGAATCCAAAAAAATTTCAAACAATGTAACTGAGAGGCGAGTACTCGTATAGTACAGTTAATGAACAACAAGCCCACACACAATATAGTCTCTGTGTTTGTAACAATAAAAATATCTATCATAGGAAAGCACACCAGGAACTGAAAAGGTGTTTGTAAGGTAAAACAGCCTTCTAATAATAATAATAATAATAATAATAATAATAATAATGAACTGACCAGAATAAGTAGTTAGAACTGGATAGATGGGTGGGTGGATGGATGGATGATTAATTTGCAATTTTATACATGTTGCTTTTTTTACAAAACGTCTAATTTTTGTTTTTTTTTCTTCAGGGCAACTTGAACCCTGGGAATTTTTTTTTTTTTTTAAATCCCATCTTGTTTGCTATATGTGGTGAAAAATAGGTGTATGTATGTCAGGGAGTCAGTGACGTGATGCGACCTACAGCACTCGATGGCATCGGACGCCACTTGCAGTGTGACAAGCTGGCCGCCAGGCTGAGGTACGTAGACACGGAACACCAAGCGGACGCATGTGTTTTTACGTCCGACATCCGTCTCGCCTTTCCTCAGCTCGATATCTGCGTTCTTCAACTTCAAGATGCCCACACAGTCGATACTGCCAAAGACACAGGAATGCAGTTGAGTGGTAGATGCTATATTAACAGTGATTAGTGTTAAATGATCATTTATGGCCGTTATTACAAGTAGATCTTATCATTACTCGCCTAATTGCTCAGCAGTAGTGTTTACTGTGACCATGACAGTGTGCTTCACAAGATCCCAAGTAACCCTAATGCTAAGTACTGGGAAGAATTAACAAAGCACCTTGTGATTCAATGGGTTAGGCATCTGTGCCCATATCCAGAAGGTCACCAGTTTAAATCCTGTAGCTAGCAGAGTGATCATATGTCTTGAATTCCAGGGATGCTGGGTAAAATGGCTTACCCTGTGTTTTGACCCCAAGATTCGCCCTCACCTATATACCCGAGTGTTTCATATGTGCCACTTATACCACACAGTTACTACACATTTGACTTGCACATTTTTACTTACAGACATACTTTCTTCCCCCAATGATTAAACATTTTGCTTAGACGTGACCAAAGCCTCCATCGTTATCTTGGAAATTGCCCATTACTAAGCCCAAAGGCCAGTTATTAATTTAATATAGTCCACTGCTAAGCCTATAGGGCAGGTTTTTGTTGTTTTAAGTGACGTTAGTTAGTTATTATAATAGCATATTGATTTACTACTGTGACTCCCCTGACAGGCATTACATACGCAGCTATAGAAAATCAAACAACACTCTTCTGGCCAATCAGATTCAAGAATTTTAAAGTGTGGTGGTTTCAATGAACCTATAGAAACCGCACACTCTCAAAAGGAATTCCTTACATGGCTTCCATGTTTTTCTTGGGCTCCAATGGTATCTCCAGAACTTTTGTTCCATGGACCATCTTCTCAAGGCTGACAGTGTTGACGGTCTTGCCTGTGATGCGGTGGACCTGGTAGAAAGCATGCGGCTTGAGGACCCGTTCGTCAGCTGTGCCAATGAAAATGTGGAGCTTCAGAGGGTCGTGACCTCGGTACCCATGGAGCTGGAAGAAAATATTATCAGATCAGACCTCATTAGCTGCAGATCAGACCTCATTAGCATCCCTAATATATCAAGAGAAGGACCTGGCTGTTTTACTCATAAGTGTAGAATTTTACCAAAATGGCCCGAGAAACACATTTGTCTACATACAATTCTTCACAAACATAGTACCAAAAACATTAATCTTACATTTTTTATTTTATTCCATGGGAAACAACCAAGTAATTTTGCATTTATAAAGATGAGAGTAATCTTGACTCTGCTCATCTGTATTAGGTAAGAGGCTATGAGTGTGACATCACCGTACAGTAAGGACATTTTCTGCCAATTCAAATATTTGCATTTTCATATCTCATTACAATTCCTTTGAAAGCAAGAATCAAGTAGAATAATGAATCAGACAGCTAATCAGAGACCAAATGAATGTGAAAACTGTGCATTGATTGCTGTATTGCAATTTGTTAAAAGTTCCCACTGAAATACTAGTATCACCAGATGCAGTAACATGCAAAAGCATCATTAAACACATAGCCCTATTTAAAGTTCAATATTCAGAAAGTGAAAAGAAACATGCATAATGTGAGATTTAACTGCCAGACTGTTCTTCATGTCATATTTCCTTAAAACGTTTTTGCACATTTGCATAATCAAATAACCTGTGTGCTACTATTAAGCACTTGAAATGCCCGGGGAAGCATCAGATGCTGCAGTGAAAAGAAAAAAAAACAAAACAAAAAAATAGACGCTCTGCTCATAAAGTAATGTGCAAAATAAAGGTGACACCTTATACAGCAGCAGCAACTCATACACAAACTGAGATACTGAAAAACTGGAGGAGGAGGAAGCAAGTGGAAACCACAAAGTACAAACCTGCAGCGAGTAAAGTGTCTGTCTTAGAAGACTTCAAAAAAACCCATGTAAATCCAAGTAGAAATACTGCTTACAGCTAAGGGGCAACTTATTGAATTTCAGTTCCTCTAAACCGAATTTACAGTTCAGCTTTTGACTTAAAAAGTGCATAATGCAATATGCAATCATATTAGTCTGCTTGGTGTTGTGTAAAGAAACATTATTTAAGAAACAGATTCCAGCTTCAAGATGCACAAGATAAAATAAGTAAACTGTCACCTAATCTGTATATTGCCAAGCTAAAAGGCTGAATTATGGAAGGAAATTGGAAGATGAATGGAAATTTGTCTTATGTTATGTACACATTTATATATCTATGATAATTCTTTCTTTTAAACTTGTCAGTTACTAGGTTACTTCAGCAGAGAAGATTTCACTGGATAGTATATCGATCATTTACAGACTTTTAAAGTTATGAACTACAGCTGAAAATGGGCAGAACAAGCTATATATACACACACACACACACACACACAGCTCACGGCATCACAGCGTATTATGGTTTTTTCCACTGATCAAAGCCGCAATGGTGCTTCTCTGTGTCAGATTAAAGTTAGAGATAAGTGAGAGAGCAGCAGGGAGGATGTTATACCCCAGCGGGGGTAGAAATGGGACGCAAGAAAAGACCAACTGTGACAAAAGTCAATGACACTTGTCCTGATTCAGACATTGTTGGTGTTATGTAATTTTAATAATGGCGGAAGCCTGGTAAATGAACAAATGACTGAGAAATAGATGGGAACAAGGCCAAGCGCTCATTTGTTTACATGACACAGATGAATCACATAAAGACAAAAAAGGAGTATAAATCTGTGTAAAATACCACAGATATTCAGTAGTGAGGTTATACTCTTGTGTAAATAAACTGGTATGTGTCATACTGAATCATAAAAAATATGACAATAGGGACTGTTAGCTTGGGATAGCTCCTGAAAAGGGCCCTTTATGATTAACAAACTTAGCACCAAAAAACATACGTAAGCATCATCAGAAATATTTTAGATGTACATTAAATTAATCAGTGGACATTTGAAACATCAATTCCTCTCAAACATACAAGGTTGCCAGAGTAACCCTACATGTAAACTAAAAAATTTATATCAACAACCTCTCTTCTTGTCTTTTTCCAGATTTCTCAAAAATGCTCAGTTTAAGTTTAAGGGTGAAAGATTACTAAATTTCACCATGTTAACCATTATAGAAGATATAGAAGATTCTCTTATTCTTCAATACATTCTTGTATAAGACTGGAATCACAATAAGGGGCACCTGCATAGATACAACCCTGGCACCTTGGTGCACTCATGCTATGACATGCTGCCACACTCACGCAAGCTGGAAGAAATGTGTTGAACATTTACTCTACCTGCACCACTGGGTGGCCTCCTTCAGGTGCTTTGACCGCGCCCCTGCTGCCCTCTGTCTCGTATTGGGCGCGATGGTGAGGCTTTGGCTGGACCTCCACGCGGAGCTCATAGGGATCATGGCGGCTGGGAGCTGGTCTCTCCAGTGGGGACTGGGAGGTGACCGAGAAGCTGTGGAGAGAGGACAGAAAAAATATTAACCAGGAAGACAAACACCATACTTTTCATTTAGGCTAAAACTGCTGCGTAAAATGAGAGACAGCAATGCCCCCACTCAGACCTGGAGGCCAGCCGCAAAGCAGACTCCTCCCAAAGCACTGACTAAAACCAAATACTCTCAGTATTGGACCCCTTAACATTTTGATTGACAGCCCAACCTGACAATCAAGCCCAAGTCTACAGATAGCTCAGATCTTCCCCTTGTCCTTTTAGCTTAGCAAGATATCACTTTACTTCTCTTTATTTTTGCCCCTTTCCATGAACTACATCTACATGGCACTAATTAACTAAAACTGAAAAGGATTCTTTTTATTTATTTGTGTATACACTGTTGGAAAAAAACGTGCCTTTGAGGGTACAGTTACTTGTGGCTGGGGCTGTACCCTCAAGGGTCTGCCAATTGTACCCTAGCTGTAGGTAAATGTACCTTTTAGTCTAATTTAAGGTACTTAAATGGACTCTGAGGAACATTTTCATACCATTGGGGATACAACTGTACCACGGCTGTACCCTTTCTCCTGTCAGTGTGTTCTGTTGATCTGACAACTTTTTACAACATAAAAGCACAGAGTACCACTTTGAATGTTAATCTGCAGGATTCCACACGCCGGATGTCAGAGTGCTAATCAAAACCATAGTTCTGGGGGTGTGAGACCGAAGCACAGTGCCAGAAGAGGCGGGAGGAGGAGGTCCGATCACCCTCTAACCCATCACGGCACGGGGCCCACTGCAAAACTTTCCAAGGGGGACTCCCTCCCATACTCCGATTCAACACCCGCCCCCCTACCCCCACCGTGGGACCCCTGCTGTAAGACCCCTCCTCCACCCCTGCACGGTACTACGCACTTAGCCACTGAGTCCAAATAGTTAAATTTGTGCAAAATGCAGCAGATTTGAAGCCATCTGTTCTCATGTAATTTGCGTTCAAACAAAACAGAAAATGTAGCCGGTGACATGAATGTGCTTTTTATCACCACATAAATTTGCCCAAACAAAAGACTATGGATGGCTGACATATGACAGTTAAATGGCACATCAATCCATCCTGTTCCATATTTGATTACCTGCAGATGCCAGGGAGAAGTGGACTGGGCCAAGAAGTTGGCATGACATAATAAGACTCCGTCATCGATGCGGTCCTCGTGTCCTGTTGGTAGGAGGACCCTTCCGGTAGGATCCCAGGGTACGACAGATAGTCGACTTGGGTCTTGCTGACCTTGGTGGGGGTGTAATCCAGGGAAACGGCTTCGAAACCATTGGCACTGTGGGTCAAGCTGGCGGAGGGGGCATGGATGCTGGTTGAGTGTGCCTCATGGCCGCCCAGCTGGGGTGATGAATCACGGGAGTGACTGGGGCTGTGGCACATCTCATAATTGCGCTTGCCTTGTGGGGAACTGCTACGGGAGCCAGCCCGGGGGGAAGGGGACCGGGCCCCCCGAGAGCTGTCATCCAGCAGGCTGGTGCGTGGTGAACCCCCGGGGGAGGTGTGAGGGGAGCCCGAGGCTGGGTGGAAATTTTGGAATCCGGAGTACAAGTCTGCCAGCACCTGGTTATTAGCAGGGGACACACATGGAGAGGCCCAGGGGGACGGAACATCTGACTGGCAGCTAGTGGAGGAATTGCTACTGGCAGGACTTGGGCAGGCTGGCTCCCGGTAGGCGCTGCTCTCATGCCGAGGGACAGGCAGCGAGTATCCTGGGCCAGCGGGTGCTTGGTCCCCCAGGGAGTTCCTACTCTGATGGTACTGCTCGTGCGATAGTGTAATCTCAATCCTCGGGCTCGGAGCAGCTCCCCCGGGTCTGTAGTGCTTGAGGTATGTCTGGTCATCATACCCCGCAGCGCCCTCAAGGAAAGGGTTGTCACAGGGAGATTGGCCACGAGCCTTGACATCTTCGGAGAAGACCCCCGCGTGAGGGTGCATGGGCCCTAAAACAGAACCGGAGGCATTCGGGGGAAAAATGATTGCCTCATCTGCAAGGAAATATGGGGTGGACATTGAACATCGGTCTGGGGGGTTTAAAAATAAACAGTACACCTGAGTAACCGTACAGTAGCTGCACTGATACGTCAAAACACTATCGCACATACACATTGCAAACTACACCAAATAAAAGTGTCATATAATAGTACGGAAGAAAAGGATGTTATTAAATGTTACTAATAACATTCTGCTGCTTTAAAGTCAAATGCATCCTAGGAACATGTCAACTGTGAAGCTTATCTTTAATGATTCTGTATATAAATTTAGATAACGAAATAGAATAAATGTTGATAAATTAAAACGTTTGTTTATTAAAAAACAATACAAGTTTACCAGGTGCCTTTTTAAATATACACGACAGATTTTATTACTTTGTAAATCAGCCTATATGGCTCATTACTTTTCAAAAACGATAAACAGTTTCAAAAACTGCCTGTACAGTACCATCGTTGCGTCAATAAAATAAATTTTCTCATGGAAAACAATATAAAATTGATATGAAATTATGTGAAATTAACTGACTGAGTTAATCCTCTTTTTTCATCCAGGTAACTGAAGTGCATTTATACGTATCGCACAGTAAACCAGTACAGTTATTCGATCACACTTTCACTTTTAACCTACCTACTAATGTAATTACATTACTATTTCGAATAACAGGAATATCACGATATCAAGGGAAGACAGGATCCATCACTTTAATTTTAACTTTATCTAATTGTACTAACCTTGTTCTTCCCCGTGGAAGCCGTACTCAAATAAAACATCAAATTCCAGTTCATCTTGTGCAGTATTTTCGGTAAACCCCAAAGAACTGGGATCTTTGTCTTTGTAAAAGGACGTCATCACTCTGACTTTTAATGAAAAACCAAACGAGTCGTAAGAAAAGTAAAATGCAAAATGGATTAATTATAATCTGCAAAAGTCTAGCAGTCACCCCAAAAAGAAATGTTATCGTCTCGCATCAGCTTCCTGTTTCGGTATAACCTTATAGGTGAGGACTACGCATATATTTAAACACAGGAAGGTGGAAAAGGCGGTGAACACCCACCAGTCAAAAGAAAATGACGAGAATTGCATAAAAATCAAATGCTTGAAATTTCAGTCTGTCACATAGCTTTGTATCACTATAACGTTGACTTCTGGACAGCTCGTGTAATTTATGCATAAAAATATGTATGGATAGTTTCACCGCCCCTGAGTGTTTTACAGAAAACATCCTGCTGATTAATGGCCGTCTGTATTTCAGTGGTTTATAATTTTTGTGTATGTGCTGCTATTAATATCACTACTACTGTTTATCTTATTATATTTATTATAGTGGACTATAATAATTATAGCATTTGATTCGTCACCTCATTGCTTTATTCGTGTTATTAAGTGAAAAAGTGATATTCTTGTTTTAGTCGCAGTACAAACATGGAAAAAAAACTTTCCAGTCTTCTTCCTTTGTATTTCTGTAGAAGCTTTTGGGATCTCCAGGGGAACTTTACGTTAACCCCCAGACTCAGCAGCATAGAGTACCGCAGAGCCTACAATGGTTCATTTTGATCTGTCAATGCATTTAACTGATTCAACATTATTTTCGCCGAGCTGCCAGATTGCCTGGTGTGTTGACAGTAAGAACAGTGATATTATCTTAACAGTGTTGATACGGGCGTCCAATCTGTATAAATCTATGGCTTAAATGTTTTTGCTATTCTGGTAGGTTAGTNNNNATCATCCTACAATAGTGTTTAAGTTTTAATTAACATTATTATGTCATTCCTAGATCTTATCCAGAAAGCTAGACATGTTTTAAAAATGCGTTTATCAACAGGAACTCTAAATTTAGAAAACCTTTTTCTAAAGGTTAGTTGTAATTAGTATCTTAGTTGTAATTGCCAATAACCAATATTGTAAGTTTTTTATTATCGTTTAGTTCATTTTAATTTTATATTTATAGACTGATAGTGTTTTATCTCTTCTCCATACAGACACAAGAGTAGTAACTGTTTGCATTCGTCGTTATTGCTTGATCACTACTCGTCACCTAGTGTAGAAAAACTCATTTCACAGTGTTGTACCTCAACGGTACTTATAAAATACTATCAACCATAATTTTAAATGCTAGCAAAGCTGTAACCATCATTGTTTAAAGCATGACATTATTATATAATGCACTGGCACACGCACCAGCAAAAAGTATGTAGGTAGGCCACCATATATCCTGACCTCTGCGTCCTGGGCAATTTCACGTGGTTCCTGCAATGAGTATGACAGTAGGAGTGATGTAGGATGCAGGATGTAGGATGCGAATAGCTATGCCATTTTGCAGCACTGTGCGTACACTTCGGAACAGGGAGACATTACAAGACAGTTTTGCTTAAGACATTCTGACATTAATTGCTATGCTGACTTTTTCCCAGCATTGAACCAGGAACAATATTAACTTAAGATAGTCCACAGAAAATAATTTATATGCTGTTACGAGAGTCTTAGTGCAGGTACAACTAAAAGATTTTAAGTAAAAATTAATTGAAATATTGTATTAGTTCTGCTCTTCTTGTGCATTGCTGAAGGTGTTCATTTCACAAACAGTTTATTTTAAAAACACTGCCTGTATTGCTTCACTTAGTAGCGTATGATAGACTACTAGCTATTCAAACCATCCCATATTAGATATGGCCAATGCAATTCATGAGTCCATCGAGATTATTGATGACTGCTGTCAGTCTTTTGCAGAAATCACCACTTCTTTTTAAGCCATAGATATAGTCACTACCATTAGGGAAGTTATAGCGGCTGCCAAGGCAACTTTGCTGGTAGAACTAACCGAAACAGGAAGTTTTTGTCTTCCCTCTAATTTGTTAACAGGTAAGCTAGTTTGAAAATTTTTCATGGCTTTATTTGGGACTCTGAATACTATGTCGGCCTAACCTTTTCTTTTTTGCATGTGTGTTCAGTTATTAAGTTATTGAATATAGTTTAAAATTATGGATTTCTACCACTGGCCAAGATTTTATGCATCATGTATTACAGAAACACCAGTTAAATTAAATATAACCGCTGTTAAATTAGCTTATTTATCAGTTTTGTATTAAGCCCCCTATTTCCCAGCACTTCTCTGTTATACTGTGAATGACCAAATGCTTGCCAGCGTTTTCTGGTTGCGGCAGACATAGGGGAATCCTAAACATGGAATCTATTTGTGTCTTATTTGTTATTTGTATGAAAAGTCTGTGTGGAAAACTTGCATGCAACCAAAATAACATATCACATAGCAGATATAGGTAACTACGTGCAACATTCTATAATTTTTTTCAGGGGGACCTAATTATACCAGTAGAAATAAATGTTATCAGGCAATAGATTTATTGTTAAATGTGCTATAATTCCTACTATATGGGCTCACGGTATGTACACACTATATATGTTACTTGATTTGGCATGCCTTAATACTTAGCCGTCCATCCATCCATCCATCCATCCATCCATCCATTTTCTATACCTCCTTGTCCTATTTATGGGTTCATTAAATAAAAAAGTACTAAAGAATGCTAAATAATGTTTCTGAAAGAAACATTCTTTCAGTAACTCCCATATTAATCCTCGCAATCAAGATCTATATCTTAAAACTGACTTCTATAATTTAAACTCCATTAGTGGGGTGTTACCTCCTTCGGGAGTTTTAAGGAGTTGTAAAGACTCTATGAAAAGTATTGTCTACAAAGCAAGCAGTTCTTCTTAAGTGGGAAAGCATTTGGCTATGAACTAGTTCGTTTTGAATAGTAGTCCCACTGCTTAGCCAAACTCAGTGTAATGCTGATGGTCATTAAACCTCTTTAGGATATCCTGTTTCTGGAGGAAAGTGACACAGAGATGAAAGACATAACAAGAAGTAAAAATAAATTATGGTATCTAGCAATTTTGAGGATGGGAAGAGAGAACATTTCTGGAAGTATATCTGAGACAGACGTTTGTCTGAAGGTGGGTAATTCTTTAGCTCAGGTTTCTCTAGAAGCAACTTGGAACACACTGAATACTGGGAAATATAAAACAAATTAACCCTCTACAATCCTAATGTTGAATGCCTATAATCTTTTATCACAGAGCACCTAAAACAATGATATAATGCCAGGGTATTGCTACAGGGAAGATTTACTAGATTGTTTTTCAGTTCCACCATAAGAATATTTTTAGCGACCCTGCAATTTCTCATTGCAGACTGTTTCAACCAGTAGCAAATGCACATACTTAATCTATGATCTTCAAATGGGGAAATGAAATTAATCATATTAAGGAAGTCAGAAAGAAGTCAAAGTCCTTTGAATAAGCGATGAGTCATTATCCAGTCTAGGTTTGCAGGATAGCCCAACTGTGATGTTTTTGGCCTGTAAATTTTCCTCTGCCTTTTCAGACAGACTTTGGCTCCATGTGACGGACAATGAATAGATGAGTGATGATTTAGACAATGCAAATCCTATGTGGTACTCTTGGATCTGGCATCCCCCCACCATCCCCTGTGCCTCCTTGGATACTGTCTAGATTTACCACAGCTCTGTACCAAAAAGCTCATCCATCCATTTTCTGTAACTGCTTGTCCTATTCAGGGTCACGGGGGCAGTCTGGAGCCTATCCCAGAGGCTACGGGTGCAAGGCAGGGAACAACCCTGGATGGGGCACCAACCCATCGCAGGACACACTCACACACCAGGCACTTATGTTGTTAGACTGGGGGGGGAACTCCACAACAACCCAGGGAGAGCATGGCAGAGACTCAAACGCTGGAAGTGTGAGGCAGCAGTACTAACCACTGCACCACTGCGTCAAAAACACATTCCAGCAGATGGAGAGAAGCATGATAGACTCAGACTGACCGAATTGTAGCAAACTTAATAACTGTTATCTGAAAAGCTTCAACATTAATTTCTGGCTAATGCCGATAGCCGAATATTTCGAATATTGACACCAGTACTAATATTGATAGCAATTGTTTGGGAGGTTCTGCTTAAATTTTAAAGTTTAAAGGGACGCTTGACCCAAATAAATAAAAAGATAATAATAATAATTACATTACAAAAATACGCAAAAGTCTTTATTGTTGGTAAGAAAATACCAAGTCTGGCATACAACAACAATCCCAGAAGACGACATTTTGTAACTTTGTACATCTAACATATTTATAACATTTATAACAGAGAAGGGCTGATCATCAAGTGCGACTCCATAATTTTCAGAGTAACATCTCTTGAGTTTTCACTATCTGCATTGAATTTTCTTTTGCTGTTAAACACTTGCATTACTGGCATCCATCCATTCATTTTCTATACCCACTTTGTCCTATGCAAGGTCGCCGGGGTCCACATGATGGCGCCATCTTGCAACATACACTTTCAGCAACTCAACTGACAAAGGATTTTTATCAAGATCAAGAAACAAAGATTTCTGTAGGTATTTAGATAGTTCCTCAAAATAAATAATATAATGTAATTAAACACTTAAGTGGTTCCTTAGGCTAAGGCTTCTTCTGCAAAGGATTCTTCACAAATTGCCAAAAATCAGCAAAACTGTATATGTACTGAATAACAACAAATTTCCCTATATTCCTATTAGTAATATATTATAATTTGATAAACAGTCCCAAAGCCCATGCAAATGAATACATTTTATGCATTTGCTCCTTAGACCTGCTCCTACATTTACTTTCTGTCTTTACTGTATGCCTTCTTTTTAACGCTCTCAGTTTTTGGTGTCGCACAAAAAAAGAAGTTTAGGAAATGTCCACTAGGTGGCAGTACTAAGATTATACATTTAGATGAGAAGGCGTCACCACATGACATGCCACCTCCTGAAGCTTGCCTGCAATTGTGCAGCTGTGGCATTGTGTGGGCTGAATAGACTTCTGCACATAAACCTTAACATTCCGTTCCTTGCTAATATGCTTGGTGGGAGTGGAATGTGCTAACTGCTAATTTCAGGCTGTCAATAATAAACACTTGAACTGACCTTTCACTATGAACTGGACGACCCTGCTCAGCACACGTGTAACATGCTTCCTGTCAGTGGGAATCTTTATTCCCTGACAGAAGCAGGGACTGGGTATTAGAAATGATTACCACTTTTTAATCAGTATAAAGTGAATGTTTAATAACAACAACAACAATAATAATAATAATAATAATAATAATAATAATAATAATAATAATAATAATTTCCTCTGAAATGATTGAAGGTTCTGTTTTTCTTTTTTTCATACATCATGTTTTATATATCTGTCTTCAAATTACTACTGTGGAATAAATGTAGAGAGTTCACGGCTTTTGATAAAAAACAGGTTGGGATAACAAGTTTGTGGATACAAAGTCTAAAGAGGCGTTCCATAGTTCATGACATGAGACCTTCAGGAGGTGTTACACAGAGAAATCGATCAGGATGAAAGAAATTCTGTACACAAAAATGGAAGAAATCGTCCTTGGTAGCTTGATTGCAGGGGAGTTATCAGTGATGACATCAACATGTGCCATTCAATGAGTGGCCCCACTGCATAGGTCACTGGTGTGTGAGTGCAGACATCAATGGAGCATTGTGGGGGATTATTAGAGTGAGTGGCTTAAGATTCACTGTCTGAGATCAGCATCAGCGGCAATTCACCTATTTTTAAAGCCATTGAGACTATTGCCCAGCAAATTGTCCAGAATTAATATGCCAAAATACAGCATGCTAAATTGTCTTAATGATGCATATTTTTTCATGTTTAAATGTGAAAAATAGATGGCATAGATTTATAAATTGAAGTACACAGACCATTGTTAATTTCATGAGCCTCTCAGTTTGATCTAACACCTTTTGTGAAAGATGATCATTTTATACCATTAGTCAATTCTTAAACATGAGATCTGCACTCGGGCCAGTGAAGCTGAGTATAACAAGATCAGTCACGGAAATAAGGCTTTTCTGAATCATAAAAAAATGGCCAATAGCAGCCTAAGTAAGTTCAAACTAGTTGGGTCACATCATTCAGGCTTTAGAACTGTTGATCACACTGAAGCACCAGTTTTTAGGGCTGTTAATTGCACTAGACTATCTTCTGACAACAGCTCTTATCTCTGCTCCTTGACCCAAGTGAGGCCTTCAGTTACACAGGCCTATTAAACTATCCATCAGGTTTCACCCGACCTTTTTTAAACGGATCCAAATGCTATTGCCTTAAATAGTACTGATTTTAATTAGCTTATTCTTAATTTCAATAAAAAAAAAACACAATTTTATTAAAAACAAACAATTGAAGTAAAGCGTTCCAACAGAGTCTAAAGTCGTAAGCTATCTTTTCATGTGCAAATTTCTGCCCCTCACTTTTGAGACTCACTGTAATCTGGAAAGAATGATTCGCTTGATTTTCGCTTGATTCACTGACAGCTGTTCTATCCATCACTACATTAATTTTATAATCATTTTGTAACCAAGATGGTGATAAATGTCGCAATTTTAAACAAACAAGAAAAAATCCCAAAAAAGCTAGCAGAATGTTAGCACATTTATGCACGTATTTTTAAAAGTCATCGAAATAGCTAATAGATTACAGATGACACAACAGCAGACCATCAAGGGGCAGCAACCTTGGAAGGGCCCATAAGCCCCTGATGAACTCAGGCTATTGGTTAATATTGTTATTATTGCACAAATCCAACATCTTGGCTTCTCGTGCTTCGCAGAGAATTTTTGTTCTTCTGCTCCCCCTAGTGGCAGCGCGGACAACGCGCAAATGTTGGAAAACACTTCTCGGCAGCCCTGCCACCTATGCCCCCAAGCTGCACCTGATTGCTGGTGTATCAGAAGGTTAATGTTACCAAAGAGCAATTGAAACCGGAGGCCACTCACAGAGGTATTTAATGTCTGTGGGGCTGCAAATGATCTGAGTGTTTGATTTCCATCCCTGGGCACGGAGGTCAAACGGTACAATTTCCTTTTTTTTTTTTTTCTTTTGCTTGGGGCTCCTCTCCTTGCAGAGGTAGCTGGAGTTCATTCTGGAGAACATGTTTACCTTCCTGAACTCTGCTTTAAAACCTGGCTTCCTAAAAAAAAAAAGCAAGGGGCCTCAGTTTCCATTGTTGCCCAAAACTGGGAAGTCAAGTAATTAGTGAAGCAATGGTAAAATAGCATGAGAACTTTCAGATTTCCTGGCTGGCTGGCATTATGGAGCTCTTGCCAGGTCACCACGACCACTAAACACGGACTAGCCAAGAAACACAACGCATCGTAAAAGAGCCGACATTCAGAGGGAGCTTCTCTGAGATTTACAGTGTGCGTTGGGCTTCCAGGACACAGCATTTCACTGAAAGTCGTTAAAGAGCTTCTGCTCAAACATGTGTTTATAACAGACTGAGAACATGTGAGTCAGATTTCAACCTTCCTTTCCAAGACCTTGAATCCCTGTTATGTAAGGGGATTTACATGGTACAGCTGCTGTAAACTCCAACATAGCTGTTTGTTTACTGTTTCATACTACATATAATCAGAGATATGAAAGGAAGACACAATATTTACAGCCATTTTAATCATTTTAATAATAATAACAATAGCAACAACAATAATAATAATAATAATAATAATTGTTATTATTATTATTATTATTTTGTACTTAATCTACCTAATCTTATAAATATTCAAGAACCAAAACACTAACCCTGGACTGTAAATACAAAAATTTCTCCAAAAAATAAAGGAGCCAATATCTGACTGCTGTTTTATGAGTCTGTTTTGCCATGACGTCATTAACAAGTTTCCCATGAGCGTGTACCCTCTCACCCCCCTCCTCTGTCCTTCTCACACTGCCCCTCCCTAAGTACTGGCGCGTTCCGCAAAGACAATGGAGGTGCTGGCAACACGTTGGACAGATCCAGTTGTGGTGACACACCCTGGAAGTTATGACAGCAGCACCATGCGTACAATACCCATAAATAAGGATGAACTTTTGAAGGATGCACTCTGTTAAGTACACACTGCTCCATGTGCTAACACCATGTACAGAGAAAGATGGCAGGAAGATTTATTACATGTGACAAGATACACCACGTTCCTGCTATGTACGTCAGTGGGAAACACTGAAGGCTACAGAATTTATAATGACAGTCTCTGTATTAAAACACCATTTGGTATAATAAATAATTGTAATTGCTATAATTAATTAGTATAATTAATTATTTTCCCTGTAGTATTCTTGTCCTGAACACCTGGCAACTTGCACAGGTGAATGACTAGGGGAGTTAACCAGAGATTATCCTAGGATTGCATTTTAACAAAACACACCACAGTCATCACAAGATTTAGTAAGTTATGGCAGATTCAACAGCCAATCTTTCACTGAAGAGCCAAAACCTTCCTAATTTAGACAAATAGGAATGGCTACATTAAACCTACGTTAAACATTAAGCCTTAAAACGTTAATATATAAATCGGCTTCGTGCTTAAACCTATTGCACACAATTTAGCAATGATATTCTTACTATGGCGATTGACAACCATGCCTAATTTCAGACACAATAAGCTGTTTTGGAATTAATTCATTTATTAATTGAACAGTGGCAGGGTAATGATAATTAAAAACCTTGACAAAATGGTGCTTTGACCTTTAACTACACATTTGTAACTATGTGCTTATTGCATTTGTTTATGCTAGGAAAATACTCAGACGCTTTGTAGGTTTAGTTGTATATCTGATTTTTTCCCCTCCACAAATATTCCATACTTGCTCATTTGTTTTTGACATCTGCACATGCTCCATCTCACATAGTGACTACATAATTAGCAGCACACAGTCTACCAGCACATTGTATTTACGATTTCCTTGAACTAGGCTTCTGCTTTAAGAGTGTGGTCTGCTCTGAATCATGTAGCGCATGCCTTTCTGATGTAATATTGCATACGTTCATTCTGCTTAGGGCTGAACTGAGGTCTGCGAACAGTTTCCAAACACACTGAGACAAGCCTGTGTCATAGTAAAGGGGAAAACATTAAACAATATTATGTTACTTTTGCTATACTCAGGGTAGCAGTCTTTCTATTAATTCTTTCAATCACTTCTTTAAATATATAATGTGTTTAAATATACATATATACAGTACTGTGCAAAGGTCTTAGGCTAGCAAAGAAGATGTTTAAATCATGTTGGTCTATATATCTGTCAAAGTGTGTTAGCTCAACTTATCTCCTGAGGGAAAGCTTTGTTCTTCTAGCCATCAAACAAGATAACAATAACTGCTTGGAGAACAGAAAGCATTTTTTATAGTGTTTCCATTGATTTGCGTATATTCTTATATGTTACATGATGTTTTTGTCTGAGCAAATATTTATTAATTACCCAAATAAATAGCTTTAAATATCTTCTTTGACAGTTAAATACTGTTTCGCAGTACTGTATAATATTATGTATTAGAAGAAAATGTGAGTAACTGATACTGGCTAATCACAAACTGCAGCAGAAACATGTGAAGACGTTTGCCAATTGAGGGATGGGCTGCGGCGCCGAGTCCTTCTCCCGATGTTATTGCAGTGGCAGAGGGTAATGTACACATACGTCCAGAATGACGACGTGTTTGTCCGAAAGCCCTTGCTGAACTTATTAACCCTAGGGCATTAGTCACTGTGTACATATCTATATGTTTGTGAAATTATTTGTACTTTTAATACATTTAGATCGATTTGCTATGCAGCTATGTTAAAACATCTAACTGCGTTTATTTTAACATAAGATCTAAATATGGAAATATGGTGAAATAATGAATAAAACGACTCACAAGACATTTTGAATCTGATACAAAGGTATATCCCTATAGTTAACACAGCAACATTTATATAAAGCATGAGTCATATACTTATAAAGATCTCAGTCAAAGTATTCTTGTTCCTAGGTTGTAGAAGTCTCTCATTAGTACGAACTAGAATGTCCTGGTCACTTTTGCACCCAGTAACTGCTTTGGGGTTGAAAGTCCTAGGGTTACTAAGGTTTTGTCAATAGCCCTTTAAGGAAACTTGCTAACCATGACCCTTGATCAGGTGAGTACAAACAGCAGCTGAATTTTAGAGGAGCATGCCTTGGATAGGTGGGAGCAGGGCTGATGGGCTCCAGCTGCTCAGTTGTTCTCTCATTCACTGGTGACTCCATATCCAAGGCTACCTCTTACACAGTAAGCCACCAGTCCTTCAGTATATAATAATATTAACAGATGCACACAGTGGTTCTTTGCTGGGAATTGTATTAAAACTGGGAAGGAACTGTATTCATTTTATAATATTTCATATTTTTTATAGCGAGTATAAAGATATTTTTCTGCCAAAACCATCTTTTTAGCTTCATTTCTGGGAGGCCACTGAAGCCGTATCAATACATTTTTTTTTTTTTTACAAAACCATGTGTGTCACAATTATTGGCATCCTGGCACTTAGTACATCATATAGCTTCCCTTTGCCAACAGAGACTTCTCCTACAATGCTTCATGAGACTGGAGAATACAAAGAGTCTGAGGTCCTCTCTTCTGGACTGCGCCTTCTTCGGTCAACCCCCATGGTACCATTAATCCTAACAAGGTTCCCAGGGCCTTTGGAGAACAGAAACACCTCACAACATTACAGATCAGTTACCATACTTAGCCATGGGAATCCAGTTCTTTCCTGAATAATATGTTTTTCACCAAACCCACCTTGTCTGTTTGCTGCCAAATAGCTATATTATAGTATCATCTGACTGTAGGACTAGCCAAGGTTCCAGTAGTGTGTAGTGAGCTCCTGGCATTTATGTTTGTGTCATGAAGAAAGAGAAGGCTTTCTTCTGGCATGCCTTCCAGATCATTTGTTGGCATGGAGGTGGCATCTAATAGTAGTTTTGGAAATCTTGTGTTGAGTACCTGAGAGCATCATAATTTTTATGATGTTACAAACAGTAATGCTACTAATGCTAAAAATGAAATATACCAATGCTAGCAATGAAAAACAAACAGTAAAAACTGGATGGTCTCAATTCAGCAATAGCTGAGGGCTAATATGTAACACGGGGAAGATGAGGGGGGCTTTCTAGCAGGCTCTTGGAAGTCACCAGACGACATTTCCGAGGGTAAATGTGTGAGAAAAGCATCAAAAAATTGATTATATTATATTTAGGGCTGTCAAAATTAACGGGTTAATGCGAATTAATCCATCATGATTAATCTGATTAGAATTTTTAACGCAATTAACCCATCTGCAGCGCAGAATGACTCAAAATCCCTGAAATGTCTCTGTCAACCCATTTTGTGCAGTTTTGTTGCATTCCATTTGCTCTGGGAACTCGCATTCCGAGTCGGATTCTGAGTTATGAAGCCGGAAGTGACAGCATGCACGCTCCCGTTTCTCGGAGATCCGAGAAATATCTCGGAGCAGCACAGAGGATCCTGAGTTCAGAATCCAAAATGGCTGCGCCCTTTATCAACAGAAGGGAAAGTTGTAGTTTTATACTGTTTAAGCACTACTTTTCATTTGTGGCTCATTAAATCGGTCGCACACACTATACCGTCCAACTTATCTGTGGACGAGTTGCTATGGAGTTTCATACGTAAAGCACTGCGCACAATGTGTTATCAAGCGATATTGCTAACAACGGCAATTAACCGGGCTATTTGTCAGCTTTACGATACTTCGAGCTAATTGTAAGTGAACGAAGATAAAGACCATTTAAACTGAGGTACATTAAATCCGACAAGTTGTCCGGCTAAGCAAAAAATCTTGCTTTTTGATATGGGTCCATGGTGTTGCACTTCTGTGGCAGATGGAATGCATCTGACTCGTGTTCAAGATATTAAATAAACATGTTAAGTGCATATATATTCCTTTTTTGAGTCTGTTTGCTCATGCAAAATGAAATGCAATTAATATAGATTAAAAATGAATGATATTTAATCGTGATTAATCTGAATTAATCCACAGCAACCCCGTGATTAATCTGATTAAATATTTTAATCATTTGACAGCACTAATTATATTGTATTATATTATATTATTGTAAGGAAAAGTAGTAAAGATGCCCCAATGTTCTTGGTTGATCATTTGAATACAGACAGTGTGAGCAAGTTATGATCATGGGGGGAAGTCTGGGAGACAATGGGGGTTCCAGTCAGCATCACTAGGGTGCTAAGGAAGATAATTCAATTGAGAGTGGCCAGAGAAGTGACTGAGCTACCATTTGCTCTCACGGGAAATCTCTGTCCTGTCCTGTCCTGTCCTGTCCCATCCCTGTCTCAGGATCCTCACACTCCAGGGGGTCACTCTTTAGATGCAAATGCAGTCATAATAGTAACACACAGCACCTTGGCCCTAATGAGCCAAGCTGTTGATTGTTTGTCCCTTGTCCCTGCCCTTGTGTTTCTCATTCCTGCTGCCTCTCATTTGCTCCCTCATTAACCTTGTATAAAAGTACTTCCCCATCCTGTGTTCCCCAGTCCAGTCATTGAAATTGTTTCCCCATATTGCCAGAGTTTAGCCTCTGATCTTGTTTTTTGCAGTTGTTCTTTTGAGTCCAATAAACCCAGTTTCACCATTCATTGGATAAGAAGTGATGCGAATTGGATGGATGGATGAACATTTTACATACTCAGCAGACTATTTTACCCAGAGGCAAACAGCACATTACAAACATATGTGCAGCTAGGTTGAACTTCCAGCGTTATTTTTCTGAATGTACCAATGATTTATTCAAATTCACATATAATATAAATTTAGAAAATGAAGCTGTTTTATGGCACAAATGGCACGAAACAAATGAATGAAATGAAATGAAAATATTTATTGTATCTTATTGTTATTTATTGTAGTTTATTGTTATTGCTTATTTTTTTGTAACAACCTCAAAAATATTTCTAGTGCCATGGACAGGCTGAATGGAGGACACAGGAACAGGAATCAGGGCCAACAAAGGAGGTTTATTTACATGAACTGAACTGGAAATAAAATGGGATCACAGGGGATCAATAGGGAGGCTAGGGCAAGAGCTACAGGAACACAATGTTAATAACGGAACTGGAGATTATTAGACTAAGAAGCACTTAAATACTGTAGTAACCAGGGAACAGACAGAAGGCAGTTGGGTGTGATTAACAGGAGGTCAGGAACACCAGGGAGGAGACAGGAGGGTCGGGCAGGGTAGGACACAAGACAGTACCCCCCCCATTGTGTGCTGGGTAGGGCACCAAGGGGCCACACAAAGGGATGAACAGACAGACCCCGGACACTGGGCAGGACAGGGCATGACAGGACAGGACAAAGCAGGACAGGGCAAGGAGACAGGGTGAGATCAGGCAAACTCTAAAACTGGGGCAAAGAACAGGCAGGGACCAGACCAGGGACCAACAGGAGAGACACGAGACAAGATCAGGAGTCAGGGATCGAACACTGAACCACAATGAAAACTCAGGAACAACAGAGATGGGAGGTGATACAGGGGCAGACAACACAGACCATATCTAAACAAGACTGGCACCAACAAACACCAGAGGGGCAGAGCTCCCTGACCAACAAAACAGGGCAGGACTGGACAGGGACACACCACACTAGGGTTGGGATGATGGAGCCAAACATGCAAGGCCAGTCGGGCAGGATCAGGGACCTGACAAACAGGACCAGACTCATGACATGCGGAGTGGACAAAAGCAATGTCAGAGACCATAGGGATAAAAAACAGACTACAAAAGACACACTACAAAACAGGACAGACAAGTGCAGGGTCAACCAGAGCAGGGACAAAGACACCAACAAGGACCACAAGCCAGGGAGAAATAAAGGTAGGACAGGGCAGTGAGACAAAAACTTGGACAGAATGAACGGGCTTGGCAGGGAGGTCCTTGGGACCCCCAACTGTGTGATACCGACCCAGGGACGCAGAGCCTTTTGGGCTTTGGGGGGTTAGGGAATCCAGGTGCCGCTAAGGGGTCAGTGGGGCTGGGTGGCGCTGAGGGGGCAGCCTAACATGGCTGGGGGGGGGGGGGGTA
>JAODLC010000133.1:10560207-10573866 GCA_026781145.1 Hippopotamyrus pictus
GGAACAGCAGGGCTGGGTGGCGACGAGGGGACAGCAAGGCAAGCACAGGAGGGCAACGAGGGACCTGTAGGGTGAGAGCAGAGATGAGGCCAGGAACAGGGACAGGAGGAGACAGGAGAATGACAGTGGCGACCCTGGATGGTGTGCCCTCATCTCCCTTTCCGTGCCCCTCTCTTGAACCTCTGCTGCAACCAGTGGCCACCTTGTGACTTGGGACAGGGGCAGTCCGAGTCCTGGGTGGGGGCAGGGGCCCACGGAGTGGATCCTAGGGCAAGACCCAGTAGGTCCCACTCCAAGTCCTCCAGGAAGGTGTTCTCTGGGTCTGCTCCCTCAGGGCTGGCTTGTGGCAAATGGAGGGTTGGCCTTGGGGCTGGTGGAGGCCAGAGGGGGGGAAAGTGGGTGCTGGCGGGACCTCAGCAGATGACAAGGCGGGCGCAGGTGAGAAATCTGGAGATGAATCGGGCGCAGATGAGGAGACCCGGGACAAGTCGGGCACAGGTGAGGAGGCTGGGACACTTTGAGGTATGCAGGACGAGGTCAGGATACCTTCAGGTGAACAGGACATGCTGAATGATTGAGGTGAATCCGGGAGGCCTGGAGATGGGCAGAATGGAACCATGAGGCCCTCTCTGGGACATCAGGCAGTGGGTCTAGCAGGGACACCTGGAGCCGGATGGAGCTGGGTCATTTGGAGATGGACATGGCAGAACTGGGCCACCCAGAGAAGGACAGGGCGAAACGCCCCTCTCTGGGTTGGATGCATGAGCAATGGGGCCCTCTCAGGGCCAGGAGTGACAGCGGGCTCTACGGAGCAGGGTGCTAGTGGTGCGATAGAGATATCACCCAGGCCGGGCGTTATTGAAACGGTGGAGACCTCTCCTGAGCTGGGTGCTAGCAGGGCAGCGGCAGCCTCTCCTGGGCCAGGCACTAGCGGAGCAACGAAGGCCTCACCTGTGCTAGGTGTGACAGCATCTCCTGGGCTAGGTGTGACAGCAGCATCTCCTGGGCCAGGTACTAGCAGAGCAGCAAAGACCTTGCCAGGCACAGTAGCAGCCTCTCCTGGGGCCGGAAGCTCAGAGTGCTGGCTGAAGAGCCCCCTAGGGGCCTGAAGTCAAGATTACTGCAGCTGCAAGGATGGGCCTGAGGACACAGCTGGGACCGAGACAGGCTCTCCGGATTTGGTGGGGATGTTACCGAGGTTGGGTGCGGGGGCAGTGACAAGTGGATCTCCTGGACTGGGAGCCTAGAGTGTGGATGAGGACCAGGCATATGGCAGCTTGTTAGAGCCACACCAGGGAGGGGACAGGAGGGTCAGGCAGGGCAGGACATGACAACTAGAATATATTACGCAATTTTTAAAGACTGTAAAATTAAGATGATAGATCTTTATTGTCACTATTACAGAAATAGTGAAAAATAGTTTTGAAGGATCACTAGCTCTAATATTTAATTAAAAATACAGAATAAATGTTTACATCCAAAATTGTAAATTACAAGATCATGTATTTCACATGCTTTCAGATTTTGTAAATTAGCTTTGAAGATTCTATTATTCACCACAAATATGAAAAAGCACTGTGTGTGTGTGTGTGTGTGCGTGTGTGAGAATCAATCTGAAGTTAATTTAATGAAAAGCATTATGCAAATATTTGCCTGGCCTTTTGCATTGTAATAGTTACACTTACACAGAGATAATTCCAGATAATTCAGTAAACAGAGCCGGGAAGGTTCATATGAAGATCGTCATTTGGCTTAGTGTTTATTTATAAAGTCAGTCGCAAGGGCATTTCCTCGCTCTATCTAGGGACATGCGATACTCATAACATAGATCCAAAAAATGAAAGGTGGGCTCGTCGGCCACACCATGCAATACTTGCTTCTGATTGGTTGAGGGGCATAGTTTGGAAAAACAAGGTACGGCTATATATTGTGGGAAGATATGACTTTTTTATGAAAGGAGAGTGGGAGATATAGTCCTAATACGTAGACGATTCCTAAATTCATAGTGTCAATTTGCAATTTAGGTATTGCAAAAATGAGAACGCAAATTAAAAAAGCTCCACAGATTCTCGAGCTTTTGAAGACTAAATCCATAGGAATGCAACACTGCAAGACCACGTCTTCAGTTTGCGCGTTAAAGTCAATGGATGCTGTACAGGTGCCCGCTGATGGGCAAGGTCTAGCCTCTATCCCAGGACCGACGAACTGGCCGCTGTTTGGCAGCTTAATCGAGCTTCTCCGAAAAGGAGGGCTGAAACGACAGCACGAAACATTGGTAAATAATGATAATAGATTTTCTTCGCACCATGACATACTGTTACATCTATATCCCTCATCTAAATTCTGTGCATTTAATTTCAAATGCATAAAGCGACTACTATACTCCACTTTTCCACGCAAAGTACTCATATTGAAATGCATTCCGTTTAAGTGTTGTGCGCTCTTTACAGATTGAGTACCATAAAAGGTTCGGGAAAATCTTCAGGATGAAGCTGGGATCTTTCGAATCAGTTCACATTGGCGCTCCTTGTTTACTGGAAGCACTATACAGAAAGGAAGGCAACTATCCACAGCGCCTTGAAATAAAACCCTGGAAAGCATACAGGGACTTCAGAAACGAGGCGTACGGACTCCTTATTTTGTAAGTGTGATATTTTTTTCGCTGCAGATGTGGAAATAAAAGACTGAACTTTTATGACAATTACTATGTATTTTCGTTTTAAAGGGAAGGAGAGGATTGGCAGAGAGTGAGAAGCGCATTCCAGCAGAAATTAATGAAACCTACAGAAGTGATGAAATTGGACGGAAAAATCAATGAGGTATGACATTATTATCGTACAGGCTAATTACATGTATATAATTATAAAACAGTAAAAAAAAATGACTGACATTGGTGGTAACTTACCCATCGGATCAACTTCCGAATATCGTTGATTTCATTTTGGATGTTCGTATGTTAATAGAATGTTACTATACCGTTGATATGAACTTAAGACATTGAATAATAATGATTACGATCATGCAATTAGTTAATAATGGGGTTTGTAGAAGCTCTCGGCAATTTAATTGGAATCAATTGTCACAATACAGTGTGTCCTGTTTTCGTTGTTTGATATTAGTAGACCTTTAAAATACAGCACAAATAACAACCCAGTACGAATTTTGTTCAATTCTGGGTACGTATTTCAAACTATTAATAATTTGAATTTGTTTGTTTCTTCTAAAAAGGTTCTGGCTGATTTTGTTGATCGGATTGGGAAAGTCAATGTCAATGGTCACATTAATGACTTATATTTTGAACTGAACAAGTGGTCGTTTGAAAGTAAGTAGCCTACTGCAATAATTCTGTTACGAATAATTATTATTAGTATCATATTTATATTAAAAATGCGTAATAATGACAATATTTTGTTACAGCTATTTGCCTGGTGTTGTATGACAAGCGATTTGGGCTTCTGGGGCAGAACGTAAATGAAGAAGCAATTAACTTTATCACAGCTATAAAAACCGTAAGTATAAAACGATGAGTCAAATTCTTGGCAGCAGATACTCCCATCATAGTGTGAACTTATTCACCTGAAACACAAACCTATCCATTCGGCAAAACAAATATCTTGATAACCTAAATCTCTCCCACCTTACACGGTCACTGTTATTCAAGTATGTTTACATGTAGGCAAAAAAACGGAGTTCATTGGGTTCACTAAGCCGCGGGCCGTGACTGCGTGTATTCGTCTTCGTAATCCTCCTATTTTGAGTGTGGACCATGCTTAGCTCTTTTTCTTTATATTTCAGCATAACAGGAAGGTTGTTTTTTTTTTTTTTTACCTTTAGTACTGTTTAATAAAGAAAAAAACTTAATGTCTCGGTTGGATACTTTTTCTTAAGATAAAAGGGTGGGGTATAACAACAGCTCGTGATTGTAATATGATATAAAACACAAAAGTCTCCCCGGGTTGTTATTGAAAGGCTTGTTTTCTTGATGTTAAGATGATGAATACGTTTGGAACGATGATGGTCACTCCGGTCGAGCTCCACAAAAGCCTGAATACGAAGACATGGCAGGATCACACGGCAGCCTGGGACCACATATTCCGCACAGGTACCCGACGCCCCCCGCCCCCGATGACGTATGACCCACAGAAAAGCATTTTCAATCAGGTGATGACACATGAACCGATTGCCTTCCCGCTTTACTCACTGACAGCATTAGTAGTAAACTGAGTGACCCGTGTCTGACAAAGCTGCCAAATATTTGTAGTAGTCGGAGGGTGGAAAGGGGGATGGTTTATTGTGCTGATTACACAGGCTACGGTGGGCAGGCACATGTCACTCGCCTCCCCCCCGCCTATAAACAAGCTGTGGTTTCGCGCTCCGCAGGAAGACCAAGTCGTTTTCAAAGGTTATTCAAGTTCATGGGACAAACAGTTTAAAGTTTTTATTTTTTTTTGGAGTCGCTCCTTGACACGTTTCGAGGTTTTTGAGTTCATTCGCGGAAAAGTAAAAATAAGGTAACCTGACACGGACTTCATTGATTTAATAGTAGGCGAGTATAATATTTAGCTCATTAATATTAATAATATTAATCATTTAACTGTACTGGAAATAATTCTAAGTCCATATTGCTGGCTAATTTATATTTATTACTAAATAGCCTAAATCAGACGTTTTCTTCAAACTTTAAAAGAGGATGACGTTTCAGTTTCACCAGTAAAATGACAGAGCGAAATCCTGCAAAACACTCCCTGAAATAGGCTTCGTCAGTGTGCTGGCAAACCCACCCCCTCTTCAGGGTCTTATGGTCCCTTAATCAGCAATCATTCTATCCCTTTTTCTGGCCGCCTTGGGAAACTCCCCCCAGCACAGCAGCACCAAGAATAAGAATTATTCTATATAATGTGCTTTTTGCCTCTATTGTTTATCACTTTGAACAAAATTGTCTGCTAAATACATGTAAATGTAAACATTAATTCACTATCAGTTGTGATAATTGCCACTAAAATGCAGTGTATTTGAGTAACTCCTTCTGTCATGGTTTTGGTTGGTAAGAATAAAATATCATTTGAAGTTTGCCATACTTTTCTTCTGGCAGCAAAAGTCTACATAGACAAAAAACTGAAACGCCACCAGAAGGATTCGAGTGATGACTTCCTGTGTGAGATCTACCACCACAGTCGCTTGTCCAAGAAGGAGCTGTATGCAGCCACCACAGAGCTTCAGATTGGAGGAGTTGAGACCGTGAGTTACTGGGCCTAAAACTGTAGTCATGACTACCACTGACAAATCAAATTCAAGATCATGCTTGGGGCCATGTCATTGGGCTTGAAACAGACACCAGAATTATCCCTGCAAGTTTTTCATCTTTTGAAAGCCAGCCAATGCAAAACAGACACATATACAGCTGGAATGCAGCTGTTGCTACATAACTAAGTAGCCAGTCATTCAGCATAAATATGCAAATGCCTAACAGCCGAGCTAGCAATAGGCTATTCCTAGGAAGGCAGGAGACTGCTGTCTGTATTGGGATAGTAAATTGCCTGTGTCATTCTGTAGACAGCCAACAGCTTCCTGTGGGCCATTTTCAACCTATCCCGCAATCCGCGATGCCAGGAGGAGCTGCTTCGGGAGATAAGAGCCACAGTCCCTGCAGGAGAGGCGCCCAATGCTCAGCACATAAAGCAGATGCCCTTCCTCAAAGCCTGCCTGAAGGAATCTATGAGGTAAGTGCTGCCCATGCATACGCATCATCATGGATATGTATCATCATGCATACGCATCATCATGGATATGTATCATCATGCATACGCATCATCATGGATATGTATCATCATGCATATGCATCATCATGGATGTGTATCATCATGCATACGCATCATCAGCAGAGCTTCATCCACACCCAGTTCCTCCCGAGTGCCCGCTAAGGTAGTTACTCTGCTGAGTAGGGGATTTGAATACGCAACCTTCCAATTTCATGCACAGCATTCTAAACCACTGAGCTGGAAATCACTACCCCAGATAGGACTCAGACTCACAATCCCTGGCCTGGGTGGCCAGAGCCTTATTCATTAGGTCACTGGAGCAAAGAATCACCTCTGGGTGATTTGGAGCAATCAAACAGCCTGAAGCTGTAGGCTGACTGTAAAACCAGACAGCGGTGACATAAGTGTCATTTCTTTAGGGTAAAAATTTGCTGTGTTTAACTGAGTTAGCTCAGTTATCTGATTTTGTTGCTTTAGACCTCGAAGGTTGTGAGTTCAAATCCCACCACTTTTCAGAGTGTATGGAGTTCTCATATTCTCCCTGTTTCCTCCCACACTTCAAAGAGGGGATCATTGGAGTTTCTGAGTCGCCATAGTGAGTGCATGTGCCCTGTGTACCATGACCCATAAATGGTTAGAGGATCACTATTTACATTGGAACATAGTATTTGGATGTGGTCTGTAGATATGTAAACAATGTTGGCCTGAGATACTTACTTTTTTAAAAAAATTGTACCTACATTATACATTGTCAACCTTTAATTTTATTATGTACATAGTAAAGAATTCTTTAATCAGTCAATGAAGGGAAAACCATGAATAGATAAGACCACAGTTTGTCAATGGGGACTGAGAATCCTTCTGTTTGCTTGCAGTAAAAATAGAAAAAAAAAGCCTTAGTTAAATAATCAACAGAGAAACAGACATGAACTGGAAGTTCTGTACTTCAGCTTGCATAGCAGCTTGTCCAGTCCATGATGACACTGAGCCTGGAGCTTATCTCAGGAAGCACAGGGCACAAGGCAGGACTGCATCCTGCATAGGATTCCACCCTATCACAGGGCACAAGGCAGGACTGCATCCTGCACAGGATTCCACCCTATCACAGGGCACAAGGCAGGACTGCATCCTGCACAGGATTCCACCCTATCACAGGGCACACAATCACAGTCTGAGGGCAGCCCTCAACCCTGGAAGTGTGAGGCGACAGTGTGACCCATTCTGCCAGCACTCCAGCACATTTGGAGATGTATAACATTCACAAATTCATTAATTTCTCCACAGTTTACGTTTAATATCTGCTTTATTTATAGACTTTCGCCCTCTGTGCCATTTACTAGCCGGACTTTGGATAAGGAGACTGTGCTTGGACATTATGTACTGCCAAAAGGAGTAAGTGTGTTTATTTCTTAAAAAGGCCTAATATACATCTGTCATATAGCTCTACATATAATGTTAAATGTTTCTATACAAACTCTGACCAGAAGTTAGTTTCTATTAGTGTTTTGAGTTTTGCTATTGCTGTTGAAAAATATTGACATATCGTTTTTTAACACTAAAATTAGACGGTCTTGATGATAAACAGCCACGCCCTGGGCTCTAATGAAGAGTACTTTGATGAGGGGAAGCAGTTTAAGCCCGAGCGCTGGCTCCAGGAGAAGAACGCCATCAATCCCTTCACTCACGTGCCCTTCGGAATCGGCAAGAGGATGTGCATTGGCCGCCGTCTGGCAGAGCTGCAGCTACAGCTGGCGTTGGCCTGGGTAAGATCCAGCCTCTTGGCCTGGGGATAGGAAACTCATTTAAGGTGTGACAGGTTCAAGGGCTCAATCACAGATGTCCCTATTCTGGGATGGTGTGTGACTTTGCCTCTATCCAGAAGGGTGTTGGTTCTAATCCTGTAATCATATCACTGCCGGCCCTTAAGTGAGGCCCTTAAGCCCAAAAACTGCTCCAGGGTCCCAGGAGAAATGTCTGGCAATTCTAACACTTTCTTTTCATGCAGCTCTGAAGTACAGTTCAGTATTCACATCACTGTATTGCTTGATTACATTTTATGTATATGCTTTTGTCCAGATTAACGTATACACACGAGGATGAGAGAACAGGGTCAGACACTGTCCCTGGAGCAATTGGGGTTAAGGGCTTTGCTCAGTGGGCCAATGGTGACATCACTTCCAACCATGTGATCTGAACCTCCACCCTTCTGATTACAGACACACACTCCAAACCCGCAGAGCTATACACTGCCAGCGGTTGGCAATAAAACAGTAATAGTTCATAACATGAAAAAATGCTCTTTGTGTTTAGCATAGAAGGAAAATACATCAAATAAACCTCCAACGTCTACAATTTAGCACATTCAGGACATGTTCTTCAGGTGTTGTGTAACATTTCACAAACAGCATTCCAATAACATTGGTTATTTGTAAAATGTTAAGTGTATTGATTAATGGACGCCACACTTATTGAACTGAGACCGAATTAAGAAAATTGCCAGTGTCTTCCAGAACACATAAATCTTTTGGCATATGTAGACATCCAATACAAATTAGAACAGAAATGTTAGCAGAAAGTGTACAAATAGCAAGTTGTCTGTTCGCACTGTATGTATCACATATCCCTTTAAACACAGTATCTGGCAATACAAAAATGGACAGTTTTGAGTGGATTTATAATATATGTTAATTTATTTCAACTGATGGATGAAGGTCGTCGATTTTTTTTGCAAATTTGTAAATTGTATCAGTTAAATTATAATATCACGTTGTTTTCTCTGGATGTCAGGTGATAAGAGAATATGAAATCCTAGCAACAGATAATGACCCAGTAGAGGCGATACACTCAGGAACCCTTGTCCCCAGCCGCGACTTGCCAGTGGCCTTTATCAGGAGATGAGGTAAGAGAAGCTTTGGTGAAATCTTTGCATGGTAGCAACATATTTCTTTCTATGGCAATAGACCAAATTGTCAGGGCAAAAAAAATAGGTGGGAAATCAATGCGAGTAAGCCCGATAAAGGTCATTCATCTTCTCTTACTTCAGCCTTTCATCCTGTCAGATAAAATTTGTCCTCACTGAACTATAGCTGCCAAACAGAGTTTACCCACTGTTCTGAACAGCCCTATTTCGTTACACATCAGTTTTTTCTGCTTGAGCAGACATAACACATTACATTAATTTAGAACATACTTACAGTACTTTTAGAACATACTAGATATTACTCAAAGGCTCAACACTCATATCTCTCTGCTGAACATGGGATTCAAACCAACAACCTTCCTATTTCATGTGCAGTGTCCTTAGCCTGCTGAACCACACACTGCCCCCAGCATGATCTGTTTGCCAAATGAGACTCTGATGATCCCCTTTGAACCGATTCCTTAACAGGTGACAGTTTGGCGTCTCCATTGTCTGCTCTGTGCTTAAAAAGAGATGGAGATTGTACCCATTGTGACCAGAAAACCTGCTCATCGCACCTCTTTCTAAACATGAAAAATACCTCAAAATGCAACAAATCACCCCAAAGCTATTTCATGGACTGAAAGACCAAGCTAACTAAAGTGACAAATTTCCAAATCAAGATGATTGCACTTTATTATCTACTTATGTCTGCATGCCTACTATGACTGGAATTTTGATAATCAGTTATTAATATGTATATAATGTTGTTTTGAGTACTCTGTCGTTTTGTTATATTTAAATGATTATCTATGTCTTCAAAAAGATGTACACATTCTTTATCAAAGCATTGAAATAAATGTGTTTTTACTTGTTTGAAAGCCATTTTCTTGTTACTGTATTATGGATTCTTCCAAAAGAAGAAAATCACCACAATCCACAATCCTTTCAGATGGGAAAAAAGATAAAATGATGACTCTGTCAATACAGTCATATACATTTTATTATTGTGGATTATATCTGGTAAACATAAAAATAGTATTTTATACATTAAAATACATGAACAAATGCCAAATGAAAGGTGAAGTTCTTAGCTTTACTATTGAAACTCATACCTGTGATTTTTCACATTTATCCTGAGAGGTGATTGTGCATTATTAATATGGAGCTCATTTAGTTTAAGAAAAATTTGGAAAAACGTGTCAAAAGGTTAAAAAAACAAAATATTTGCAGTTATATAATACACTAATCAGCCATAACATTAAAACCACCAAAACAGCTCTGACCCATCAAGGCATGCACTCCATAAGGCCTCTGAAGGTGTCCTGCGGTCTAGTGGGTTTCAGTAACTGTCACTTCAGTTATTTGCAGTTTACCACGCTCCAAAAAATGTATTGAAAAGACAGTGTTTTTACATTGTTCCCTTGTCCTTTGAGGAGTATGAAAAGCATGATTTTCATTGAACCATCATCCCATGATGCATATTTTTCATTGCTGTAGTCTTTTGAGAATTATATTAAATCATCAGAATCCCTTTCATTCAAGAGTATGGTACTGTGCAGTACTATACAATATTGTACAATGTACTTTATTATTACTGTATTTAATGTTGGTAATATTACACCAGCAACAACTACCATATGAAAGAACATAAAATTCACATTATGGGGTCTGCAGATGGTCTCCCGTGTTTCAGATATACGCAAACATATCACCTGTGGATACGAAGGGTCTCCTGTACCTGACACCGAAACCTTAGCAGCAGATCCTTTAAGTTCTGTATGTTGCAAGGTGGGGCCTCCATGGATCAGACTTGTTTGTCCAACACATCCCACTGATACTCAACCAGATTGAGTACTCCAGTTTGAGTATGTTTGATTCTGAACTCAAACCATTCCTGAACAATTTTTGCATCATTTGTACTACAGTAGTTCTCCCTTAGGATCGGACCAGACAGGCTAGCCTTCACCCTCCCAAGTGCATCAACGAGCCTTGGGCGCCCATGACCCAGTCCCCAGATCAGCGGTTGGCCTTCCTTGGACCACTTTTGGTAGGTATTGACCATTGCGTACTGGGAATAACCCTCAAGACCTGCCATTTTGGAGACTCTCTGACCCAGTAATCTAGCCATCACAGTTTTGCCGTTCTCAAAGTCACTTGCCTATTTGTCTTGCTTCCAACACCTCAACTTCAAGAACTGTTCACTTGCCTAATATATAATGGCACCATTAACAGGTGCCATTGCAATGAGATAATCACTTATGGTTTAAATGTTTTGACTGGTCCATATATAATATAATATAATATAATATAATATAATATAATATAATTTAAAAATGTGGAAAAAATATGAAATAATGCAAAATTACTAAAATGACTCACAACTTACTGTACAGGGACAATGACATAAGATTTTGCCTGTTGAGAAAGAAGTGTTTGCTTTAATTGTGTGCATACAAATTAAAATTAAATGAAAGCACATGAATTAAATATTGGAAATGATATGATATAAACTTAAACATTTTGGGGAAAATTGTTCAATATATAATATGTTTTACTTGTAAAACACTGATATTCTGTCCCATGGCAATGGTGCAGTATAAATCAGGGTAATCTTCAAAACAAATACCACACATTAAAAACGGTTTGCAGACAGCCTTTTAGATGAGATTACAATTTAAATATTTGTATTTAGTCATTGCCGCCGTCTGAGACACCGAGCCAAAGATTTCCTGCAAACATGTTGCAAAATGAGGATGAAAGTGGACAGTAGTTCACAACATTGAGTTGGCTTAAGCATAAGTGGATAGACCTTTTCCATGGGATGGATTCCAGCTGTTTTTCATTTGCTGAGATGTATATGAGCTGATATGTAATACATTTATTCGACATAAATGTGTGCAGCCGCAGCATTTAAAATTGATTTCATGTGTATTTAACTTAGAGTTGTGTCAATTTGGCTTTTTGTAATCTGCAAGCAGACCATTCACCTGAGAATTTAAACGTACTTCTGAAAAATACAACAAAGGGTGAGTATAATGAATAGGCCTACAGTTTTCAAAAGCAAGCAATTACAAATAGTAATTAATCGTCATTTAATAGTAATAAATCATAATTTATTCAGCCAGCCGTAAACAATACATTTAATTTTTTTTTGCAAAAACAACTTTAATGAACTCAATAGATGCATTTTTATTGGTGGATTTTTAACTGTACAAATTATTTAATCATTAATTACATGTAATCTTTATATACATATCCTTTACATTTACAGAATTTACAATGGCATCCCAAGCTTTGAAAAGCATTGGAAAGTTGCACTTTTAGATTAGGAAAAAATGGTTCAAAATTTTCATTTAATATTTTTCTATAGACCTCATAAATAAATGCTAATGTTTAAATCGCTGTTATTAATGAGGGCCATAACAGATGCAAAGTGGAGGCTTACGTAAGTGTAGGCATCGGTAACCTTAACCTCCGAATAAACCTCCACGATTTCTCAACTTTCTTTACTTTGGCCCTTAGCCCATGTCATTCACCTAAAACACAGCTACAATTTTGTTAAAAACAAAATGTGACACTTCTGAATTCATTCCTCTATTTTTTTAAAAACTTATGTGCTCCAGAATAGCCCAAGTAAAGTCATTACAGAACAGTATTTGTGTATAATATTTCTATATAAATTCATGCCTAGATAATTAACATTTAACGTTCACAGTAATGGCCTGCATATTACCGTTGTGTACCATATAAGACAGAGTTCATTACACATTCATACACTGTGAATTAATAAGGAAATCAAATCACAAAAGTAAACAGAACACAATTGTGGTCTGCACATTTAAATTTCACACTTAAGTACCACATTTACCCCTCTGAATACAAAAATAGATAAGAAAATTTATTAGAAAACAACACTGATACTTTTGATTCTGCTGAAAAGTTATTTTATAAAGAGAAGCTAAATATGTACGAAACCATAAAACTATCTTATCTATGGAACTGTAATTTCCCAAAAAACACGTAGGCCCAGTTTACCAAAAACTATAACACTGAGTTGCCAGCAATTACTCTTAACTAAACTTTATTATTCTAAAGTAGGAAAACATTGTGTTGCAGAAACAGGAACAGATGAGGTGAACAATAAATTATATATTATTTCAGCGCCACCTACAGGACATTATGGTGATGCACTTTACACTGTACTCTAAAATGTTCTTCGGACAGTTCTCAGCAGACGTACAGTATGAAACCCTCAAGTTAAATTTTACGTCAGATTTACCTTCCCATCACAATCGAGAAACCTTATAACAAAAAACATATAAGGCAAAATATACTGCCATGCTAAAGAACACATCAAAATAAACAAAAAGATAAAGTGTTGATGTACAGGCAGGGGTGTCACGCGTCCTTTTTTGAGGGACTGTAGCATTGGTCAACAAATTTTTACTTTCTTTTGGTTTCATAAATCAAAGCAGGTGAATCTTACAGTATTGTTTGTGTTGAATTCAAATATCTAATCAGGATTTACCTATCATACAAGGATTTTGAATGACACACAATTGAACTTCCTATATGCATATCATAGACAGAGAAAGACCCTGTCTTTAGATGTCTAAACATGCTACAGCCTGTAATCTCTGGCAAAACAGACTTACGGTACTGTTTGGATTGTATGTAAAGTCCTTAAAATGTTCATAAATAGAAATGAATTTTTACCTAAATTACACTTAAATATGCCCATATATTCTTAATAAGATAAAATAATAATTATATAGTATTAATACAGTCTAAAAATCACACTATTGAAAAATGGTGCAGATGACACCAAGGTGGGTGATGTAGCAGATACTGAATTAGCGGCTCAGCAGCTACAGCAGGATCTTGATTTAATTAGTGACTGGGCCAATACCTGGCTGATGACATTTAACTTAGACAAATGTAAGGTACTCCATGTAGGGAGCAGAAATATAAAGTACAGGTATTTTATGGGTCCCACTG
>JAODLC010000133.1:10573929-10585569 GCA_026781145.1 Hippopotamyrus pictus
TATTAGTTAAGTTCTCCCCAAGCAAGCTTGATGGGCCAAATGGCCTCCTCTCGTTTGTATAGTTCTTATGTTCTTATGTTCTTATGTAATTATGGGTGAGAGCAAATTCTGAGTGCATTTCTTAAATCAGAATTAAAAAGTACATAAACAGCGCCCCTTAGTTGATGCATGAAAAAAATCTTTGTCGACCAGTGTTATGCGAAATACCCGTGTTTTAAACATTTTACAATACTTAAAACAAAACTGGCTGCTTCTCTAGTTCCTCATGTGGCGTGATTTTTTTTAAAGTTATTTCTGTGATCAGCATCTTCAAAATCTATCTGGCACACCAACAATTGAAAAGGACCAAAAGCCTATCAAACCAGTTTAGCCTAGCTTAAATGCGACACAGCATGTAAGGAATTTAGAAATCCAATGCTTTCCTAATGTTGTTAAGAACTTACAGTACACACAGTAATCTGTCATCAGCAATGTAAGGTCGCCACCAGTGTGAATCCAAGATTATGCCTTTGAAAAAGGTGCTCGTTTAGGCTATGCGCATTTAGCTTCCTCTATATATGATACTTAAAGTAACGTCTATTTCTCAGTGTTTTACATGCTTCCAAACTACAGATTTACATAATATGTTGTTTCAATAGCTTGACAGTTAACAAATGAATTGTCGCAGCAGTTTAACCTTCATAGTCAGTTATCGGCGTCTCTCAGCATTGTTAGGCTGAGGTTACGCATCGACTTCTGTTCCTGATATTTATTGCATCTCTACTTCTAGAGGGCGGCCTAATAGTACAACTTTTAGAAGATGATTGACTTTATTTGAATATTCAGTTATAGTAATGCGTCCAACATGGGTGCCTATAGCCCCAAGTATTTCAGCCCCAATGCCAATTATCCTTCTTCAAAAAAAGACAAGCCCCAGGTAAACTTGACTTAGCCCCTGATCTTTTCAATTGCTAGAAACTCCCCTGGCATCCAGGAATGAATAGAATTGAACACTTTGGTTTGTGTTGGCTCAAAAGACAGGAAACCCATACTAATTAGGAAGACATTTTTAAAACTAGCCAGTATATAGAAACTGTTTCATGACAAAACATGAATCCAGGTGGGTGCAAAATGGACAGTTGTTTGTATATTGGGCATTGTCTTTGTACATGAAAAAAGTTGTTTTATAATGATTGCTGAGTGGATTGTCCTAATATTTCTAAATATGTAATTATTATTTTATGTGTATGTGTCTTTGATTGAACCTCAGATTCATCACCATCATCGCTCCCATTTTTTCTGGAGTGTGTTGTGGTTTAATATTGTGTTTTGTTTCGATAATTCATCATTCTCATATAGACATGTTAACAAAAGTGAAGCTAAAGATTTCCATCCACCCATCCATCCATCTATCCATCCATCCATCCATCCCATCACCACTTATTCAGTCAACTGGGAATCTCTGGTATGCAAGCAGAGGACACAGAGCAGGGGACACCCTGGAGGGGGTGCCACTCCATGCCAGGGCGCACACTCTCACACGCACAAGGGGGCACAAGAACAGGGGGGTGCCTTCACACACTCCAGGAAATTTACACAATCCTGCGTTTTTTGACTGCTGTAGAAAACCCACAAAAACATGACAGCTCTACTTACACCAAGCCAGGAGACCATAGACGTAAGCCTGCAGTGCTCCCCACCCAGCTACATGATTTGTGATGTATATAAATTCAAACAGCTAATATTGGATTATATTGAAATGCATTTCTTCTTTGATTTAGGAGACAGTAAATACCAAACATGTGTGATATTTGGCAGGTTGACCAGTAGTCTGCAACTTTATACCATTCACTTCTCACAAACTTTGCACGCCTCAGAATAAATATGAATTGGGCTGAGACCAGTATTTTGTCACTTGTAAATATAGGTTGTAAAAATGCGATAGACTGTCGCTCCGTCCAGGGTGAACCCTTCCTTACTCTAACTGCTGGACAGCTCCCAAACTCAATATAGAATGTAAAGGCCATTACTTTTAAGTGATGATATTGTCACTGTTTATTCGTAAAACACAGTATATCGGATCCTACTGACAAATGAGAGAGCAGGTCCCTGTGCTGTTATAGCACCTTAAGAATCAAAACGCCATTCAACAACTAGGTGGCACTAGTCACTTGACTGTAATATATAAATAAATCTAGCAGACTGCGGTAAAGGTCATTCAGTCATGCTGGGATTAATCTAGCTTTGTTTAAGTACAGCTCTCAAGCTTTCTCCATATTGTGCTGTAACACTTCAGATGCACATATATTTTATTGGATAATTGGCATATTAATATTACTAAATTGGTCACCATTCCTGTTTACAAAACTGTGAAATTCTTCAAAGCAAAAACTGACGTTATTGGTAAAGTGAAATGTGAAATCCGGGAATCTATGATATTGTCATATATTGCAGTCCCAGCCCATTGTTTTAAAAATAGATTTGCTTCTCTTTTTACTGTGGAAAGCATAAAGCATAATATATTGCAGGATTTTTTAAATTCTTTTTTCCATGAATGTCTAGTGATGCTTTCACATGCAGTAACAAACATTCAGAGGATATTAACCAGATCTATAAGTCTTAATTTGATCATGTTTATGTACATGCTAATGTATTAAGCAGAGTTTTTTCCATCGCATTTGATGCTCTGGCATATATATATTTGCCATGGCATTGTTACTATGCAATGGGGTTAATACAGTGTCTGAGGGTTTTAAGATGGATAGCCGTCTGTCGGCATGATATTTTCAGGGTCCAGCTGTTTTGTAGGATGCCTGCCATTATTTATACCCCATGGCCACACGACTACACGTGGCTTTGGCATGTGTGTAAATTGTTGCTGCAAGGGCTGGTATTGGCAGAAGCATGCGCCAGATTGTTGTAATTATTATTAACTATTGATGAGTATGCTTTCTAAATGTGATTTTGTGATATCAACACCCCAAAAGCAATGTTGCGAGATATTTTCAGTGATAAAAGTGGACTTGATGACCTTCAGCGTCAATCATTTAACTAATGTTGTGTTATCCGTTTACGATCGTGAGTAATGATTATTATATAGCTGAACAGAGCTGAAACATACATGTATGCTTAATTTTTTCCCTTAACTGACAGATTGCAATCTTCTTGATTATAATTTCTTTATAACTTTATTATAACTTTTTTATGACTCATCCACTTCTACGCTGCCTCCAGGTGTCACCATGACTTATGTATTCACCAATATCCAGGGCTAGACCCAGTCTGTGTGGCCCCCCGGAGAGCATCACTGTTGTTGCACTGCCATAATAAATAATAGGCCTATAATAGGCGACATTTTTATATGAAACTATGAAATAAAAAAACATCCATCCATCTTCCAACCTGCTTATCCTACTGGGTTGCAGGGGGTCCGGAGCCTATCCCAGAAGCAATGGGCACGAGGCAGGGAACAACCCTGGATGGGGGGCCAGCCCATCGCAGGGCACACTCACACCTATGGGCAATTTAGTAACTCCAATCAGCCTCAGTATGTTTTTGGACTGTGGGGGGAAACCGGAGTACCCAGAGGAAACCCCACGACAACACGGGGAGAACATGTAAACTCCACACACGTGACCCAGGCGGAGACTCGAACCCAGGTCCCAGAGGTGTGAGGCAACAATGCTAACCACTGCACCACCATGCCACCACCAACAAAAAAACAATAAATAATAATTATTAGAAAATATTTTGAAGTTGTAACATTATTATTTCTTTTAATACCCCAATAGGAGAATAGTAGGATCAAACCCTGTCATCCATACCATACTTCTGATGTAGGGTTGCAGAGCCTATCCCACAAGCTATGGATGCCAGGCAGGGAATAACCCACCGGCCTATCAAAGGGCAGATAACAACCTAGGGCGTGGCACCAGCCTATCACAGGGCAGGGAACAACCCAGGGCGGGGCACCTGCCTATCACGGGGCAGGAAATAACCCAGGGTGGGGCACCAACCTATCACAGGGCAGGAAATAACATAGGGCAGGGAACCAGCCTATCACATAGGATACTTACACACCACTCACACACATGGACAGTTTGACAGCTCCAGTTTACATCAGCTTGTCTTTGGACTGTAGAGCAGTAGAGGACATTAGAATCCTAGTCTTCAAAGGAGTGGGGGCAACCATGTGTACTGTACCACCATGCCACCCATGAGCAAGAGTGCAGAAGGCACAAGTACTTCTAAGGGCACGACTGAGCCAATCCTGTGTCAGACAGTGTAGCAACCCCTCAGAAGATTAACCAGCCCATTCAGTAGGTTTAAGACCAAATCTATATAATTAAACATAAGTGTTAGCAGAGTAACCCAGTAGTGTTAGAAGAGTAACCTACCTACCCATCCATCCATCCTTCCATTTTCTATGCCCTCTTATCCTATTTATGGTTGCGGGGGGTCTGGAGCCTATCCTGGATACAATGGACAAAATGCAAGGAATAACCCAGGATGGGGCTCCAACCCATCACAGGGCACACTCACACACCATTCACTCACACACCAGTCACTCACACACCATTCACTCACACACCAGTCACTCACACACCATTCACTCACACACCATTGACTCACATACCAGTCACTCACACACCATTCACTCACACACTATTCACTCACCATTCACTCACATACCAGTCACTCACACACCATTCACTCAAACATGCACACCTATGGGCAATTTGGTACCTCCGATTAGCCTCAGCATGTCTTTCGACTGTGGGGGGAAACCAGAGGAAACCCCACAATGACATGGGGAGATCATGCAAACTCCACACACATGGAACCATGGTGGGGCTGAAAGGAGCGTAATCTGCTTTTAAACTCTTTATTTATGTATTTATTTATTTATTTATTTTTTAATCCAGTCCAGATCAAAATTCAAATGTATTAATTGAACTTCAGACAAAAGTCTGAAGAGACCCCAACTCTTACTTGTGTTTGTGAACTATGAAATGTAAACTTAAATATAATTTAAAAGATTTGTTGTATTGGACATTTTCATTTGTGATAGTGATTATTTCTAATGTCTCCTATCTGTGTGATGTTTGGTTCAGAATATTCAAGTCTGTGTAACTGCTTCCGTTGGTGTGTTCTACTTTCAGTGCCACACTGTGTGTGTTTGCATTTTACGCTCTTATTTTACTTCTTAGAATATAGTAATGTTGATGATCATACCACGGTTGTATTTTCACATATTTGCTACCTTCATCCTGTGTTTTGGCTCAGGAATTTTACTTATTTCTGTTTATCTAGTTCATTGCTGGTTGCTCCAGAATCCTGTATTTACCAAAAACAAAAATAATAATAAAAATCACGAAAAACCATTGCCGTCAAAGAACTATTTGTTATGTAAAAATATCTTCCATAGAACTGTCTTTCAGAATTACTCCTAACAATTTTCCTAATGTATCATACTGTACTTATTGTATTATCAAGAAAGGGATGTGAGAGAGGGGCATTTTTAATGGTGAAGGGTGATCAAGAACAACAACATATAATAAAGAAATTCAGTCTGACCAAATTAATGGAGATTTGGTCAACATTATATCGACCTTTGGGAAGTTCCACAGACACCAAAGGTTATATTTAATCTCTGAGAGACGCTGAAATAGCCTGCAGTTGACAAGACCCCCTTGGCGTCCATTTAGAGTCTTGGCAAGTAGGTACATTCCTTAGAGCGAGCTGCCAGATTGGTCCTGGTAGACATTCAGATGCCTCGCCTGGGCTCTCTCTCACCCACACTAACCGCCTCTCAGTCTTTCCCCCTTGCTATGGGCTTTTACACATGTCCGGGACCATCGTAATCCAGCATCTGGTGAGTCTGCCATCTGGAACAGAGTACTTAGTGCCCACTGGGATAAGAGTGGAGACACAATCGAGGCCACGCTTCTTCCTGGGACAAGACGGCATCAAACAATGGCCACAAATTTTAATGACATTGTGAAACAGGGATATGTGAGGATTCAGAGCAGACACTTTCGGGTGAGTGTGTGACCTGCCCATCCAGCTGCCCCTCTTCTATCTTCTGCCCATTTCTGCTGTTATTTGATGTTTCTGTAGATATGTTTCCTAAGTAATAACTAAACTTAAAAGTGCTTATGATTGGATACATGACTACAATAGTGGTCTTCAACAAACAGTGCTTTATTTTCATTTTATTCATGGCAGAAACACTAAGTCACTTTTCATAACCACTTGCACTAATTATTTATTTTATTATATCTGTTATAATTATTTGTTACCTAGATTTATTTTGTTATTCTATTTTGCACTATTACTACTGTTCTTTTTAAGCTCTTTGCTGTCTTATCTTATCTTATTCCTCTTGTTGCACTGAGCATGTTTATAACAAAAGAATTTCCGTCGGGATAAATAAAGTTCTTCTTATCTTATCTTATCTTATCTTATCTTATCTTTACTTTTTCTTTATGTTCACATATTCTGAGAAGTGATTTTACATTGAGGCGATATGCTGATATAACTGGTCTCTTATGAGTATGAATGGAATAAGATTTATTAAGATTATTATTAACTAATTAGGATTTGCCACTTTAAGATATCCTATATCAGATAAAAAAGTGAATGAATTGAACTTCATAGACTTAATTGAGCAGAAAGGTTTCAATATTTTTGCAAATAGAAAATTTTCCAGTGTTCTACATGCAAACAGATGTTTTCATTATAATTTTATATCTTCTTACAATCGTGCCAAAGACAGCGCTCTGAATAGAAACGATTTCAATCATGTGTTCAGTTTATTGTATGTTAAAATAACTGAAAGGATTTATTGACATATATTCCAAACTGTAAAGTTCTGAAAAAGCCCTATGATCAACAAATACAATGTTATCCTTCAAAGAAATCTTTAATACAAAGTTCACAAGTTCACTTGCCATTTCAGCTTTTGAAGCAGGTGATCTGCTTTAGCAGCTAGTTAGATTCGCTGGAGTAAACAGCTAGCCCATCCAAGTGCAATATGATTGGCCGACCAGATTGTGAGAGCCAGATTTGGAATTTTCCCAGGACCCTAAGGTTACCTGGCAGGGTACACACACAGACTGAAAAAACAGATGGTGATACTGAGTCCTTAAAGGTGCTTTATGTCATCAGAGGCAATAACATCTGTTCATGTGATCCAGGTGTGTCCTCCGTCATGGTGTCATTTCCCCAGTAACACGTCTTATAGGCTGAGACAAATTTAGCTGATGTGCTGCTGTCATGAGACACCAGAAAAGTACACGTTCCTTTAATCCTAGATTGCAAATGATAAAAATTTAGTATGAAAACAAACACATTTTCCGAATTGTATTAACAGTTTCCATAATGGATTACAGCAAATTTAACAATGTGCAGTAGCAGTTAAATGCTGGTGATCAAGACAGATCCTGTTTAGCTTCCTTAAGTTTAACCAAAGACTTTATCTAGCTTACAGTTACACTTATTTATAGAGCTATTTCCTCAAGGCACTAAATTAATGGGTACAACTGCAGTGTCCTTTCTGGACTTGGGACACCAGCAACCAGAAGTCAAGGTCCTTATCCACTGTTATCTTTGCTGTCCGTACAGACAATATTAAGCCAGTGCAGTAAATGCATGTGTGAAACAACTGGCAAAAATCAACTGGCAATAGATTGGATTGAAGCAAAGGTTCAAGAAAATTGATTAAAATGTATGTGTATATCAGTTCCAGGCCTTGTCATCAAGTATGCCAGTACAGTGTAAGGCATTATGCGGTGTGGTAATCTTGTTTGGTAACTGAATATTTTTAGTACTTTGAAAGGTTTAATTTCTCTAAAAATAAGGTTTCACACATACTCTTTGGTTTACCTCTAAAGGTGCAATGTTCATAGAATCACACAGTAGGCAAAACTTTTAGAAACCCTTAATAGAATCATCCAATTACATTTTAATGCATGTTTGACTGGCAAAATTACAGACAGTTTCTTATTAGCAAAACTCTTAGAATCACTGGATACAAACAACAACACTAGTGATTTTGATGTGCAAAAGATATATTTACTTTCCAGGATTCTGTCAAACCTAAAAAAGAAAGCGCACCTGTGATCACACACCTAAATGCTGGGAATCCATTCCCTGTATCATCTTTTCTTGAGTTAAAAGCTCTTTGGAAAAAGTACGTTATGGGGCTGGAATCTTGGCCAGTTGTTGGTTTCGACTTACAGATAGAGGTCCTAATTTGGGTTGTGCAATTCAACAGGGGATTAAAATAAACTTAGCGAAACTTGAACTCTTTAGCCACATGTTAAGCAACAACTTGTCTCACTATATTTGTAAGACTGTCAGCAACTGCGAAAGCATAGTGTGGAATGTAAATATATAAACTAGATTTAGTGTTAACAGTTCTGGATTTTTATCGTTGACAGGCTGATTGTTTTTCAGAAGTTGTAGACTTGAAGTGGCAGTAATATTTTATTAGTGAAGGCCTTTCTTTGAGAAATCAGTTATATTATCCAGTATTGAAATGCATGTGTGAGACTCATTTGTTCTTCTCACCTCTGAAGATCTACCAGAGATGCTGGCTGGTGTTAAAGAGAGCATCCAGCAAAGGCCCAAGACGGCTGGAGAAGTTCCTGGATGAACGAGCAGCACGCTTCCATTGTTATCACAAGGCAAGTCACATTGTCCAGTTAGAGTCCTTAACAACAAATGAGGTAAGAAGTAAGGGTCTTCTGTGCAATGATGAAGCTGCATCTGCATCTTGACTGGCAGATCTCAATCAAGGCACCAATTAAGGAATCGTGTTTAGCTGAAGATGCTGGATATCATTAAGACCACAGAGTGTTTATTTTTTAATACTTTTTCCTCATAGCGAATTATATTATAGGTATTTTTTAAAAGCCAAGGCACTCGTCTCAAGTCTTGTCAAGTCTTGAAATATATTCAAGAAAAATACAGTTTTAGGTTGATAAAAAATTGGGAAGATTTTTTTTTCATCAAAAATTCTTAAAAATGCTACCGTTTGGATTATTCTAACTTGACAAATCATTTGTTGTTGCTGAAGTTTTAGCCTGCGAAATTTTCACAATGCACTATTCAGAGAAGCATGTGAGAGACAAAAACAAATGTAGCATTATAGCTCTAGTTAAGATCAGTTGGCTGACTGACACATTGGCTTCTACCTTTGCATTTCACTGGTATATTTAGATAGAAGAGACAAAATGTAGGGCGGGGGAGTTTTGGTATTTTGGTTACAGAGAAAAGGAAAACTTGAAACTGTTTGTTCTGGTGAAGGTCATGGGGAAAGTCGATCCAAGGCAGCACATGGCTTGAGGCATGGGTACACACATCACTGGGCATGAAGCAGGGGTACACACATCACTGGGCATGAAGCAGGGGTACACACATCACTGGGCATGAAGCAGGGGTACACACATCACTGGACATGAAGCAGGGGTACACACATCACTGGACATGAGGCAGGGGTACACACATCTCTGGGCACGAGGCAGGGGTGCACACATCACTGGGTATGAGGCAGGGGTACACATATCATTGGGTATGAGGCAGGGGTACACATATCACAGGGCACGAGGCTGGGGTACACCCATCACTGGGCACAAGGCAGGGGTACACCCATCACTGGGCACAAGGCAGGAGTACACACATCACTTGGCACGAGGCAGGGGTACACCCATCACTGGGCACGAGGCAAGGGTACACACATCACTGGGTATGAGGCAAGGGTACACACATCACTGGGTATGAGGCAGGGGTACACCCATCACTGGGCACATATACACCAGCAACCCACATTCATATACCACAGGCAATACAGAGTTACTGCATATCTTGAGAGTATGGAAGGAAACCCATACAGAAGGGAACATGGGGAGAGCGTTCAAACTCCAGAGACAGAGTAGAGGTGAGACTCAAGCCCCCAAATTAGCTACTATCACATTTTGATTGTGAACCACATTTAAGAGCAAAATGTTTATTATATTACATTATATTACATAAGTGGATGGAAATAATGTTATTGATAGTGACATCAGTTTAATGTCAATGTATGTGCATGCATTTAAAATATTTGGTATTCTTAAAAACATGTGTATATGTGTGGATACTGATTAATACAAAGTGGATATTCAATTGTTTTGTTTTACAAATTTCAGGTAACAGAGCTGAATAATGTGAAGCATGTTGAAAGGGTTCCTAAGGGGACAAAGAAGCATGCAGTTATTGTGACATTCAAAGACGACTCATCAAAAACGTTTGCTTGTGAGTCAGGTGGGTCACAGTAACATAGCTAGCAATGTACATATGTTTCCTGGGTATTCTGCTAGAGACCAAGTTGATCTTACTTAATATTATGCTACCCATTATTAATATATTAATGTAGTTAATAGCACAGTAAAAAATAATAGTTACACATTTTTTAATGTTACATTCACATCAATGTGATTAAAACATATTGAAATATAAATTACAGTAAGTCTTATTAATAGTGGTCAGCAATGCACTTCAGTTTACAATTTTATTTTTTGAGGATAATCAACAACGGCTGCTCCTTCATTAGCCGCCCCTCATGAATACTCATGGGCACAAATCTGACAGCGGAGTGATGGATTCATGGGGGGGTCACACTCTGGCTACCTGATTTTATACCTGTAACACCTGCTTCTTGCTTTGCTTCTTCCTGACACAAGCTGAAATCAAACAGAGAATCCATGAAGCACACATACACTTTGATATACCCATTCATCCGTGGGGATAGTATGTACTAGGTGACTCTGTACTTATACGCAGAAGGTCTCTGCTTAGCTCGTCCCTCGGCTGAAAATCACAGTTGAACTATATCTGTGGGCCGCACTGCTGAGCACAGCGTTACCCGTTTGCTCAGTGCTCCGCATGCCAGCGAAAACGCAGTGAACGGCACAGAAAAGGCAATTTTAGTACAGTGCAAATTGCAAAATTTTTGTAAAACATTTAGTAAGTTTTCACGTTAAAATTGTTGAAAATTGTTGACTCCAGGGGAGAAGATGCACCTCTGAGGAGCATAAATCTCATCATTCTGGCGAATTAACCTGATCTGGAATGTATATATTCAGTGAACACAATGAGCTTCATTTTTCATTTGTCATGTTTGGTTGATTAGCGATGTTGTGATTTTTTATATTGCTGTTTATTCATACTTGTAGAATTCAGCAACCCATCCACTGAAAGGAAAATAATTGGCAAGTTAATTTATTTCGTTTAAAAGGCAAATTTAAAATTTGTTCATGAATTAATCTAGTCATAAAACATTCTGCAATATATATCAGGCAGCAAATAGTACTTCAACAAAAAACTGAAAAATTAAAAAGATGGCAAAAAAACAACTAAAATATTTTCAGACCATTTTATTTTTTCATTGCAGCATAAGTATTATAAGGATTAGACATCTACATATTTATTTCCTGCCTCAACAAACTTTTCAAGATCTTTGATTGAAACTTTAGTACAAATACTATGTGAAAATATCACGAGTGTCTGGCTGCAGAGGGGCCTGAGAGTGCGTGTCCTTTGTCAGGCCCCTATCCACTCTCAAGCCCCTACGTCATTTCCGTTCGAACGACAGTATCCGTCTCGTCACGATACATT
>JAODLC010000133.1:10586654-10601955 GCA_026781145.1 Hippopotamyrus pictus
AATTACGTAGGGGCTTGAGAGTGGAAGGGGGCCTGACAGAGGACACGCACTCTCAGGCCCCTTCTGCAGCCAGACCCATCTCGAAAATATACTCATTTCTAACAACCGCTTAACACTTGGGCTACTGTACACACCTTTACACTTACTTTGAGTACATGTCTGTTTTCTTCTTTACAGAGCTGGAAGCCAATGAGTGGTGCAAAGCTCTGTACACAGAGTGCTTTGAGAGCAAGATGAATGACTTTAACTTAGTGGAGCCTGACTTGTTGGCCACTGGAGTATATAGAGGCGGAAGCGGTAGGTTATTTGGTCACTGGGGCTACAGACACCTTTGATACCTGTTAGCATGGAGGTGTTATTGTGAGAAACGTGTGTGTATATATAAAACTATATATACAGCAGCATATATTTCTATTAATGAAGTTAAATAGAAATAAAAGAGGAAGCATGTACGCATTTATACAAACATTCTGCAGTTTTTTCATTGCACGCCTCTCTTATAGTGAAACCAGTAAACTTTGTATCCAATTCCAAATGCTTCCATATTACAATTTGTTTTTTATAGGGGAATTCCACGTATTTTTAATGCCTAGTCGAAACCTGGATTTCCACGGGGAGTGCGTCCTTCAGATCACCGCAGAGACCATCTCCCTATGGAATGTGTTTGAGCCCCACCTCAAGATAGTGTCCTGGCCTCTGACAGGCCTCCGTCGTTATGGCCAGGGACAGACGTGGTTTTCCATCGAGGCCGGCAGGTTGGGCTAAATTCATGTCCGGAATCCAATTCTTGTGGCACAGTTACAGGGGAAGGGATGCTGCATGGGGGTGGGAGGGGCACAGGACAAACAGCAGTGAAATGCAAGACAAAACAGTGCAATATAAGAATAAGAAAAATATAAGAAAAAGAATAAGCTTTAAATAGGTAATGCAATATGGGGATGAGGGTGTGCGAATTGACAAAAGTACAGAATATAATGTTGATGAAGTGCAAAATATATTAACAACAGTATGCATTACAATTGGAAATATCAAATGGTCTTGCAAACCAGTGGCATGTAACAGCACCATTGGCATCTCCTGCTTTCCCATAATGCTCCTCCCTAGCTAGCGGAGTGTCCCCATCTTGCGTCTGCTCCTTTCAGGATGTGCGAAACAGGCGAGGGCCTCTTCACCTTCCAGACCCGGGAGGGAGAGGCGATATACAGCCGGCTGCATGCAGCGGTGCTGGCCGCCGCCCAACAGTGCGACTGGCTGAGCAACATGGCCGCAGTACGCCGGCGTCCCTCGCTGCACTTACGCTATGATTCGCACATCGCCGCACTTGTGGTTTTCTCCATCATTCATGAAGCAAAAAAATCCCTGCCAGGTTGCAACTGGACAATGTCTGATTTTAAGTCAGTTAGCAGCAGGGTTGGGGCCATTCCGGAATGCATTCATCAATTCCAATCCAAATCAGGAAACGGAACTGGAGTTGGGATTGGAAAAAGAAACTATGAGGAACAGAATTGGAACCGAATTCAATTTTCAGGGAGATATAAATTCTAATTCCAGTTCCAGTTCCTGATTTGGATTGGAATTGATGATTGCATTCCGGAATGGCCCCAACCCTAGTTAGTAGAATAATAATGTGGGACATTTCTATTAAAGAAGCATTTTGGAGCCACAGTTTCAAAAAATACATTCTAACCAAAAATCTATATCCAACAGATGTGGTCTAGTACTTCCCTATTTCATTGGGGTTGTTTTTGGATCTTCATAACGTCATAGCAGGTGTTGATTGACTCACCCCGCCAATAATGAGCCCCTTTCCCTCCCCACAGGGCGAAGGGATCTCGGGTGAGGCTGTCTCAGCGTCTGCAAACCTGGCTAAGTTTCTGCCGCTGAGCAAATTCTGGCCGCGAGTCACTCGGCAGAGCAACACGCGGCCAGCGGGGCACTTCAATGGTAAATGCTGCCTGCTACCCCCACTGTGTCTCATTTACAACATGCCAAGTATGCTGGCCCAGTGTCCACCGCCTCCCCCCCCCCCCCCAAGTGTCCCTTGGGCTTGCCCAGGATCTGTTTACAATTGATTGTATTTGTCCAAGGCACATCACTCAAATGTTACTTTGCACAAAAGCATCTGCTAAGTAAATGTAGATGCAAATGTAAGAAAAACTATATTTCCTAAAAGTGCATTGACGGATTGAGCAAATGTCTATTATTACCAATTATAATGCTGTCAATTGTTCATGAATAAGAAAAAAATACATCTATGCTTCGTTCAGTATGTTTTCCTTCCAAAGTGACATACAGACAAAATTCATTGTCTTCTTTTGGGGAATCCATAATGTTTATGTGGTAAATATTGCTCATAGGGTTTTGATCTGGATCACCCTTTAAGCTGTTTGAAATGTAAACATATAGATCAGGGGCAAATGGACTCAAAATTCCAAATTCCAGGACTCAAAAGTTAGAAAGTATGAGAATTCCCACTATGCATTTAATTAGGCTTGTTTAAGCTGTTGTCTGAATAAACTCCAGACTCTATAACTATTTGTCCAGTGAAGGATAAAGCTTATCACGAGAAGCACAAGGAGTACAGCCCCCCGGCCCCAAAGCACACACACACACAGGGTTATTTAGGAACACCAATTTGACGCGCAAGAATCAAACCCACAAATCAAGATGTGTACGGCCACAGTGCATACCCAATAAGTTACACCCCTGAATTAACACTCAGATTCAAAAATCTGAAATCTATAAAAAAAATATCTATAAAAATAATAATTTTCTCACAGAAATACATGTGCAGTGTTTCAAAAAAATGTACGGTACTGTTCAGAAGTATGAACATACCAATTGAAAATTATCTTCTTTGTCAAGATAACTACCCAAAACACATCATGAGTTTATGTAGAAAGTATTATCTTGAGAACAAGGAAAGAGGTGAAGTGCTATGACAGGTGACCTGGCCCCCACAATCCCCTGACCTAATCCCTATAGAGCTGGTTTGGGATGAGTTGGATCGACGAGTAAGAGCAAGGTAGCCAACTTGTGCCCAGAACTTGGGGAAACTCCTTCAGGACTGTTGGAGAAGCATTCCAGGTGGCTGAATCTGCATGATAGTTTAAAGAACGCAAATAGTCTGCAATGCTGTCATTGAAGCAAAGGGGGCTATTTTAAAGAGTTCAATATCTGAGAAAATGTTGCGATATTGAAAACGTCTCTTGGTTGTTGTGATGTTTGGTATGTATTACTTTATTGCCATGAGGCGTTTTACTATAAGGTGAATAACAGACTAAGACAGATAAATGCAGTAAAAGCAAGTGTGTCCAGACTTTTGACTGGTCCTGTATATTTGTGTAGTTTCCTCCTCATATTCAGAACATGCTATTTGTTCATTGTTAACGAATAATTAATAAATTACTCTCAGCTCATAATAACTTTTGTAAGATAATTCCAGAACAGATTTACCCAAGTATATTATATAATTTTGTAAAAGCAAAAAAATGGGAGAATATTTTATTCAGATAATTTCGATTTTGGCAGTTTTTTTTTTCTCTTTCCATTCTTACAGTCAGCTAACACTAATTCGGGATATCAGTACTGAATAACAATATCACATCCTCAGGTAATGTGTTTGGTTTGAATAAAGTTTGTGAATTCACTCAACATTTAATCAATGCTAATTATCTCCAAGGCAATAACAATCTGCATGCTATTCAGAGTTAAATGGTACTGACTCCTTAAGATATTTTGATAATATATTTTTAAAAAATAAAATTCTAAGCATATTGATTGACAGATGTGTACTTTTACCAGGTAATACAAAAATCATTTAACTTGGTGTAAGCATTAAAAAATACTAATTAATCAAAGTTGATCATTTTTATTACATTCACAGTTATATTAATCATTTCTTTAAATTTCTCTCTTTCTCAAACAAAAGAAAAGCCCATTCCCTTTCGAGCCATTGATATAAAAAGAACCTACAGCTGAAGAAACGGACAAATGGAAGCACGGAGTTGGAAGAGACTCTTTGATGGACCGCAACGCTGATGAAAAATTTGGATTAAAGACGCCAAAACTTCGTTATCTTTAGCTTTCCAGTATCATTGTAATATTTCCTGCTAATTTTATTAAAACCCCAATAAGAGAGCTCTATTCTTTTATAAGGACATGGACATGACGGTAGTTTTTACCCATCATTTAAAAAAAGAAAACAAAAATAACATCCTATTTTTAACTTTTGCTTTATTTTTTGTTTGTTATTTTGTTTCCTTTTAATCGATGCAGGTGACTTGCACTATTTATTTTCATGTTTTAGAAAAAGGGAAGCACTGTGACTCAGGACTGTATGCATATACTAATTGATAAACAAAATGGGAAGAAAAGCAAATCATGTTGTTCAAGCCGACTATGTACAGTTGAGAGTTCTGGAACTACTTGCAAAAATTTCATAGATAAAATGAAAAAAAAATTGTTTGTTGTTTCCTTTCCATTAGATAAATTATGCTAGAATTTTTCTCTGGGTAATGTGAACTGAATTGAATGTAATTACCTTATTGTCTCTTCTAATGAGTGAAATTGAAATCATATGTTTGACTGACTGAAAGCGATATTATCAAGAAGTACAAATCACACTGTCCCTGACACTTATACATGTATTTTTGTAATGAATCATTTGTTTTAATGCAATTATTTATGTGTAGTACCTTGTTGCAGAAATATATATATATATATATATATATATATATATATATATAGCAATCCTATAATAAGCAATTTGGCCAGCACAAGGTCTTACAGTAAATTATGTTTGTTTTTAAAAAAGATTAGTCATTATTCTTTTTTTTAAAAAAAATGGTAACACTATACTTGACAGGGCACAAATAATATAGTAGTACAATATTACTTATGTATTAATTAACCACAAACGAAGTCTTAGTTATATACTGATCTCATGTTAATTCATTATTAATGAATCATGACGCATGTTTTATCTCAAGCAGTTACTATATTTGTTACTATATCTGTTAATTCTGTAAACCTGTAAACTACTGAAGGAACAACTCATGAATAACACAAGCTAAATACCGATCTGATATTTGTTAATCATTAATGAATCATGATGCATCTTTCATCCAAAGCAGTTACTATATTTACTATATCTGTTAGTTCTGTAAACCTTTGTGAACTACTGAATTAACCACTTTAGTAACAAGTAGAAGTGCACCGATTGCAATTTTCTTAGCTGATTCTAATTTCCGATTTTCACTGACTCCAGTTTTATAATTGACAGCATACACAAACAAAAAAATAAACTTTTCCTCAATGCAAAATTTATTTTTAGAGTTTATTCTATTTTCATAATAAAAAGAAAAATGTTAAACTTTACAATTTCTTCACTAAGTTAGAGGATCTTCTCCCACTTAACTCTCAAAATAAAGTGCTCTATAGCTGTGACTTGAAAGAGGTACAAATAACAATTAACTGAAAATGAGCTGCTGTACACCAAACTTTATCTTGACATATTTTACGTTACGAAACAAAAGCGGGTGCAACAGATTTAAATAACAAATGTCAGTTACTTATGTCATTTTCAAGTATGTTTAAATTCACCAGATAACACGAAATTTACAGTCGTAATTTGTAAGTTACAAACCTCCAAATACAACTAAGTGTACTATTCTCTTACAAATAATAACAGGTGCAGGGCAATATTATTAATACCAATGTCGCATGTTACGCACAAACAGTTCTAACATCGTTAGTAAGCTAAATTAAGATCAGGCTTTTTCATACCTTCAAACTGCACGGACATCATAGCGCAGAGGGTTAAAGTTTCGCTAAAAATGTTACTCTGTCATAGGAAAAAAAACCTTAGTCGGCTTTGCAATGTTAATGATTATTTATCTTCAACATCATCTAGTAAATGTTTGATAATAACTTTAAAGTCTACCTCCGATGTTTCACCACGTTTTGGTGGTTGTTCCTCGGCGGTTTACTTTGGCTTTACATCTAGGCCTATTACGTCTTCCCTCACAGTGACGGACTTCCACACTAACGACACGTTAGCACGTGGCCGAGAAGGTGCACGCGGCTCTGCGTATGACGTGTGGTGCATGTGTAAAACGGACCGGTTCGGTATCGGAAATATATGAGACTGACCGGCCGGTCTTTGGTCCGGGCGAAACACGCTAAAAATGGGCCGATTCCGGTCCCTGGCCGGTCTGTAGTAACAAGTGATGAAATACTAATGTCACGTTTACTCATCATTAATGGATCATGATGCATCTTTTATCTTAAGTAGCAACTATATTTGTTCATAATTTGTACTTCAGTAGTAACAGAATTATTACTCAGTATTTTGGCCCTGTCAAGTGAATTGTTACCAAAAAAGAGAAATTATCTTATATGTTTCGAAAGCACATGTTAATAATACTATTGTATTGTTTTGAACTATTGCAGTACAAAACGTGATTGCAAATTATCCCTTCATTACCTGAAATCTACCTAATCTCTGATAAGTACAGCAGCTGTGCCTGTGTACCAATAAATCTCCTTGCTGACTGCTCAGCTCTACAATCTTTTGTATCTTTTCCTGTTGTTGTGAATGAACGTTTCATCTGCTGCACAGTGTACACATAAGTGCTTTATTGATTTTTTTCATGTCTAAAGGATTACTGCCAGACAAAATCTCTTGATGCCAAGTAATGGATCAGTTGTTAAAATGAGTTACCTTTTATTAATAAGATTTGCTGACGTAGAATATCATCATGCAAAAAGTAAACCTTAAGCTTAGTTCTGAAACATTTTAACATTTACCTTTTCTTGGAAAATATAACAAATCATGTAAATATATCGTACCCATGTACACCTTCAACTATATGTTGAAATATATACCAGAAATTGTCAAATTAACCTTCCACAGTCAGCCAAACAATATTAGACAACCTTAACCTCATTTCCTTTATGGACTTTGAACTGAGACATCCTGAGCTGTAATTTAGTTTGTTATTTGGGGAGTGGTTACATACAGTTCTGGAAAAAATTAAAAGACCACAGCAACATTTTCAGTTTCACTCATTTCTCAATTTATTGGTATGCTTCTATATAAAATATAATTTTTTTGTAAACTCCAACCTGGCTCTTCTCTGTTTCTCATTAGTGAAGGGCTTCGTCCTTGCTTTATGGCAGTGTTTCTTAACCCAGTCCTCGGGGAACCCCAGACAGTGCATGTTTTTGCTCCCTCCCAGCTCCCAGCCAATCAGGAACACCGAATACTTGGTACAGGTGCACTGGGAGCTGAGAGGAAGCCAAAAAATGGACTGTCTGGGGTTCCCTGAGGACTGGGTTAAGAAACACTGCTTTATGGGACTTTATGGAACCTGGAAGCAACCTGCTGCTCAGTGTAGACTTACAGTATGTCAGCAGAACCAGGATTAAACAAAGACTTAAAAATGGAGTGGTCTCAATTTTTCCAGAGCTGTAGGTAGGCATGCCCGTGCCTACCATTAAGTACACGGAGGTCAAGTCAACTCCAACAACGACGATCCACTACAAGCACACCTAGGAAGGGCATACACTTTGGACCTCGGTTAAAAATCCTGGCTATACGGCCCTGTAGGTACGATTCTATTGCTGGTTAATCATTAGCAACTAAGACAATCACAGAGTCATAACTGTGCGGTCGCATTGAACTGCGGTAACACATACGAACGGGAGGGCATAAAATTATGGCCACTTGTCTGTTTGCGTTTGGAGAAATTCAGATATAATTTAACGCCTATTTTTCCCCAAATTGTCGAAACTTGCTTACCTCACGACATGCTTTAACGTCGTGATGCATTTTGAGATTTGGGCAGGTGTTCTGACAAAACATCATACCTATCGAGATGTGCTATCGAGCCTTTCTGCGCATGTACAGTTCCACCGTTTTGGGATTAGGGTTAGATTTTAGGGGTTAAGGTAAGGGTTTTAGGGGTTTAGGGTTAGGGCTATCGATTAGCACTACGGTATTATGTTTTGATAAAGTATGACGTTTTGTCAGAACACCGGTCAGGTAACATTCAATATAACGTCTAAAAAGACATGCAATTGATTGGTACATTGCAAATTGAACTATCATGCAGTCGATCGCCTCCTCTAAAAAGTTCGCATTTTTGTTTAAAAATCTATGTATATAATTGAAGCTATTGTTAGTAAAGTTTTATTGATTTTTGGTCAGCTGGCTGAAGTGGGATGTTCCATTCGAGACTAGTCTGTACACACATTTACATGTATGTACGAGTGTCATTAACTTGTAAATAGTCTAGCTATAGGGTTTGCAAACTACCCCAACACTTTTAATGTAGCTAATTTTAGGTTTATGATGGAATAATAAGTCTTAAAGCATGAGTGTCACGCCAGATGCCTGAGTGAATTCTTAATGACGCTCTTTAAGTTACCCGAGGATGCCTGTTTGTGCATGTGTGGTTGAAAATGAGCGTGGATATAGTTGATAATGGTGGCGTAAAAACAGGGGATCGAGCAGAAAATAAAATCAGCAGGAACTAACTTTAAAACAGTGAGTGCATTCTGATTAGCAAGTCTGGTTGTTGTTGACCTCTTTTTATACTGATTTTATGTCTGGATATGTACCTATTAGGAACCACGAGATTATTTAGGCGCGGCGGTTCGGGTCATACTTCGTTTTTTGAAGGGGGGACTGTGAATGGAAAAAACGGGAAAAGTTTTTTAGGTTTCTTATCGTGTGCACGAAAAAACGATTGTACTAATTAACTAGTTGTGTAATGGTTTTGAAACAGACGGAAAACAATTAAAACGTTGCACAACAGGTGCAGCCTGTTGAGCTCTCAGTTACGTTATTAATATTACAAAACTCATCTTTCATTTCATAATTAACACTATACGTGTAAATCACAAATTTATTATATTTAAAGTCAGGGCAACTGTATATTTTGCAAATATTACGCATTATACCTGTTTTATTGCCTTACAACTGTGTGTGTCACGTGGCTGTTTTGGTCCAATCATGATCGCGTGATCACGCCTGCGGTAAAAGCTCGGCTATTTTTATCAGCTCGATTACAGAGGGCGCATACGAGCCACTTGTGTTGGAGTATTTTATTTTTTTACGTAGTTATTCTATGTGAAAGTAAGTCCGTCTAACGTGTTCTTTAGTGCTTTTCTGTTTTAGTGTTTCAGATTGTTGGTGATTAAATTATCGGTACTCCTTTAGCGTGTGCTCTACCGACTTTCGAGTTTAACCACTGGGCGGCACATAAATATTTACGGTTTAGGTAGTGCATGCTTTTCGTGTTATTTTTATTTACTTAACTATTTGAAAGTTAAAAAAATAAAGGGATCCGACATTTAGCATAAATGCAAGGGAGAGATTTAAGTCACACTGTTATATGAACTGAGCTGGTACGGCACACGCTAAAGTGGCACCAAATTATTAACAATTTCCATGTCTTTCAGTGCAGTGGGTGATAAGACGTTACAAACCCTCTGACAGGGCGGCGGTTTTAACCCTTTTTCGCAATGGGATTACGGAGCACATACATCCAGCATTCTTCAAGGCTATGTGTCACCCTGACAATGTGGCTCTGACTGCAATAATCTCCGTTACTATCTACCTGCTGGGCGGATGCACCTGTAGCTTGGCCTTAATGTCCGGCTTAGCCTGGGTAGGGATCGTGTACTACTGCTGCCATGAGACATACGCCGGCTATGTTGAAGAGAAGCTGCACACAGACATGCGGGACATCCAGGCTAGCTTTCTAGACAACCCCGATAGCTGCTTTTGGGTCGCAGAGGGCATAGTCGACGGAGAGACTGGGATTTTTGGCATGGTTGCCGCAGTGAGGAAGGCGCATGATGGCGAGGAGGAGGAGCAAGAGCGCTGTGGCGAGATTTTCCGCATGATCGTCTCATCGTCCTGTCGCCGTAGTGGCCTGGGCACCCGACTGACTCGGACTGCCATCGAATTCTGCCGGGAGCGGAAGTATTCAAGAATAGTTCTGAGGACCAGCTCCATCCAGACGGCAGCTATAGGGCTCTATCTGAGACTTGGCTTCAAGCACACGCACACAGATAAGTTGTCACACCGTCCTGATTGGCACACGTGGGTCACAAAAATCACTTTCCCGCGGATGGAAATGATTCTGTGACACGGACGTCACATGCGCTGAACGCCTGACTCCTGTGTACCCCGCAGCCTTCCCAACTCTCAACACGGATATGTTTAATGCACATTCTCCATTACTGTGAAGATGCTGTTCCACTGTCCTTTTTATAAATTTTGAAATTTAATTGACAGAATTTATATACCACATGACAATTATCATTCCCGAAATGTGTACAGCTCATAGGTGGAAATTTCAGGTCCAGAAAGTACAAATCCAGACTGTGATTTAGTTTCAACCAACCAGTTGAGCATAAAGAGTCACAGTTACAGAGTACACCACTGGTTGGTTGAAACAAAATCCTGGTCTGGATTTGTACTTTCTGCACAAAAATGCAGAAATTTCCACCTCTGGTACAGCTTCAGATGAAATAAACTGTAATATCCTTTGCCAGTTGGAGGGGAAAGATTTGCCCAGATGTGCGAAAGCCACGAAGTGTTTCGTATATATGGTTTTGTGTGGTTTCTTTGAACTCTGGGTCTCTCTTGTTGGGATTTTATTAATCGTATTACAAGTTTTTATTATAAATCTTTGGGACCTCATAAAAGGCATGTCAACCCTGTCAGGAAAGAAGTATGACAAGGTGGACATTTTTAGCTAAAGTGAGCGTTTGATGAAAATACGATTGACCTTTCAGTGAACAAAGTTATCAGTTTTTCACGGAGGCATTGTGCTTCAAGTACATATTTTAATATTATAAAATATAAATTGGACATTTATTAATGATGTTAAGTTTGACCACAGCCAGCTATAGACAATGTGGGGAAAATTAGGAAAAATGGGTATTAATACTTAATGAGCACGCAGGAGTTGTACTCCCTCCATTGCGGGAAAGATAATATAATGGCTGTGATATGATTGATGTGAAAAGTCGGTCTCTTAAAGGAACAGTTACCTCAATATGACAGGGTGAACAGCAAGTACATGAACACACAAAAAAGTTTAATATTGAGATGACAGAAATGCAAGTAACATGTCACAGACTCTGTACTGTGAATGACCTGCATGTTTATGTATGAAATCAGGTGAGAAAAAGTTACGCCACGTTTTAGAAAGTCAAAGAGCTTCTGAATGGTGCAAATATCCTATGAATGCAACAGCCCATGGAGATTTTTCCTGTGCAGATATTGACATCAGTCAGGCACAAGTTTTTGCCAGTCGTGTTAGGGATAGCAACTGCTGTGTCAGAGGAAATGGGGCCACCAGCTAAGTGGGCATATTTGCTGGAAATGTTTATTGAAAATGGGAGCAAAACCACATCTTAGAAATCAGCTAGATTTTTTTTTTAATGAACATATCAGATCACTACCACTTAGAAGCAGGCCAAATGGTTAAAATAGTTCTGCTTAATGTCAATGTTCACTGGAAATTACAGTGCATATAAAGTTGAAAACGCTAGTGTGACAGGACAGAAATTAAATTTTCATGAAATTTAAAGAATAAAAAAAAAAATCACAAAGTTTTATTTCTGGCATATAGTTTTATTTTTTATTTAATGTAGAAGCAACTGATTGAATTATTTCATCATTGCTATTGCTTTACAGTTTCTTGGTGGCTGCACCAGAAATATGGTTATTTTGGGAGCACTTCATTTCATACTCTTAATGCTCTGAATTATTTGGGGAAGGTTATCAAAATAACCTTAAAATAATGTGTACAGAACTAAATGCTTAACATTATTACAGCACTAATTCGTGTTGTATCAATTGTATCTTTCCTTGCATATCACAATTATCAGAGGCTAAAAATCCCTGTGAAGATACATTCGTAATTCTGAACTTGTCACCCCTTTATACACTGTAGTACTTATTTTAAATGTTAAATTTAAATGGCTTTATCACCTCAAATGGAAATGTATATATACAATTTGATGGTCAATATCTTTCTTTTGTACACTTGTTACAAGCGTTGCGCACTACTGTAAATGAAATGAGTACTATGTCTTTGGTATAAGCTTTTAGTATTCTATATTCGTATTTTTCTCTGTACAATTGCAATGTAGCAATTCACAAAAGAACAAAACAGCGATACTATACAAAGTAAAATTTTACATCCTGTATCCTATCAGTAGTCCAAAGTGTTTTACAACAATGCTGGAGTTTCTGAAAGAGAATTGAATTTACAACATTGCAACCCAAAGACAAAGGGAAAAAAAAAAAAAAAAAATCATCATCTTACATATTGTGTGCTCAGAGCCAAGAAAATTATGCTGGTTTATTTAAGTCCATTGTTTCTGTACATGCCAGGATTCTCATAACACTGCGAAACAATCGAATAGTAATCACAAAAATTAAAGAAGTCAGAAACCTGAACCCCTTACAAGTTCCAGTTGACAATCATTCTCTGTTACACTATGATTCCTCAGAAACCATACTAAATCCTTCCTTTTGCTGCAAACAAGTTATAGAATTTACATTAATCTTTATATATTATACAAAAAAAAATGCCATAAATAAAAATCCCAAAGGAACTTGCTGAATTAGCATCCAGTCTTTGTGGTATACTATGCTCCAGCGAACCAACGAAAAGTTGCTATTGTTACCAGTTCACCAAGCTAACATTTCGAAATGAACACTGTTAAGAATTATTAAAACTCAGATTTTAAACCTGACCCATTAGACTGATTCCCGATACATGTGAGGGAGGTGTCTTAACTGGCCACTATTCTTCCGTGAATGTGATGACATCGTACTGGATGCCTTGCTGCTGCATCTGCTCCAGCTGCTCCGGTGTGGCCTCCGTTGCATACACCGTCTGCGCCTGTGCCATGGCTGCATCCGCCACGGCTGTAACACAGATAAAGCAGCATTATCGGCATATCTGACACTCCCATGCTGTCATGTGACCACTTAAGCGAAAACCACTAAAACAAACCGCTTGGTCACATGTTATAGCTAGCCATCTCTAACTTGTTTCCCAAGACTGCAACATTAACTAAAGCCCCTCTTCCTCATTAAATTGACAATTGCTTTGAAATCCACCTTCAAAGGGCAGACATACCGGTCACAGCAGAGTGGGCAGCAGCTTCTAGATCCTCTTGGCTGACAATCTGCTGCTCCGAGCTGATAGGTACGTACTGGATATGGCCGTCATGACTCAGGGCGATCTGCACGGAGATGGACAAATGCATGGTCATGGTTCGTTGAGTTCCTGGCCACAGACACAAAGTTCAAAAGATGCTCCTGGTTAAGTCAGTCTATCAACCCAGTGCACCAGCAGCCCTACAGGTCAACCAGCATGGTGTTATTCACAGAACTGTTGCATCATTTCCTCACTCCTCTTAAATGTCCCACCTGCTGCTCCTGAAGGAAAGTTCCTCCTTGGTCATACTGGATGTGAGCTATCTGTCCATCCTGCATCTGGACCAGAGTAGAGAAGCCAAAAGTAGAAGAGTAAGGGAAGCATCGTGACTATGCTATCATTCTGCTCTCCGTTGGCTCTCATAATGCCACCCGTACCTGGATGTGGTTGCCTTCAGAAACCACCACATATTCTTGTGGGATTAGATGCTGGACTCCATCTTGGGAGATTATGTATTGGACCTGCAGGTGGCAGTGAGGAGCACGTTAAAATGAGGATGGAAGAACGAGTGAGGGGGCCAGAATTCACAGTGAGCTTTGTGCTTCAAACCAGCAGAGCTTGTCTAATTTTTCAGGAACCATCAAGCAAGCATAGATAGCAAGCAAAGCCACTCTTTGATTTCCCAAACGTTTGTCTCGGACATCACTGACAAAAGTGACTAAAAATATTCTCATAATTGACACTCGACCTCAGTGACCTGGTTTTCAGCCGTGACTAGGTGCTGCACAGTCTGCCCATCCACTGTGGTGATCTGCTGGATGTACGTAGCTTCCTCCTGCAAACACAAAGTCTGCCCTCAGCACCTAAAGGCCAGGCTGCTTACATCCAACTTTCATCAGTTTATCATCACAAACAGCCCAATACACGTGAAGTGAGTTGAATTAGACTGAGCCGACTGCGGTCCGAGGGTCTTCGGTGCCTACCTGGTCCGAGAGGCTCTGTTCTTGGGCTACAATGATATGCTCTTGGGCCAGGGCTTGCTGGAGCCGCTCGGGGGTGAGGACCGTCTGCCCAGCCTGCAGAGCTGCTGAGGGGACGGCGGGGAGGCAAAGGGACAAGCGGTGCACGATCAAACCTGCTCCTTGGGACTAGATCATGAAAAGCTACACCGAGTAAAATTGCCTATGGATGGAAAGCTTTCCATCTTAACCAGGACATGGAAATTAAAGTTCTTAATAGACTTCTATTAGATTAAGTTCAGACGCCCAGAGGCGAGCTGGCGATGAGACCAATTTGGCCTTTGTTTCCTTCTTAGGCTAGCAGGCACCCTACCAATTCCAAAGACCATGTCCATTATTTAGTAACCAATGGGCATTAAGTCAACAGGCAGTAAAACCCAGTTACTGTTTCAAATTACACCCTGTACCTAGCTATGCTATCCATGTGATAAAAACAGAACAACTACCAGATGAGGGAAAAGGTCAGACACAAACTGGTTTCATAGCTACACAGGGGTTACTGTTGCACACAAAATAAACGGGCAAGCTTAGGCATAATACAGGTGTCGTACTGGAAGAGCCATTAAAAATTTGTTTCTCTCATACACATTTACGTACAATTCTGACTTGGGTAAAGGCTTACATATATTTTTGGCAGTGATGCGCAAACACTTTTCTACGAACAGGGGACGTGGCCGACTGGCTGGGGGGGACGGCGATTTTGCATGATCTTCAGTCATTGAAAATAGGTCACCTGGAACATCGAGATTTCTCTCCCCCCCCCCCCCCCCCGCCATACGTGCATTACTGTATCATACACATCACCCATCCCTACTCTAGGAAACAGCAGCTGTAATCATTTTATTGCCAAATGTCTAAGTATGAACCTGAAAACTACTTGGAAAATCTGACAGTACAAGACTCCGAGACTCTAGCCACGAGAGAGGGTGGGCCGGTGAGGTCACCGCCCTGGAGGAGACGCTCACTCTGCAGCGTGGCCAACGCCTCCTCCTCACTGTTCACGATGATGGCCTGCTGAGACGAGCTCGGTCGCACTTTGCGTGGGGGCGGGTCCAGGCTATGCAGCCTCTCCATGTGGAACTTCAG
>JAODLC010000133.1:10613136-10635460 GCA_026781145.1 Hippopotamyrus pictus
AGCGGAGGAGCGGGCGGAGCCAACAGCCTCGTGAGCGAGGAGCGGAAATTCTCACCGCTCCACTCCGCTCACATGCTCTGAACCGCGTTAATTGCATTAAATTTTTTTAAGGCGTTAAATATTTCAAATTAATCGCATGCGTTAATGCGCTAATTTTGACAGCACTATTTTTTCTATTAGTTTGGATGCCTATGCCGCAATAGGTTGAAATTTTCCAGCTTTGTCACATATGCCTCAGTGGGATTGGTCCTCCATGACAGTTACCAGGATAAGTGTTTAGAAGATATATGAATGAAAGAAAGGATGAATGGATGGATAGTTACTAAATTCTAAATAACTGTAGTCAAATAACAATACAACTTACAATAATTTCCATAAATGGAATTACGTAAGGACTAACCATCATCGGGACCTTGCAGAATAAGATACTGAGTAGTCTCTGCATCTCCATCCTCTGCACTCGTCACTGCAATACAACCTTCAAAACACAGACAGGGTTCTTAGCAAAAATAATAAACCCATGCAGAGAAATTAATGACACACTATCTAGTGTCACTTATTGTAAGCACAAATTACACAAAAACAAAAAAAGTTTTTTCTCTTCTAAACTCCTTTTCTTGAACTCCTTGAGGAATTTTCTTCCTACCGTTTATTATGTCAGGTCCTATGGTAGACTCAATTATCTTGTCAATAGCTGATCCAAGGTCTGAAGAAGTGGAGGCAGTGGAGTCTGACACGATCATCCCCCCATCTGACACCACGCTGGAGTGAACCAGCACTTGGGCCGACTCGGAGACCAGGATAGACTGTGTCACCGTGGAGACACTGGACACACTTGTTGACTGGGCCACAGAGGAGGAGTCTGGAAGATGAATCACGCCCCGCACATCAGTGCTAGAGCTGGTCTCAGGTATCAGCTCCTAAAGACATAAACCAAAGAATCGATAGAGAACAGTCAGAGGGGAAGCCACACCAAAACAAAGGTACAGGAGGCTCACTTCAGGACAATACAGTGATCAAGGTACTAAAAACAACCATGGGAGTACTTCTCCATGGCTCTTTTTACAATATGTTCCTTGAAATTCATCGGTGCCATTTTGGTAAAAACAATTAGCAGTGTGAAATCTAGTGGAAATCATTTTAGTCAAAAGCCTCTGCCAAGCAAGATGGATGATCATCCTCAGGTTGCCGTGGACCTACCACAAGCCCTTCTGAGCTTTGCCCTACATGGGAATCTGACTCGGGTGCCAAGGTGGGCACAGTGGCAGTGTCGCTGCTGTCGGCAGACATGGCTTCCGATGACTCCATGCCCATACCACTCTCTGAGGGTTCCTCCAGACCAGACGGGCCTGCATCACTGCTGCTCTCCACCTCATTGTCCTCTGAATCCATTTTGACCTGCATGAGACAAAAATGAGAATGGGCTTGTCATAGAGTCATTGTTTCCGGAGGATGGAACTTATGACTAAGCCTTGAAATTTTCAGTGTATAATTTGAATATTCTTGAAAGAAAGAGTTAATTACCTTCATTAACTTTACCTTTTTAAGAACTTGGTCACACAGACAAAATCATACATTTGATGCATCAATAATTTTAAAAGCTATCCAAGTGTCTGGAAGCATAGTAGCACAGAGACAGGAGCTTCTGAGCAAATTACTATAAAACTGCCCCCGGTCTGTGTCAGCACATTTAATACTTTATAAAGGGATGTGTATTCTCCTACGAACATTAAAGGTGCGATCTACTATGATCTACTGGAATAACTAAATGTGATGGAAGGCAAATAAAAGAAGCTTGTTTGTTTGAAAGTACATTGCACACAATTAAACATAAGAGCAAATGCTGTAATCAAGCCAGGCTACTCCACGTCCAGGATGGGTTTTTCTGATCCAACTGGTAATGCCATGTTGACTAAACCAATTTGACAAAAGCCTCTAGCTGACATAAAAATATCCAAGTTTGCCATGCTGATGTTTCAACCTATGACAGAAGATGTATTTGACCCAAAAAGGCACACCCAGTCCTCAAAGATCAAGTGACACGAAGGTATTTATTCCAAGTGGCTCTTATTAAAATTGTAAATGACAAATTCAACTACTCAATCTGCATTTCCTATCTCAGGTACCTTTGGATCTCTGTACAAGTCCCCATCAACTTTGACTCACACCAGTATGGCTGCTTGAATGTAATATATCATTCTTTACTTCTTACCTTACTCCTTTCTTGAAAGATGTTCCCCAGGGATCAGATATGTAACCAATTGTCTTTTTACCTTCATACCACTGATCTCCTCAACCTGTTTGCTTTCACAAATGTAGGACACTTTACTAACAGTAGTACTGATACTACTACTACACACCACCTTTTCCTCTGGTCTAAGATGTGTTTTCCATCTTATGGCCCCTGCCTCTTTTAATATGTAATTTTCCCATCTGCTATTGTCCAATACTCCCCGTTTTGTGGGAACAAAATAAACTTATTATTTTGCTGTGGCACTTCTCTGAACCCTCACTGACAAATTCAGTTGTTTTCCCTTACCTAGTTCCAAACAGACCAGCAAACATAAAATACATCAGAACAGTGCAATCACTGATATTCAAGAAGAAATTCAACACCTACCTTAACAAACTACACCTACAAGATGACAACAACCTTGTGATTCACCAAACAAATAAGCATTCCTGCGTATACTGCAAAGGGTATTGTGAACTAGCATACTATAAATACAGCTGGTCTTAAGACTTAAATGTTTCTCATGGTTTTATTTGCACTTGTGGAACCATTGTCTTAATTGCAACTACACGGAGTCAGTCATCATGTACTACAGTTTCTTACGGTAACTATAAAGCTACACAACCAAAAACATATTGTTTAAAATGTAGTCTTTATTTGGAAAGACACTAACATCTTCTAGCGTGCTGTTGCAATAGCGTAATAAATATTAGCATCAGGTCCGATATTGGGTGAACTATCATGGTACTTCAGCACTGGAGTCTCCTCTTCGGTTTAACTCTGAGAGCTTATTAAGTGTTCAGTAGCTAGCTATCTGAGATTGCACCTTTTTGTGTTATTTGAAACACTTTTAGCGAAGAATTCGGTCACATGGGAAAAATTGAAATATCTTAATTCAGCATGGTGGACCGTATGTTGTGAAAGCTCAGCGTATCTTAGCGCGCTTCCCAACTAATTCGTAACAAAGACTGAAATGGTGGCTATTAAATTATTAGAAGCAAACTGCCATAGTACTAGTTTTGTTAATAATCGTTCATTAATCCTGTCTTATCACAGTAACATTTCGCTGGTTGGCTATCTCGTTGTAAGTGTTCCAATAATGGTTAGCCTAGCAGCTCTAGTTTTGTAGGAACATGTGCGGACACTGTAACCAGGCCTGGTGAACAAGTAATTATGTATAATAAAACAACGATCTGAAATTTTATTTAATGCTCGCACTTAAAGAAATAGCTAGGAAGCTGAACACCAAGGTTATGGACATACTGGTGTCCGCACGGTCAGTGCTGTGTGGGAGAAAATATTATTAGACACATATTCCTTATTTGTATTTTTGTGACATACACAAAGCCATACCGTCTCAATTTAAACAACAATGTACGTGAACTTAGAAACTACAAATGTATCCCATTTGGTACAACAGCTGTGCTATCTTTCTCAGGCGTCTCGATCTGACTCCTATCACAGCCGTAATACTTCATATAACAGCCCCTTTCTCAAATAAAAACCCGGGCCGTGCTGCCCTCCCCACTGCCTGCTGCGAGCCGCCATTTTCCTGAGTCACTTTTCGATTCAGGCAGTCCTCAAACTCCTATCAAAGGCTGAGGGACCCCCGAGGGCCTCTTCGACATGGTCAGACCGCCTTACCCTCTTCCTTCAGGAATTTTTTTACCGCGGGTTTCTTAATCGCTACACCCCGAAATGACTTTTCTTACCTGGACTTTGGCGCTGGATTATTTTCCTGTCGTCAGTACGTCAGAAACCGCGATTAACAGAAAAAGATAAATGCTCCGGCATTCTTGCTGGGCGCCATCAACTTTTCCTTGGTTAGTTCAGGACGCCAACCGGATCTCATTTATTTGTTTCACTTTCATAAAATGTTCGCCGAGGTATTTACCGTACATATAGCCACAAATATCATGTTACGACGGCTTTTAATATCTGTTTGTTTTAGGAATCAATAGTGCTAGCCGATATTAAGTGTTAGGCCATTTGGTTATTTTTTTTTGGGGGGCGGAAGACATAATTAGGTTTTTTTTGCCAAAGGCGGAAGAACACTACGGAAAGCGGACGGATATTGAGAACCCAGTTATTTAAATTCAACATTGTAAGCTTGCATGAATGTTATGAATATTTTTTTCGCCGTCAAGTTAAAACTATTGCGTAGCAGGAGTTATTCGATATATGAAGGTTTGTTGTATATATTAAGTAATCGCGTTACGACAGCAATATGTAAACGGAGGCAAGGTGTGCTGACGTGCAATAAGCATTACGATCCTCCCAACATAAAAGAAAATGTGTAAAGTCAACAACTGTCTGTAAAAATTCGTTATTCATAATAGCTCATTAATATGCGCAATACTTTCATGATATAAACTGTAAACACGATGGAAAATCGTTTAAAGATAAATATGCATCGTGGCATTTAATTGGCCGTTTGACTAATCCGTCAATACGATAATCAAAAAACTTGAGTATTTTTGTGTTTTTCTAAAACATTGTGCAGGTTTAAAATGTTAGCAATTACTTTGTACACACAGCGATCCATTTGCCAATCCAAACGTCCAATTCACAGTAAAGCGTTAAGCTTTGCACGCAAAATTTCAAGACTGGCATAACAAACGTAGAAACAGTAAGTCACATCAATAGCTAATTAACGTAATATTGTATGGTAATTGTATGATACATGCAATGTTTCTATAAAAGTTTCAGCTTTCCTATTCACTACAAATGTAATGAAGTTAGGCGGGCAGAATAAAAAATATTTACATCAACTGACAAAAACCGTTGCACAGTTAGGTGATGAATTAAATCAATGCAATTTTACCCCGTAAATGTAAACAGAAGTTATCAGATTAGAAAATAATTTCGGCGCTTTATATAGGCCACAGCTTATATGATGTAACTGAACTTTAATGTTTTTATTACTATATAAATAAACCTCCGATGTTTGCACTTAAAACAGCTAATCCATGGGGGCCTTAACCTGTCCTTGCACATAGTGTATGCTTTACCTGTACTGTGTTTTGGTTCTCTCTCTGTCAACAGTTATTTTAAACATTGCTTTAAGTGTGTTTGTATTGCATGCAGCATTTCTTTCAGCATGATGTTTTCTGAGTTTGAGCAGTGTTTCATATAGGGCATTTTATTGTGTCATGTAACCGAATGTTATAAAATTAAGCTTTTTACTTGTATAGATGGCTTCAGTTAATCTTCTGATTATATATTTGGACATGTATGTGTAAGAAAACAATAAACATGATTCGTTGGGACGTGCCTCTGTTTTTCTATAAGCACTTATTTGTTAGGTGTATCGTGTTCCACATATTAGGAAGCCTGGGAGAATGGACAGGGTTCACCTTGGAAAGGACACCAGTCCATCTTACAAGTATGTAGACTTAGATAAAAGTCTTTGATTTGGAGGGAAAATATAGAGCAGCGCATCGCTTTCCCTGAACCCACACTATTTGTGGTGTGTTTCAGCACTTCGACTCAAAGACCCAAAAGAAATGTATTAAATTTGTAGGGATGTTTTTCAGTGTCCTCAAATATCAATAAATTTAGACAGTAAACATAATGAAATAATGTAATAAACAATAACATTCCATAGCATACAAATAACATTTATTTAAAATGTTCCCACAAACATGAAGCACATGGAAATGCTGAGATCATGGCCCCACCTTGCCATTTTAATTTTTGCATAAATTAACCTTTTTTAAATTACACAACAGATTGCATCAGTCAGTTTTACCTTTTTTGAGTGGGCTTAGGAGTTAGTAATTTCATTAAAGTGAAAGAAAAAATAAAAGTGAAATAAATAAAATAAAAGACAGTAATGGGATAGTAAATACACCATCAGAATGATCTACTTCATTGTATTTCTATTTTCTGTAGGACTCTTCAGTTTTTCTTAAATAGGTTATTAGTTTAATCACCCAATTGATATATGGTCCCAGTAATCAATATATCTATCAGAATCTTGGAGAAGACCCCAATTTACTTTAATTACAGATTATTCTTCCTCTCCCTATCCAGACATTCCTACAAATCTTCCATGTATAAAGGCTATGCCTTAGATAATTTTGAATTGTCTTAGGAGCTGATGCTTAGTAACTCCTGATAGCATCTGCAGACAAAGGAATTACAGCAAAAAAAATATATATATATATGTGTATGTATGTATATATAAATGAACTTGATAAGGCACTGAAGGTGACTATCCAAAAGATTATGTATTACTACTCTCTTAATTTATTATGCAATTTGGATTGAGAAGATCCAGATTGTCCAGATTTTTGTCCAGATTGTATAGCATATGACTAATGGGGTGCCGTAGGGAGGCCGTGTATGAGTGTATGGCGCGCTGGGTTAGGTCGCTATTCCAGTGATCGCACAGTCACAAGTTCAAGTTCCATCTTCAGCATAATAGTTACATTGATGTTGGGCCTTTGAACATTGCCCTTAACCCCCCCAAAAAAAAAAAAAAAAAAATATATATATATATATATATATCTTTTTTTTCCCTCATTAATGTATACGTGGAATTACTTTATTTTACTAACCTTTCAATTATAGTGCACTGCAAGTAATGTTAGTTAGTACTCAAACACTAAATCACAGAAAACGATGGCGTCTAATTATGTGACAACTATCAATCTTTAGTATTATTTATTTGTGTGGAATAAAAGAAATATCACAGCCTTTGCAACAGCGCCACCTCCATCATCGGCTTTAGGACCCAGATGCACATCTCGACGCGGACACCGGTTGATGTGAAAGCTTGCTCTACAGTATCTTTTATCTGCGAAAGGGTATAGGAAATATTGTACAGTGTATGGGAAAAAAACAGAAGAATACATACTGTGAAAGAGACGCCTGGCATCCAATAGAGCTGATTTATCTGCCTACTTTAATAATAGTGCCTGACAGTCCAGCTGTTGTCTACATTGGAAACGTGAATTCTTCCACCGAGCAAAGGCAGGCAGGCAGGCAGCCAGCCAGAAGGCGCGTCGCTCTTCCTAAGCTCTGCCTCGCACCGATCCCATCATGAGTCAGAGGTTTACGGTCACCTCTTTCTCCAAGGAAGAGGGCAAATGCCTGCCGGCCACACAAGGCGAAGTAAACCAGCTCTTCGAGTGCGATGAATCTCCGCCGAGGTCTCCGACCGAAGCGGGCGCTGTACAGACGCAGGATGTGGCCAAAGGTATGATGCTGACTGTAACCATAAATACTGCTGGTCCATCGCATAGTGCTGATTCTTCACCTGTGGGCATGGTATGAATGGTAGATGGAAAGGGGGTGTGTGGATCAACACGTTTTCATTGAGTATAAAAATATACAGTAGATGTCTATATAACAGAATAATTGGCGTGTATTAAATTGACGGATTTATTAAATTTGTCAGAATTTTCTTTGAGAATTTTTATTTGTTTTACAATGGTTGTTAACAGCTGCACCGATCTGCATTGACGGTATTCTTCAGGAGCATGTCTGTTGATTTTGGATAAAAATTGTATTTTATACATGTATCAGTAGCAGAAACAGAGGATCGACTGAGACACCAGCTCAGCTGTCAAAAAACTAAGCAACTAATACGATAGATACTAGTTTCGTCTGGAATTTACAGCCGTGCATTGTGCGTTGTGACGTATAATTTGTTAAAAAAATACTGTTACATATGCTTTCAAATCTTGTTCTAAACTCACATGAAATTCAGCAAATCATACTGTCTGTGTGTTTAATTGCGTGTGTAACCTATGATGAGATGTCATCAATTTATGGTTAATTTTATAACTACAATGATATAAACGTTTTAATATTTTGTTTTGATTATGAAAGTGCACTGCAGAATATTTTTCCATAGTAATGTTTTTGGAATTAATTCCTTTCATTGCCATGTCCCCCCCCCCCCTTGTCCCCTTAAATTAAAGGTATTTGTATACACTGAAGTTCACGTTGCCTCATGATATAGATTTCAGTTATAACTAATTTTATGATGTACTTCTCTTTATCCCACATAAAGAATTTGCTTTCCTTATACTACAGCTCTATATGTCATGCTTAGCTATTACACATAGAAAGGACTAAAGTACTAGGTCCTTGCTTTTCCTTTGATTGGCTAAAATCTCATAATATGTCTCTTTTCCAAAAACATCATTTTAACCACTGGAAATGAAATATGTCTACAATTAGGCACTATGCGTATATACTAATTACAAGTTTACATTATGTTTCAAGCATGACACAGCATTAAAATTCCCCGTTGTGAATTTAAGCAGCATGGAAATATGATGCTTCCATGATCCATTACAAATCAAGATGTTCCCTTTTGTGATGGATTAATGTGGCAGCCATTTTAAGATATGCTCTAGAAGAGCTCCGTAGATCTTTTTGGAGAAATCACCTCCATGGCTCTGTTTCCTTGTTAATAGGTACTATACATCCTTCTGTACAATTATATAGAGTGCAAGCAATATAAAGGATTAAGACAAACGTCTAAACGTTTAAACTGACGTCTAAAAGTACTATTCAACCGTGTTCCAATAATGTCACATTATACAGTATATAGGGTCACTAGCAGATAGCTGCAATTATGTGGTTCTGTTGTGCAATATTTAGCAGAATCACTGGCCAACAGGATGCGATAAGACAAAACCACCACTGAATGTGTTGCACAAGACATCAATAGTATCAAGGCCAAGATGCGGATGTTTCTGTGCTCTGTGAAGCAGGGCCGTGCAGGACGGCGGCAAACCTGAGTAGCTTACGGGCTAATCTTCATGAGTCTCCACAATGACACAAAATCTGCAATACTTCCTTCCTTAAAAGATACACTGTGTCGGAGTAATTAACATGTTAAAAAGAGTCATGAATAATGTCAAAATGGATCAGCGGTATAGGATAACACATTCTATGAAAATTCACTATCATCAATGACATTTCCAAGCTGGGAAAGTTCTGTAATGCAGTATAAATTACCATTTGATTTTGTTCCAGAAATTCATTCCTACTTGTTGGTTTTATCCTAATGATTTAATTCTGTATTTATTGCCATCACTTCTGTATGTATAATTAATAGGTCCTGTACTAAATGTGCGTAATGCAGTGCTAAGTTATTTCAAATCCCAGATATAACCAGTTATTTATCATTTTTTTGCCCAGTCATGAAGAAAAAAGGAATTACTTAAAAATCAGTCATGCCTTTTGGATATTCTTGAATGACTTGTATTTTTTAACACCTGATATTTAGTTATAGAAGAAGTTTGTTTATCAAAATCATATTATGTAGTTTTACCTTTGAATTTTTTTTTATTTCTCCACTAAAACTACAGTGTTCAGTGTTTCATTTGGTTTGATCAAACTATAGTGTTAAAACGTCATTTTACAGTATATATTTCCAGAATCTTTAAGATGACCAATGAGGTCTTTAGTAACTGGCACCCTGCTAAACTGTTACTTATGCAATACTAAATCTAAAATAAGTAAATAATATAAATGTGGCATACCGGCTGTATATGAAACACACATCCCAAGCAGTCACATAAATTCCTGAGTATTTAATTATTTATTCTTTAAAGCCATTCCATGTTTTGTGTTAAGGTGATTTATATTGTAACTGTTTATACATTACATTACACAGCGATTGTGCAGTCAGGCTGCCTTGTCTTATTTATTATGCTGGCAGTTAAAAAATATATATTACTTATTTAAAGTCTCAAGAGATGTTCTCTGATACTCTGATGCACTTGAGCTCAAGTACTTTATAGTAAGAAGGTACCACAATTGCTCCGGTAAATACTCAGGCTGCATAAATGATACATTAAGTCGATTTGGATGGAAACATTAGGTAAGCAGGCAGATTAGCTAAATTATATCATGTAGAGAAGGTTTGATGGGTCCAAGGCATAATCTGCGTTGCATCTCCCCACGACTTGTTGCCTTTCATCTTCATAAAGGCAGACCTGACATGCAGTGTGTCGGGCTGGTTCGGGGTCATCTCCAGCAGCAGGTTCCTGGTCCAGCCATCCATGGATCACACACTGCATGAAGAGGGATCGTTTCTGCTGCACTGCTGCTGCTCTGACAGCTCTGGGTGATTAAATAGTCCCTTTAGGAACTGATGCCCTCCTTACAGAAGCGGTGGCTGGGTCACAGGGGTGGGGGGAGCAGCTCATTGGTATTCAGGGTCCATGGTCAAGCTTTACGGCGAGGCCACATGGGCTCTGCGGCCTCTAGGGACCATGAGAGATGTGGAAATGCAGCGTGCTGCACATCTGTTCTGATTGTGGCTCCTATAGCCTAAGCTGCTCTGAGCATGACCCCGGGAAGCTTGTCCTCCATCACCAGACTGATACATCATGTCCATTTACAAATTGCCTTGATTATGAGGAAGTTTTGAGCTAATCTTCTAGGCGAGCTTCCAAAAATGGGGAATAATGGAATGTGAGTAAGGATACCCAGGCTGTTTTTTTCTAATTTTAAATTTTTTTCCACCATTCCTTTGTTACAGACCAGGCACTGAAACTCCTCTGGTTTTTAAGATGGATTTTTGATGGATTAGACATGGGCACAGAGATTGTTGCTGCCTGGGGGTGTATCTGGCTGATCCCTGCCTCCATTCTTCCTCATCTTCTCCATCTGTGGAGAAAAGGCCCCTTGACACGTTACCGCCAAAGTGTAGACGGCTGGACGGCTATCTCCATTTTGTTGAATGCAGCACCACTTTGTATATAATGAATAAATGTAGTAGTGATTCAATTCATTATTGATCTTCAAATCTAAAAGTAGATTATGTGTCTGCTAGAGAATGATGAATTACACCGCAAGCTAGTCAAAACTCAGGTTGTTATTAAGGGAAATGTATTGTTATTCAAACAGTAAAAGTAATACAGTAAACCTTTCTGTTTTATTTGTGTTTTCTTATTAAGCATACAGCATTGCCCATGATATATTGCCAGATTATTGTTCCAGTACCCTCTCTGTGTTTTTTATTTACTAACAATGATAAGCAAATAATATGCAGGAATCCCCCCCAGGAAAAATGAGCAGGAAAACTGTTTGGACAATAGATGGATGGATAGAGGGATGGATGGCACTTCACAATTCCATATATGTGGATCTGGCCCAATTAATTATTTATTTCCATGGTCTTAATTTAATATTCAGTGTAATTTTCCCTCACAGACAATGCAAAATGCAAACTGACCAATTATAAAGAGAAACCTAAAATACAATATATGAAAAACTATTTTTTATAACATACCAAATATTGAAATCCCCTAATAGACAAAAGGAATGAAAGATGAAACACAAATACAACCAGTCTGCAAAAAGACTATTGTGCTCCTGTGACTTATCATAAATGATTATCAATAATTTGTTTTGTTGCTGCTGATTTGACTGAGTTCCCTCTGTCCCATATGCTGCTGCTAACACTGTGACATTATTATAATGAAGCCATGATTACTCTACTCTACTCTACTCTGCTCTACTCTACTGTTTCAGGCAGGTATGTACCATTCTTTATTTGATGCTGGCAATTTAATGAGTATTTATGGGCTTTAGTCTGTAAAATAAAGCATTTTAGCGCCTTAGCATTTTAGAGTCAGTACCCCTTCCCAGTTATAAGACGAATACACATCGATCAGTTCTTACACCCCTTCTGTTGTACTTTGAGTGTGGTGAAAAAGGCTGTGTAGGGATGTTGGATATGGAAAGATGTGGTTTCATTTTGAAGGCATTACCACTGCTCACTTACTCAGAAAAATGCAGTCAAACAGCAATGTTGATGAGAGGGTCAGATCATTTGTCATGGGGATTTATTGTATTTTTGTACTTGTATAATCAAGATAAGTCTACAGCAAATGCTGACTTTTTCATACATTCCTTGACTTTTTCAATAATAATGGAAAATACAAAGGTGTATAATTTACGTGTCACTTTGATTGCCTTGCTGAGACATAAATTACTTTTAAGACCTACCTTGCTATTTGTTTTTGTGAAGGAAGATCTAGTGTTTAATCAGACTCGTCTGGGGGTGTTTTCTACTCAGTGGTTGCTGAGTGTTTTGCAGCTCTATGATGACATCAGTTGATAGAGTATGTGTCTGTGTGTGTGGGGGGTGGGGGGGATCCGTCACGTGTTTGTCGAAAGTTCTGTTTAGTAGTAGACTTAGGTCTCATTGTCACTGCATCCCGTATCTTGCACATTCTCCCTCCTTTTATCCCTCTCAAGCATGGCTAAACCCGTTCCTCTTAGTACACGAAAGACGTGGACCTTCAAAAAAAATGCAGCTGTAGTCATTTTTGGACGATGAAAAATGCTGCCATTCTGTCACAATCCATGGTATGTTTTAATCAACTGGCTCTTCATCTCTGGCTCACATTCCTGGAATTATGAGTGCACCATGCAGCCGTGGGTGTCTCTCAACAACGCTCATCATCAAGTGTGCTTTTGATCACAACTCTGTTGTGTTTGCTGGCTTTTTTTTCATTATAAACGCAACCACAAAAGTTGACAGAGTTCTGTTTAATATCTATTATACATCTCACACCTACACATCTCTACTATATGTCCCATTACGCAACTCACTATTGAGAACATCGCATCAATACTGAAACGAACTTGAAACTGAACAATTACGTCACATTTGTGTTCCATAAAATCCATACTGAATCTATCCGAAGGTAAACTTAACATAAATACCTTCAGTAAAATATGCCCTCTTCTATGTGTGGGCGGAAATATAAAAAATAGCACTCTGTTTAAGCTTGTGCATGAGAGCATTGACAAAATAATATTGATATTTAGATGCTTTTATGCTTTTTTGTGTTATGAGAAAGCACAGTTAGTTAGTCCCAGGACGAATTGGGTATTAAGGGCCTTGCTCAAGGACCCAGCAAAAAAATCTCTTGATTGACCCAGGGATTTAAACTGTCAACCTAAAACTGTCAGATCACAGGAGCAGTGTCCTTAACAGGTGAGATACTCTGGTCCCTTAATATAATAAGTGATAATAAAATGCTGGCATATTTTATGTGTTTTTTTGTCTCTGTCAGGCTGCTTGTAACTTATTATGGCACATGCAACCTTTAGGGTCAACGATGATGTATGTCAAGGGGTCTTCGTAACAAACGTCATAGGACTGCAGTTGAGGAGCGCTCCTTTGTTCAACAAAGCCTTTCACTTCAACCGTCACCAAGTATAATTTTGTCTCCCTCTCTCTCTCTTTTGTCTCTCGGCCATTAATGCGTGAACAGAATGATAAATTAAATTAATTAAATTTGGCTTCTCACAGTTGCTTTGGCACAGCAGTGAAAAGTGTTACTAAAAGCAAGCTTTTATCTGGGCAAAAAATGCCAGGCTTTTTTTTCTAGGAAAGAATTAGAGGCATGAAGTCAGATGAAAAAAAAAAGGCGTCAGTCTAATTGCTTCTTGGAGCACGCTGAATTTAAATGACCCCATCTCATATACCTGAAGAAACTCCTACTTTTATGTTTGTACTTGCTTGAGATGCATCTGCGTTGAGAGGATATTCATTAGTGAGCTGTACTTAAAGCCTACTCCTTACCAGATATATTAGCATTTTTGTTTAGAGAATTTTTTTTTTTTGAGGCCGAGGTTAGCGACATATTAACGAAATCAGTGAGACAAAACCTGTCCCAGAGTGGCAGGTATCATTACCCAGGAGAACATGATTAATCCATAAAAAGGTAATCAGAGCCTCTTGACCCTTTTGTGCTGCAATGAGTGCTGTAATTATTTTCCCCAAGCACAAGGGGGTGCACTCATTCTAGGTCTTTTAACAAGATTTATTTATCAAAAATTGATGCAAAGTGCTGCATTATCTGCCAGGACCTGTCAATCTTAAAAGGCGAAGAAGATGGTATAGTTTAATTATAAAAAAAGATATGAAGTATTTGAAATGTATAATTTTTAAAAACATTGCTGTATAGCTAGTAGGTCATTGCATTGTTGTCAAGCATAGTTCCTCAGACTGTAGCACTGTTGCCTTTCACTATCAGCGTTGGGTTTTTGAGTCTTGTCTGTGCTGTGTATGTGGTTACTGTCTGTGATATGTTCTATACCCCCAAGATACTGCACAGGAGACGGGTTTGGAAGGAGGCTGCATTAATATTCCTGGATTTTGTAAAGTCAGTTTTGGTAGACATTTTTAAATAATTTACCTAAAATGTTTAGAAATTCTGACTTAAGATTTCTAAGCGAAATTTTAATAATGTACTTTAACGTAAAACATTGGCTACATAATGAAAATCCCAAATTAAATACGGAAGTACCTTTAATTAAAAAAATACATATTTTTAGAGTTTTCTTCCCTGAAGTGATTGGGTTCTATTTTTGCCATTAATCGTAAAAAACGGGGGAACAATACATTGGCAGCTGTTTTTAAATATTCCCGCACTTTTGGCTGGACCCAAACGGGTATTCTTGTTCAAAGAATCCCATTCCCTTCAGTCATCAGTGTTGTATTATCAGTCACACTGATGCCTAAATCTGCTGAAAATGCACAGGAAGCAAGAAGCTACACTGAGGTTGTCAATAATGTATTTAATAAGTAAACATTTTGACTAATATTCAGTTTGCTAAGGCAAACACAGTTTGGAAAGAACTGGAATTACATATTGTGGCCAATCTGTAAGAAGCTGAAATGAGTGAGAAAGACTGTAACTGTCAAATGTAATGTCATGTTAATTGCTTACTAGACTCTTATCCAAATGAGCCTTAGGACTTTACACTCTTTATCTACAGAGCTGAGCATTTTAGACTGCAGCGTACAACAAGATGTGAACCAGGCCAATTGTGCTTAGAAGTTTACTGTGACTCTCTTTGCTGTAAACATACTGTATTTTATTGTGATTTTATGTTTTATGTTTGAAATGCATGATTTTTTGGCACAAAAAGGACAACATGAAATAATCATTCATAGCAAAATATCTCAGGCTATTTTGAAAATTATTTGCAGTAGGCTTGGTAATATGTCGCCCATTTGCCCTGGGTTTGCTTGTTCAGTGCCGGTTTTCATTTTTCCACTGAAGATAAATTGTAGCTGTGGACAGCAGGTGGCAGTGTTTCTCTTCAACGGTCATTCAGCTCTCCTGCATTTTTTTCTTTGAGACCCCCGCAGGGTGGCAGTTGCTAGCATCGAGATGACAGCAGGCACTGCGGGAAGGGGGTGTTGGGGGGGCGGCATGCGGCAAGCGACATGTAAATCTTCTGTGGTCGTATGATGTAATAGACTTTTGCAGAAATGGGATGCTTTGATTGGATGGGGGGCGAGTGGGGGTACTGGAGCGGGTTAAATGATATTTGGCAGGCACGGGGAGGGGAATTAACGGAGAATCTCCTTGTGCGTCTGTGAGGAGATGAACGGAGGCATGGCTGGGTGGGTCCATTTTTCATGCAAGGTCCCCCTACGGAGCAGTCAGCAGTACCTCATACTTGTCTTCTTAATGGCTAAACTGCAAAACAGCTACATTTTCAATTATTTAGACATGAAAGGTCAAGATGTCCCTTGGGTTTGGAGTGGTTTTTGAGTCCATCTGAAATTGGAATACCTGTTAAATGTCTATGCACTGCCTAGGGAGTTTATTTTTTTTCAATCTGACAAGGTTCTGAGCGTGAACGAAAATCAGTTACCCTTCTCGCTGTCAGAGTGTTGATGAAAATGTGTGAAATTTCTCCTGATAGATCTGTAATTCAGATCGTGCGAACCACATGCTCGATTTAAAGGAAATGTATTTAATAAGCTGTAGTTCAATAGATTTCAAATGCCTGAAAACTAAACAAAAACACTTTGCAATCTTACTATAATGACTGTCTCACATCATTAAATTTACCGTCAACTGTTTGGCATCGTAAACATGATTTCATATAACACTTAATTATGTGTTAATCGATATTTTCAAGAGTTTTTTTTATTTATAATGGATCAGTGATGTAAAACGTGGAGGTGCCATTTGAGGCCAGCAGCATGGTTATAAGATCATGTCCTGAGTTTGACTGGTTTCTCCTGTCTCCTGGTGTTTGGGGATCAGATCCCACCTCCTACTGTGTTGTGTGTTGGTGGGGGGGGGGTCCCTGTGTGATGCAGCTTTCCTCCTGCAGTCCAAAACATGCAGTTAAGCTAATTTGCATCTCTAACTTGGCCACTGTGCTGCCCCAATAATACTCAATTTCATTTAAATAGCTGGCCATTGTTTTACACTTTAGAGGTGTGACTCATTTTCTCAGCAGCAATGAGCGGCCGCTTTTCGCCAGAGCTACTTGCTTCTCCAATAATTACTTAAGGAATTATTAATCCAGCTATTATAATAACAAATGATTGCATGGACTTCATTTTCTAACAGGGCTGGAATGGGAGTTTTACAGGGTCATACAAAGTTGCTCCCTTACACATGGCAAGGGACTGGAAATGCCCACAGTGTGGCTTAACGTCTCATGTTACGGACAGCATTCTCTGCAGAAAAGTTTCCCCTTTGCATGGATGGATGGCTGGATGGATGGATAGACATTCTGAGCTGAGGGTGGTGAAAGTCAGAATGACCAATAGACCTTAATGTAGCTAGCAACAGCTAACAATGGTAGTCTTTTTTGGAGAAATAATCCTAAAGTTGCCCCTGACCCACTGTGGCACAATTAACATGATGCAATGTTTTGCTGTGATGAACCAGACAATGGATGAATAGATGGATGGATAAACAATGTTTGCCATAATGGGCATGTGTCTCTATAGTCCAGTTTCCCTTTGTCTATAGATTTGAGGTAGATAGATAAAAGTACATGCAATGAACATGAGAATGCATTACCTGGTAGGCCTAATGCTACAGAGCATTACAGAACATAACTGCATCAGTGCAGCAATTTCTCAAAGTTGTGCTGGAGCTTGACATTTATTGCTCATATTCTCCAGACAGGTGGCATTGGCCCTCTTCCATAAAAAGAGAAATTATTCAGGTGAAACTGAAGATCAGAATTGTCCTTATTGTGTGACGTGTGACCTGGTGTTCTGCCGGTGCAGTAACCTGTCTTGTATTTTGGGTCTCCTGGGATGTGCTTTGGAATAGCATGGATCCCTAGCTGAATAAGTATCTATTTTAAATAAATATTCACTAAATAGTTCAGTAACAAATTCACATGAGTATTTTTTGTATGGCTTTCTGGGCTGTGTAAAGGCTGTGTGAATCATTTTTTGTTATCACTAAACATTACACTTTGCATGTTATAAATTGCAAATGATGTTTTTTGTCATTGTTTTGTTTGTGGTTTTTGTTAGCCTCACTCCTTGACATCTGCCAGCGTCAATCGCATTCTTTTTATATGCTGCCTTTCCTGAAGAACAAAGAGGACACCGAATCGCAGTGGGTGATGGGCCTCATGTGTGCCTGCCGTGTGACTTGGAGCAAGTGCTGTTAGGTTTATGAGGATGAGGGTCAATGAAAGGAAATGAATTCAGCTTAAATAATTACTATTTGAAATTTGAAAATGTTGTATTGGGACAACATGTGATGCTATTGTATGTGTATATAGAATGCTGAAAGTACTTGATTCTATAAATGACTTTTTCCAGGTCTACTAGCATAGAGATCTAGAGGTGCTTTCTTTCCAAAGGGATCTTTCTGTGACTCTGTGTTCAGGAAAGTCAGCAGGTTTCATATCCATGGAAGCCTTTCACTGTGTCTGTTGCACTGTTACCTCTTGGATTTCTTTTGTTTTTTTGAGACCCAGTGCATTGCAGATCTTTTTCATGTTTCGGAGCAGCATTCACTGGTGTTTTTGATCAATGGTTTTAATTAAATTTGCGATGCAGGTTCAAAATTGGCTTTTGTTAGAAAGAATGATGATCTGAAAAATTAATGAGAAAACTCAGAATCTCTCATTCACTCATCCATTTAGGTGTATTTTTTGAGGTAAATTATTATTATTTTGTCCATCCATCTTCTTAACCACTGTCAGGATTGCCAGTGGGGGGAGGATCCCAGAGGAATAAGGCTGGGAAACATCCAGTCCATTTTATCACAGGGAACTCACACGATATGCATTTTAGAGACACCAACTAGCCTAAATGTGTGTCTTTGGACTGCTGTGGAAAGTCACATGAGATGGGGAGGAACTTTACACAAACAAAGCAGCGACAGGGTAGGAACTCTGGGGGTGAGCGGTAACGATGCTATCTACTAATCCCCCCTGTTTTTAATAATAATAATAATAACAACAACAACTACTATATCTACTACTACTGTTTACTACTACTACTACTACTACTACTACTACTACTACTAATAATAATAATAATAATAATAATAATAATAATAATAATAATAATAATAATAATAAAAAGAAAAAAGTCCTAACAAAAACAATTGCAGTCCTACATGCTTTGGACACCTTAATTAGTAGTAGTAGTAGTAGCTGTTATTATTATTATTATTATGAGTAGTAGTAGTAGTAGCAGTAGTAGTAGTCATGGGCGTCGTTAGGTCCAATCATTCAGGGCTATAACCCTGAGTATTTTAAGCTGAACCCTGGGTATTTTAGTCCTGATGCCAATCCTCCTTTGAAAACAAAAAAAGTCAAGCCCTACGTAAACTTGACTTAGCCCCTGATCTTTTCAGTAACTAGAAACTCCCCTGGTAGTGGTAGCAGTAATACTACTACAACAACACGGCCGTTCGAAACTTGAAATGTTCGTAAGTCGTTATTCAACATCATTTTAAGGGTATACGATGGTACAAAGAACTAGGATGCTGGGAGTACGCACGCTACGCTGCTGCACGGTGGGAGTAATGGTCAGAAGTCTTACTAGGCGGAATTGGTGCGCAGAAAAAAAAAATTGATCTTGCGGACAGGAAACGGGAGCCCAATGAACACAATTTGGATTTACAGTCCTCTTCGTTCATATGTCTGAAAGTTTGTAAGTTGTTAGAGTAAAGTGATTTTTAACAGAATACACTGCTGGGTGCTGATATCTTTGGATCAATCCAAAAGCAGTTGCTGAATTCATCTTTGCACATCATATCATAAATTTGACACAGTATTGTGGGGGTCTTGCCAGCTAGGTTTTGGGACATGGTTTTGGGACCCATCTGTCGCCACCACAGACACCTTCTTATTTGTGTGACAACTTAAAAAGGTTTTGAATGATCTTTTTCAAATTTTGCACACCCAATGTGTAGGTGAAAACAAATTTTTTAGACAAACTGCATGAAACTGAAACAGTGCGGCATAGCATGGATACATCAAGGCTTTGTGATTGTGACTGGCTTCCCATTCAGGGTGTAACCCCCCAGGACATTTTATGGGTATGCCTCACTTTAAACGTTGCATAATCTATTTACTATGACCAGGTTGGCACATTATTTATAAAGATGTTATTCATAATTTGTTCATAATAACGCAAACAGGAATCGGTACAAGCTCGTCCATAAGTCTCCTGTTCCTCGTTTTATCTGCCAGCAATAAAAAGACGCGACGCTTTTCCTAAAGACGGCTTGTATTGGCAATACTTCTTAAAAGGAATGAACTGTAATTAAAAGCTCTTGTATCCATTCATATGTGAGTCTTGAAAGGGAAAATAATAGACTAGAGCACGCATGTGAATTCACTCAGTAATTTCGTGGGCGTGTGTTTTCACACAATGAATTAATATTATTCAATGGACCCCTCAATGACCCTAATAAAAAGTGAATCTGCATATGTAAGGCACGTAATATTTGCTGAGCATAAAGGATTTAGTCATAATCACCCGGGAAGGTTTGGTCACGATGTTGTATCAGTGTAAAGAAAAGCCAGTATGACTGTAATAATTATGTTTTTTTCTTCAAAAATCACTAAAGTGTATTCGTACAAGCTATATATATATATATATATATACACACACACACACACACACACACACATATAAGATTGCAAATAAACAGCAGTAATCCAATCGCTGAATGATTTCTCCGCGGTCAAACAAAATTACATGAACATGTGAATTAAGGCTGTAATTTCCATTTTGTGTTTTTGGACAGTACATACGATCAATCCTCGTCAATAAAGCCACGTTTCTTTATTTTGAAATCGTAATTTGTCTTCCCTGATGTATCCTTACGAACATTTGGGAAACATCAGCTCGGAATTGCGTGTTTTATCTGCTAAGGAAGTTTGCTGTTATGGGAGGGGGGGCGGGGGGTTTACAGCCCCTCTCCGTGTTACGTGTGAGCTTTATCACTAGTGGCCAGGCGTCCACGATACCTCTGCACAGCACACATCCCCAGCCACAGAAGTGGATCTCAAAGAGGAAGCATCACACTACGAACTGACAGCTCCGCTATGCGTCTCGGCAGTGTGCACTGGGCCGCATCGTCTTCCCAGCGCACAGATTTGTTCTGCCGTCGGCAGGCGTCACGGAATCGCGGCAAGATTAATGCGATACACAGACGGAAGGGAAGCGCAGCCGACTGAGGTCACACCGAAGGAGGTGCGCTCGGTGTTAGCTGAAGGGAGAAAAACACAGGTTGAAATGTCAGGCAGATACTTCCTCAGCCTTTGAAGATCCACCCTTCTCTTTCGCCTCCCAAACAAGGGGATATCAAATCAGACGGAAGGAATATGATTGGATGCTTAGGGGAGCTACTATAGGGGTTAGGGTTTTCCGACTGTGATTTATGTACCAATCAGTGCACTTGAAACACAGCCGATAAATAATATAGTGACATTTATTCGAAGAAGGAAGAAATCATATTCGCTACCATATAGCAGCAGGATGCCCTGTTTTTGGGAAGAAGATATCGCATTATAATCTTCCTGTTCTAGATTTCTCTTGAAGATGCAGTGAGCCATAAAATGTCCTGTTGTTGGGTATCTCAGTGAAGAGCAGTTTCTGGTCACACGCAGAAATTGGTTTCTTTGCCAGCATGACATGTTGTCTCGTACTGGAACATAAGTGTTTGTCAGGGGTAAAATAAAATCCCTCTTGCTTGCAGGGTATTCACACTATGCAATCAGTTGGGTTGAAGGAGTAAATGTGATTACAAGCTCTGTAACTTCCACATTATTAAGTACATGAAATACTTGGATAAATGATATGAAACAAATTGTATTCTGAATAACATAGTTGGTAACCAAAAAAATGTCTTAAGGATAACAAAAATATGATGTTATAAGATACTCTAAATACAGTGAGGAAAATAATTATTTGACCCCCTGCTGAATTCTTAAATTCTTAAATCTCCATTAATTAAAAAATGAGAAGTCTATAACTTCACTGGTAGGTTTATTTTAACAGCAAAAGATTGATCAACAAAACAAGCCAGAAAAATCATTATGTAACAGTTACAAACCAATTTGTCATTTGTCTAGGGAAATAAGTATTTGATCCCTTGGAACACATGCTTTAGTACTTGGTGGAGTAACCATTGCTGGCAAGCACAACTGTCAGATGTTTCTTGTAGTTGGTCACCAGGTTTGCACACAGCTCAGCAGGAATTTTCATCCACTCCTCTTTGCAGATCTCCTCCAAATCTTTAAGGTTTTTAGGCTGTCACTTGGATACACAAAGCTTGAGTTCTCTCCATAGGTTTTCTATGGGATTAAGGTCCGGAGACTGGCTAGTGCACTCCATGACCTTAATCTGCTTCTTCTTGAAGCATCTTAAGGTTGTTGTCTTGCTGGAAGACCTACCCACAATGCATTTTCAGTGCCCTGGCTGAAGGAGGGAGGTTCTCTTCCAAGATTTTACACTACATGGCCCCATCCATCTTTCCTTCGATGCAGTGCAGCCGTCCTGTACCCTTAGCAGAAAAGCAACCCCAAAGCATAAAGCTTCCACCTCTGTTTGACAGTAGGGATGGTGTTCCTGGGGTTACAGTCAGCATTCTTTTTCCTCCAAACACAGCGAGAAAAGCTTAATTTTGGTCTCACCTGACCACATCACATTCTTCCAAGCCTCATTGGAATTATTCCGGTGTTCACTGGATACTTCAGATGGGTCTGAACATGGGCCCTCATGAATAGGGGTACTTTGTGAGCACTGCAGGACTTCAAACTATAACTGCATACTGTGTTACCAATGGTTTTCTTGGCAACCGA
>JAODLC010000133.1:10641995-10652249 GCA_026781145.1 Hippopotamyrus pictus
TGGTGGTGATGGTACCAGCTGGTGATGGGACCTGTTGGTGATGGTACCAGCTGGTGATGGGATCTGGTGGTGATGGTACCAGGCGGTGACGGGACCTGGTGGTGATGGTACCAGCTGGTGATGGGACCTGGTGGTGATGGTACCAGGCGGTGATGATACCAGATGGTGATGGGACCTGGTGGTGACGGTACCAGCTGGTGATGGGACCTCGTGGTGATGGTACCAGCTGGTGATGGGACCTGGTGTTGATGGTACCAGGCGGTGATGCTGTAGCTACCATACTGGGCGGTGATAGTACCAGGCGGTGATGGTACCAGGCGGTGATGGTACCAGATGGTGATGCTGTAGCTACTGTACCAGGCGGTGATGGTACCAGATGGTGATGCTGTAGCTACTGTACCAGGCGGTGATGGTGCCAGACGGTCTACCAATCAGGGGGAAAGAAGTCACAGAGGGAGGAGCTCAGTCCCAAATCTCTGAGCTGGGCAACCAGCCTCAAGGGGGACTATGGTGTTGGGGGCGGAGCTGTAGGCAATAAACTGCAACCTCACATAGTTCGCCTTTCCGATGTCCAGCTGGGAAGGATGGAGTGAAGGATGAAGGTACTGTAGAGATGGCACTGTCCTGCACCTGATGCATGTCTGCTTTTTTATGGCTGTTTCGATGTTTGAACTTTTACGCATACCTGTTTACACTGTGAAGTCATTTATGAATTAGTCTGATAAAAAGAGAATTTAAAAATGTAGAAACAACAGTAATATGGGATGTTATTTTAACCAATATTTGTCTAAAATCATATTGGATTATTTTTACTTATACAACATTTTTCATTTCATTCATTGTATCAATAACAATCGAATAATTTACCATCGATTACTCATTATTATCGAGCCATTGTGAGCTGGCTCGAGCCCACAGAAGGACGTGTTGTTGGATTTTTTTGGTAGTGATTTATGTCCTGTACACAGCTTTGCTTAAGCCTTAATGATAGTCAGCTGCTTCACATTAACAAAAGTAATGGAATATGTAATCTACTTTGGCTGCCGTTCATAGGGATTCCCCAAAGGCAAAAGCACAACTTTGAGAAGCGTCAGCATCCTTGGTTTAATGCTGTTTTCTGTTACTGGCCCTTAAGGGGCCGACGCCTTCATTTTTGTCCTCACTTCTTGTGAACAAATCAGTCCTCACTTCCATAGCTTGCAGTCCTGCTGGTATGGAGTCTGCTCTACAGTTTTGGTCTCAGATGTTATGCCTCCCACTCAAGTCTGACTCATGACCCAGTGAATGTGTGTAGACTTTTTTGTTCAGGTAAACCTATTACTCTCTGGGGTGCTGATTCAGCCGTATTATTATTTGATTGGCTGGCCTTTGTAAAGTACACCTAGCTTGATTTCCCTTCCTAGCTACTGTATGCTCATTTTGATTTTCACTGTACAGGGTGCTATCCAGGTTGATTTAGGCACAGTGGTTAACATGATGTCATCAAGAACACGAAAATGTATACAGAACAGTGTCACACTGGTGTCTTATTCTCATTAATAATCTGCATATGACATGCAAATGTATTGAAATGAGAACAATGCAGAGGGATGTAGGTTTGGGGAGTAACAGAGAGGATCCTGATGTTTTGCAGCCTGTGCTCAGAATATTTTGGGAAATCAGACTATTTACTATTTATTTGGAGCACGACGTCATGTCATGTGAAACTTAGCAGTGCCTCTTTGTATCGGCTGGGATACAATTTTAATGACTGCCCATTGTCCTCCTACATAGCAAAAACTCTTGAGACCTCATTAACTTGCTAACAGATACTCTAGTATGAGACAGAATTGAGCCATCAGAGGAAAAGCCATTTCAGTACCTTTGTGTGTTGCTAACGCATACATCTCTACTCATTGCTGCTTTCAGACTATAGGCTGTGTCTTCATCATTGTTATGGCACACATTTTTGATCATTTAAGGCCCTACCACTGTATTTCAGGTTTCACGGTTTCAGTTCCTGGCTAAAGGAGTCATATATAATACCAATATAAGGTTGCTAACGCATACATCTCTACTCATTGCTGCTTTCAGACTATAGGCTGTGTCTTCATCATTGTTATGGCACACATTTTTGATCATTTAAGGCCCTACCACTGTATTTCAGGTTTCACGGTTTCAGTTCCTGGCTAAAGGAGTCATATATAATACCAATATAAGGTGTTGGGTCCCAATAAGAGAAGCATGTCACATTATTGAAATTTGGGCAAATATGAATTTTCATAAACAAATCATTATGGTAACAGAGCATTACAGCGTACATTTTTTATTTCTTAAGTAATCATTTTGATTTCTTTTTTTTTTCATTAATCTGGTTACTAAATGTCCATTGCTACAAAATGTAATGTATGGCACTGCAAAAGAGACAAAAGAAATCCCTGGTTATTACCCCCTTCAGTGTTTGGTGTTTAGGACATTTGTGTACAAAGTGTTCTTTACAATGCTGAAATAGATATTTTTCAGTATTAGAGATATTTTGGGTAGATGAATTGGAGTTTCTTGGATGGATCTGGAATGAATTATAATTTCCCATAAGAAATAATGGAAATATTTTCCCTGTAATAGAGTGGTTTCTTGTGCCAATTAGACAGGGACAGAGGGATATAGGTGCAGCTGCAGCAGGAGCCATGATCTGTCTTCTCGCTGGAAGCCCTGACTTCTCTCTGTGTTGGTCCATGTTCTCCCTTTTCTTCATGCAGATTTTTTCCTGATTACCAAACCAACCAATCCTAAGGCACATCATTCATATCTATGATCCTGATTGGATAATAGTGACTAATATTCTTAGTCCCTACTATATATATGTTTTTTTAGTTATATTTACAAGCATTTAATGGTTATTAATCTGGCATATTAGGTCTTTGAAAGTGTAAGAAACATGTAAAGGCTCTTGATGTGTGCATGGATTTTACAAGCCCTGCAAGAATATCCCCACGTGATCTGTTTTAACTTTATTAATCCACCTACTCCAAAATACCCAAAGACGCTGGCTGTGAATCTCCTACTCCACGCACAGGTTGTTTAATGCTCTTTCTCGTGTGATCACTACGGAGCCCACAAAGTATTGTAAAAATAGTATTTTTATCTTCTGCATACAAGAAATTATCCAAACTTTAATGCAATGGTCACCAACCCTGTTCCTGAAGAAATACTGTTATTATTTTCACTGTGCAATAAATGACAATTTAATGCTGTACACTGTCCTATAATGAACTGCTTAAAGCACAATATAATTGATGTGTCTTATTTTGTTTTTGAGTTATTAGTCCATTTCCTTATCCCAATGGACACTGACTGTACAGATTGTATTTAGTAATAATGATATATGACAATACATAATCTGAAAATCCAAGTGGTGTGCATTGTCCCCACGATCAACTGTTCAAAGCTTTACTAGACATGTTGTTTTAGAGTTATTATAACAGTTATTACACTATGAAGGGACACTCAGGGCGCCTGACTGTAAGTGAATGTGAAGTGCACATGGCAACATTCAAAAATTAATTTTGCCTGTAAAAAAACTCTGGAAACTCTAATTGCTGAGCCAACATCTCATTAGAGCTGAAATAGCCTTTCATAGCTATTAACAAGATTAAACTCAAATTGCGGAGGGCCTGAATTGCAAAAATGGGGTTCATCTTTGTCTGTGTTCTGGACATCAAGAATCTATGATTAAAAATTGTATGGTTTGCTTTTGTTAAAAGGTACTACAACCAGAAAACTTAATATTGAATATGAGGATATCTTTACCAGGGTGTAACAAGAATGTCTGCGTAAGACATTCTAAGACGGAAGTAGAATAGTATGAGCTGTGTTCGCCACACCATGTTCACAAAAACGTGCTCAGTACCCCGATTATATTATGCGCACAAGAACAAAAAAAAAAATCATTCTTTGGGACTTTACAGGCTCAGTAGATCAGTGCGTATGGAGCCCGTGCCATGATCGCAAACATGGCTCCATAATAATGGAAACGTGAGCAAATGAGATTCTGAATTTAGCCTTTTCATTGCATTGGCTGGTGGACAAACAACAGATCATCCTATCAGTGAGGACTTAACTTCCCCTAAAGGGTACATATGATCATTGTATGACTGCCAGCAAAGGGGGCTTGATTTACTACCATCTCTGACCCATAGTTGAAGCTGTATAAATTTCTACTTTGCATAAACAACACATCAATAATGTGTTGACACTCAGTTATTTTCCTGAATCCATTAGAAGAAAAACTGCCTTGATGAATGTGAGACTCTGTAACTCCTTTGATTTTATTTGCCTAATGTCATTACGCAGGATTATTCTGTTTGTTGTTCTCCTGCACAGAAGTCTATGGCTATGCATTTATGCAAAAGCGCCTCGGAGCAGGGAGGATTTTTCTTTAAGAATAAATTATTAAGAACCGCTAAAACAGACTATAATGTCCCAGAGGTCCATAGATGTTAGTCATAGCTGTATCTTGGGACAGGATTTTCTCCTTGCTTGTTACAGCTCAGTCTTCACACCAGTAAACGCAATGAGTGTCATAAATTAACCTAAGGCCATTAATGATGTTCTAGCAATGGATATAGCTTGAAAACACGATGAGAGACCTGAATGGTGAAAATGGGAATCCCTGGTTGGGACATACTATTGTGAAATTGTATGAGGACCTGATTTGCCTAAGGATACAGTATAGAAACTGTAGGAATGAGGAACACTCCTGAGGTGTACAAGTTTCCTTGGATGAAGTGAATAATTAAATTATAATAACCTTCAAGATGAAGGAACATCAAAGGGAATAAGCTGTACAGCTTCTCTCCACATCCTAGCAACATCCCGATCAGAGTTCGCATTCATTTAAATTGAAAATGACTTCAGATCAAACAACAGAACTCACATTAACAACAAGTGGAGAAAACCTGCTCCAATTTAAAAGAAGGAGGGGTGTAATTCCTGATAACTGTATTGTATTTATAAATGTTGCTTAAGAAATTTTACCTGACCTCAAAACATGACTGTATGTGGCTTGAATGAAGTTGACTTCACACGACTGCTGAGCAGACCTCAGTGTCCTCCAAACCATCTATCTTTCACTTTCTTCTGAGTGATAATGTAGCTCTTTCTCCTACTACACTTACAGACATTAAAGTGGTTTCCTCGCCTGTTTCTCCAATCTTCTTCATTGCTCTTTCTGCTTTTATCCCTCTGTGTTGAACCTTAAAACCCACATACCAATAATGCTGATACTTCATCTGCCATTTGTGCAAACACATACGCCTGCTTTAGTCTTCACATTTCTCATTTTGGTCACTTATGAGACACAGAAACAGATATACAGACGAAGAGAGCAAAGCTTGTAGTCAGAGTGCAGGGGCAGTCATTTTTCTGGCACTCCTGGAGCAGTTTGTGAGCTTAAGGACCTTGCTAAATGGCCCGAAGGTGATATGCTGACTCTGCTGGCCACAGGGTTCAAACCAGCGACCTTCAGGACAAGGATCTAACTTCCACAAAATTTACATTGCTGGTGTCATAACAATCATATTCCAATAATGTACAGTATGATTGAACTCCACCAGGAGCTCAAGCCAACATCTATTTTCAAAAGTAAAATTTCAGTACAAACTGTTTTCAAGAGAAGGGAAAGTGTGATCATTTTAAAGGTCATTTTGACCTAATTTGCACCAATGACACACTGTTCTACATTTCACCTGACCTGTTTTATCCAATTGTATGCCAAGAGTGGTCCACTTCTAATACCTTTGAAGCTTTGGGAGGCGAGCCTGATATTTTAGTTCAGAAGGCTGAATTGTGACAATGACAGTGCAATGTCTGGCAGGGACAATGAGGAAGACAAAGGTACAGGAAGCTTCTATTTCTTTTGTGAAAGGGAATCTGGCTCAGAAAAATACCAAAATATTTAATTAAGTGGAAGCCTGTTTGTTGTATTTTGGAAATTGTGTCAGTTAAATATACATCTGCACAATTAATCAAGTTATTATTAAAATGTGTCAGTAGGATGAGGGTCAAAAACTGTGATTAAACCAGCAGTGCCACATCATATGTTTTTAAAATTATTATTAGACCATCAAGTGCATAAATTCTACCAATACTATCTGGGTTTGGTCTTACTGGCAGAGAAATAATATTTTCTAATGAAACAAACAAACAAACAAACTACTAATACTGTGTCCTCTCTAGTTTGTCCTTTATATTTTTTTGGTGTTAAAACTGTTTAACCACATGTAGGTAGGAAAACAATAAAATAGCTGGGGTAGCTGTAGAGATTATTCTGAGTATCAAAGATGTAAAAAGAATCTCCCTAAATTGTAAGATAGCACCCCTTAGAATAACAGATGCTTTTGGGAGGTGTGGATGACAGCTTGAATGTCATTTCTTCTGCTTCCGCCTGTTTTGCAATATGCCTGTACCCTTATATGAAATAACAGCTGTAAACAGCTCTTCGCAGCACTCAAATGTAGCACGTCCAGCATCAAAAAAACTTATAGGTAGACAAAAATCTTCTCTAGACCTGTGAATAAATCAGAATCAATCGGTACTTTGTCATTATGACTGGGTGATGTCAACTAATGTCCTTTTTATTTGTAATTTTATCCTGTGTAATATTGGTAGTGCTTGACAGAGTAGTGAATATACAGTCAGACCTTGGACATTCGCGAGGTTAGGTTCCAGAACCCGTCGCGAATGAGGAGGATTCGTGAATGTTTTGTAGAGTCACTAAAAATAGTAATATGTGCTTATTTCTATAGTTTAAACCCTATATATGACCCCAGTCATGCCCCCAAGACACTTTATTTTTCATTTAAAAGTTAATACATTACCTTTTTTAAAAAAAAAATGTTTGTAGAAATAGAGTACAGTATCAGCGGATATTTGTCACACTATCACATTCACAGTACAGTATACTAATGTTACTCCTACTGATTCATAGAACACGGCAATAGCTGCTGTTTTCTTTTGCATTCACAGTAAGGTAAAATGAGTAAACGAACAAGTTTTCTAGAAGCAATTTCCTAGAAGTTGCCTCCGCTTTAAGTAGCTTGGCAATAAAGTGGCAATTGCTTGCTGCTGAGCTGCCCCGCCCCTGTGGGCGGACAGTACCCGACGGCCGCCTCCTGGAGGCAAAGGGGGGCTCCGGGGGCAACCCCGGGGTCTCGGGGCTGGCTTGGATGGGTGTGTTTGATGGAACTCCGTGATCATGCCAGGATATCTGATCCCGGCACCCAAGGCCGCTCTTCGGGTCTGAAGCCCTCCCAGTCCACCAAATATTGCAGGGTCCAGGCCCGCCGGCGGGAGTCTAGGAGAGCCCAGACCTGGAAGATCTGGGAGCCATCTTGTACAGCGGGGGCCATATCCATTGGTGGGTAAGCTGGGCAGTAATGTACAGGCTTAAGGAGAAAGGAGTGGAAAGTAGGGCATATGCAGTACATACTGGGGAGTAATAGCCGGAAGCTGTTGGGAGCAACCCTTCGCTGACAACTTACGACAGGACGGGAGTTTTAGGTTGCGTGTGGACAGCCAGACCCACCCGAAAAGGCGGTGCTGGTCGCCTCCGTTTGTCAGCCTGGGCTTTCTGCCTGGTGGCTTGGTCAGAAAGGCACGTTTCCCTGGGCGCATTGCCAAACCCCTTTGGCCTCGCGGTACCATTCCTCCACTTGGGGCAGGTCTCCGGCCTCCGCTTCCCATGGAAAGAGGGGTGGCGAAAACCCTAAAATGCCCTGGAAGGATGACATGCGGGTGACAGGGCTCTTACGGGTGTTTAACACATATTCCGCCAAGACGAGGTTAGTCACCCACTCGGTGGGTCTGTCCTTGCAGAGGAGTCGGAGGGCCTTCAACACTTCCTGGTTAGTCCACTCTGCCAAGCCGTTGGACTGGGAGTGATAAGCAGAGGTGAGACTGAGCAAAATATTGAATTTAGCACAGAGGACTCTGAACACTCTGGAGGTGAACAGACGGCCCCGATCAGATACTATGTCTTCTGGGAGCCCATAATAATGAAAAACCCAGGTGATCAGGATCTCTGCGAGATCAGTGGCATTCGGAAGCTTGGGAAGCACAATGAGACGACACATCTTGGAGAAGCAATCTATGACAATCAGCATGATGGTGTTACCTTTGGAGGCAGGGAGATCAGTAATAAAGTCGACAGCCATGTGGGACCAGGAATGAGATGGAATGAGCAGGGGCTATAGCAGGTCAGTTGGAGGTTGGCGGGCTGATTTCAGCTGGGAGCGTTTGGAACAGGATGCGACGTATCTCTCCACAGCCGATCTCCAGCCCGGCCACTAATATCTCAATGCCACCAGTCGTTTCATGGCAGGAACACCGGGGTGCCCTGAGGTGTGGACCCATCTGAGCACAGCCATTTGTTGAGTGCAGAGGACGTAGAGCCAACCTGCAGGGCATCCCTGTGGAGGCGCCGAGAGTTCGTTGGTGATACTAAGTGCCTCCTCCAGTGACCAGGTGATGAGCATGGCGAAGCAGGTAGGGGACAGCATGGACTCGGCATGGGAGATGGCCTCGGATGGGTCAAACTGCTGAGAGAGAGCGTCAGCCTTTGTGGACAGCGCCGACCCCAGCCTCTGAGGTGTCCACCTTGACCCCAAAGGGGTTTTCCGGGTAAGGCTGTTGGAGGACGGGGGCGGAGCAGAAGGCTTGTTTCAAGCGTTGAAAGGACCGGTTGGCCTCCAGAGTCCACCCCAGACGGGAGCCAGAACCTTGAGTGAGCGAGGTGAGGGGCACAGTGACCTAGCTGAAGTTTCAGATAAAGCGGCGGTAAAAATTAGCAAACCCCAGGAACCGTCGCAGCTCCTTGGTGGTGCCGGGAAGTGGCCACTGCTGGATGACTGCTACTTTTCTTTTGTCCATGGCCACTTCTCCTGGCCGAATGACGTAACCCAGGAACTGCACCTGGGTTTGGTGGAATTCACACTTCTGCCCTTTAGCGAAGAGGTTGTACTTGCGTAACCTCTGGAGTACCTGACGTATGTGGATGACATGCTTGGAAAGGGATGGTGAGTAGATAAGGATGTAGTCTATGTATACGACCATGAACCAGTTCACCATATCCCGAAACACGGCATACATGAAGGCCTGAAAGATGGAAGGGCTGTTCACCAGCCCGTACGGCATTACCCTGTACTCATGCTGACCTGTGTTGGTGATGAAGGACATTTTCTACTCATCCCCCCGGCGATTCTCACGAGGTTGTAGGCGCTACGGAGATCCAGTTTGGTGAAGACTGTTGCCCTCCTGAGTTGTTCAAGAGCTGAAGGGATTAGTGGTAGGGGTTCTTGCCATCTCACAGTGATCGCGTTCAAGGCTCCATAATCTATGCACGGGCAGAGACCCCCATCCTTCTTCTTGATGAAGAAGAATCCGGCAGTGACCGGAGATGTGGAAGGACGGATAATACCTTGCTTGAGTCCCTCTCTTACATATGTCTACATGGCCTCCTCCTCCTTCACAGACAGGGAATACAGGAAGTGGCGCCCCCTCGAGAAGGTCGATGCCATCGACAATGTGACGGTCGATGGCAGTCACACTGTCATTGAGGAGGCAGCTGGAAGGAAAGCACCTTACTGAAGACATCCCTAATATTCTGCCGGAATCTGAGAGAGGTCCTCCAGTTCGGGGCTCTCGACACAGGCACAGCAAGGCAAGGCTATACATTGACGAAGACAACAGGGCGACCAGGCGGCAAGCTCACCCGCTTTCCAGTCAATCAGAGGGTTGTGATCCCTTAGCCATGGATGACCGAGGATCATGACGCTGTGTGCACTTCTGTTGTGTTGTGCGCCTGTTGAAGCGGTTGATTTGAATTACCTGGTACTATATTTGAGTGTTTGTGTGCCAGTACGGTTACATGGGTGGTTGTTGTTTCATTTTAACTTCTATTTTTACGTGTGTACTTGTCTGTCCTTGTTAATTGACAGCGTGAGTGTTACCGACAGCTGCAGGCGCGAACGATGTTTCTGTCTGCGTCCATCGCATCAAACACCCGCGGGTAATATTATCGAACGTCGGTAACATTAACTCGGAAAGGGCAGTTGCTCCTGAGCTTTGCTCGGTTGCCAGTCGGGGCCGGGAGGACATTTTCCACTTTTTTTCCCGCTCCGGCCTGCTTTGAGAGGGTTTATTGTGGTTTTTCGGCCTCCCTAGAGCAACTTCGCTTTAGTTTAGTTAAACGTGGTTCAGCAGGAAGTTAGTCTCGGG
>JAODLC010000133.1:10666886-10691662 GCA_026781145.1 Hippopotamyrus pictus
AACAACCACCCACGTAACCGTACTGGCACACAAACACTCAAATATACTACCAGGTAATTCAAATCAACCGCTTCAACGGGCGCACAACATAACACAAGTGCACACAGTGTCTACACCTCTACACCACTCCTGCACAGTACAGCAATCCCAGCAACCTCTACAGCCAAAGATGACACTTTGTTTAACTGGGATATATTAATAATATTTATATGCATATTAAATCAGAGCATTCATCCATTTTGGATACCTGCTTGCCCTATTCAGGGCCACAGGGGTATGGAGCCATTTCTGGAAGCTATGGGCACCAGGCAGGAAATAACCCAGGATGCAATTCAAACCCATTGCAGGACACACACACACACACACACACAGGTTTGTAATTATATCTTTGTGGGGATTCTCCATTCATTTATATTAGGAACCCAACATGACGACCTTAACCCCTACCCAGGTCTAATTGTAAGCATAAGTAACCAAACAATATACAAGAGTTTTGGCATCTTTACTTTTTTGATTGCATTCACAGATCTTTGTGGGGACCTGAAAAATGGTCCCCACATCGTCAAAATAACAGGTTCTTATTACATTGTGGAGAAAATTTGGTCCACACAATGTAATATAAACCTAATCCACACACACATGCACACAGGCCTGTGCTCAAATCTCTGTGGGAACTGTCCATTCATTTCTATGGGTAAAATCCCAACAATGACACCTAAAAATAACAAGCTTTATTAAATGTCCCCACAATGTAATGTACACTATGTTGCCAAAAGTATTGGGACACCTGCCTTTATACACACATGAACTTTAATGACATCCCATTCTTAATACAGAAGAAGGCCTGGCTTGCAGTCTCTGCTCTAATTCATCCCAAAGGTGTTTTATCTGGTTGAGGTCAGGACTCTGTGCAGGTCAGTCAAGTTCCTCCACACCATACTTGCTCATCCATGTCCTTATGGACCTTGCTTTGTGCACTGGTGCGCTGTCATGTTGGAACAGGAAAGGACCATCCCCAAACTGTTCCCACAAAGTTGTGAGCATGAAATTGTCCAAAATGACTTTGAATGCTGCAGCATTAAGAGTTCCTTTCACTGGAACTAAGGGGCCAAGCCCAACCCCTGAAAATCAACCCCACACCATAATCCCCCCTCCACCAAACTTTACACTTGGCACAATGCAGTCAGGCAAGTACTGTTCTCCTGGCAACCGCCAAACCCACACTCATCCATCGGATTGCCAGACAGAGAAGTCCAGTGGCAGTGTGCTTTACACCACTGCATCTGACGCTTTGCATTGTGCTTGGTGATGTAAGGCTTGGATGCAGCTGCTCAGTCATGAAACCCATTCCATGAAGTTCTCTACACACTGTTCTTAAGCTAATCTGAAGGCCACATGAAGTTTGGACGTCTGTAGCTATTGACTCTACAGACGTTTGGTGACTTCTGCACATTGTTCGCCTCACTTTGCGTTGTCTCCGCTCTGTGATTTTACGTGGCTTACCACTTCATGGCTGAGTTGCTGTTGTGCTCAATTGCTTCCACTTTGTTATAATACCACTAACATTTGACCTTGGGATATTTGGTAGCGAGGAAATTTCACGAATGAACTTATTGCACAGGTGGCATCCTATCACGGTATCACGCTCTAATTCACTGAGCTCCTGAGAGTGACCCATTCTTTCACAAACGTTTGTAGAAGCAGTCTGCATGCTGAGGTACTTGATTTTATACACCTGTGGCTATGGAAGGGACTGGAACACCTGAATGCAATGATTTTTTGGCAATATAGAGTATAGCTGATCACATGTGCACACACACACTCACTATTAACAATTTAGTAACGATGACACCGGGAGAACATACAAACTCCACACACACGGAGCCAGGATGGAGACTTGAACCCTAGCCCCACCATGCCACCTCTAAAACTGAACAGGCACGGTGTGAATATTGTCCCGAGTGTTTTTCATCCATCAATCCATCCATTGCCTTGTTTGTTGTATTTATTCGCTTACACACAATAATGGAAAGAATTGATAGAAAAAAGCATTAATGTTAACTTCTACTGTACTGCTGTACCAAATGAGTAGTTGTAAGATGAATGAACAATATTAAGAAAGAATGTGTTACATAGCTTTATTGTTTTATAATCAATACTTATGTTGTAATATAGCACATCAGAAACGGTCTTAGGAAAGGTTTAAGTAAAAGCTAACCCTAAGCATGCTGCAATAGTTCAATGTCAGTAACCAAGATTCCTCCAACTGTCATCATTTTCCCAAGAAGCCGTTTTGCTATAAGCGTTGCAAGAGTATACATAAGTGAAGACTTACAGCGTTTCGCAAATTGGCCGTGAAAAGATAAAGCCATTAAAGAGTCCACACTTTTAATGGCTACTTCCATTTGAATATCCGAACATCTCATTTTGCATTTAGTCAGCCGAAGGATAAAAGCGTAGTTATTGTCCATTTTTAGCTCTGCTTCAGATTGAAATCGCTGTAACTCTCCACCTCCTACCCTATCATCCTCACACAAAGCCAGGCACCGGTGGAAACACTTTTTATTGCTGTGGACTGTAAGGCTTCCAAGGAAAGCATTCAGTGTTCTCTCCCAAATGGAAGCCTTAAGCCCAAGTGAATATTTGATATCCATAAAAAGTATGAAATGTGCTTTCCTCTTTCACGAGCTCGTTCTTGCATGATATGAGTCCCATCTTTGCAAAACAACCCAGGTTTGACCCCTATTTAATATTCTGAAAATTGCTCTTAAGATCATGAAATATTCCTGTTGGATTAAAAAAGTAGAAACTGACTGGAAAGCTTTTCTGGAAAACTGTGCAACTTAACACTAAGCTAATGAAGAATGCAGGTCGTGTCTTAGAAACCAAAAGAGGGTTATATCCAGCAGGGGTTCAATTATTACCCTGTTGTATCCTTTCAAGCTCTCTGGATGGCTCACTGCATGCTTGTTTGACATACTCTGTGCATTTTGGCTAGCTACAGATGTTTTCATTCACCGCGGCACATAGTAACCCCCACTAATCAAAAATTGTCCACTGCAATCTTGTTACCCTGTGACCGGCTTTGAAACAATTTTGTGTCTTCTTGTAAAGCAAGCAGTCCCTTATTAATTGGATTGCAAATCTTGCTATGCCTCATACTAAATGCATTAAAGGTTGCAAGAACACAACTTTGGTGCCAAGCTATGTTACCTATGAGACATCTGCACAATATGCTGTTTTTATATGATAGTGTCAAGATCGTGGGAACTGCAGTTTTGCGGCATGGTGGAGAAGTGCTACTTTACATAATAAGGCGGTATGTGTCAGCACCGAAAGTGGAAGGACTCGTCATTGTGGGGAAAAAACTGGCTTGGCGTAATGAGTAGGTGGCGTAATGGGTAGTGCTGCTGAATGGTTTGTATGTCGGACTAAACGGTTGTTTAGAAACCAGAAACTGGAAAATTGCTGGAATGATCATCTCTTTCAATGCAAACATTGCAAAGTGATATGAATGTTATATCAAATCTAATCAAACTGATGAACAACTAGGTTAGTTAATCGCATGTACATCATAAAAGTGGTAATCGAATGAATAGATAGATAGATTTCTTGATTGGTTTATTCACAGAGTTACTCTACACATATCAAAGCAGATTTAAAAATTTTAATTAAATCAAGTTTTTTGGGATGCACATTATTTATTTTTACTGAATGTACTGAATGGGTGATGTGGAAATGGGTTGGTGGATGGATAGATGGATGGATGGATGGATGGATGGATGGATGGATGAGGTACAAGGATTTGAAGACGATGTCTCCCGGCTGACCTGGGAATGCCTTGGTATTCCACCGGTGGAGCAGGAGGAGGTGGTTGGGGAGAGGGAGGTCTGGGCATCCCTGCTTAGACTGCTGCCCCTGTGACCTGACACCAGATAAGCAGCAGATAATGGATGGATGGATGGATGGATGGATGGATGGATGGATGGATGGATGGAACCAACAACCTATAAACGCTGGGTTATCAACCAATCGGTTTTCTGCGGTCTCTTATGCCCTTCCCACAATGCTCAGCTAGCTCATGAGTTGCACTCAGACTGATAGACCAACGAGGCCCTCAGTGCCACTCAGATATTAGGAAAAGTGGGCCCGTGTGACCCAGCCGTATGTGAGCCCTTCCTGGTCATCATTATCTGCCCACTTCTTCTCAAAATAAATGGCATTTAATCGTCCTTTGGAAAATGGGTCCTGTTAAGTCTGCAAGCTGATGTACAGTATAGGGGTTTTCTCCCACATTTTCTCACATATACCTAATTATAATGTACATCTAGCCAGCTGCCACCTGCAGTCACTGGAGTGTGTTTGTCTGATACTCTAAACTGACTCCCCAATGGACTAATTAACGCAAAATCGCAATATGCTGATTTTTTGGTATCGCCCTTCAGCATCTGTGATCTTGCTTACAACTTTTATAAAATGTGGGACTAAGCGAGTGCCAGGAATGTAACAGAGTGATTTTTTTGTTTTAAATTTCAGATTCGTTTTTAAATCAATGGTGCGTCCAATATATCAAGTGCCTCAGCAAATAATGTTCAGATTACTAATTTTTACCCTTGTTCTCAATGCAGTCTATTCCATTGCATTAATGCTTGAACAAATCATTCTTTTCATAATGTTTATTAAGTAATTATATCCACCTTCAGTCAAAGATAAAGCAGCAGTAATCACATGCTGCAATCTCTGTGCTTCAGCACTTTAGTTACAGTAATTACAAAAGGTCTTGCTTGAATTTCCAGATTTAAAAGCAAGAAAATAAGATGTTTCATTTTGTTTGAGTGAGGAGCTTGATACCACAGGATTGTGGGCATTCTTCCAGCTTCTGTGTGTGTGGCGTTTGAGTGGGCTCACTGCTGGTCCATAAACACACAGTTAGGTGAATCTGTGTCTCTAAATTGCGCACAATGATCGTGTTTCACCATCCTATACTGGATGTGACCTCTTTACTACCATAGAATCCAGGCACAGTGCAGTCCTGTATGAAATGGTTATGCAACATGGATGAATAGATATACTATGTAGAAACGGCCTCATTTAATGATACTCATTGTAAATACCACATTATTGTTAAATAAGTTTACAGTATCGTACACAGTAAAAGTATCTGACGTATGTTTTTTTTTTTTTTTATCTTGGATGTGCGTTTACTGTACTGTAGAACTGATTTGGTATTGATTGCCTGTTCCAGAATTAAATATATTGGGGGGGAAATGGTAAAGTCAATTCTGAGCGTGACAGGCCAGAAAAAGATGGAACTTTAATTTAAAAACGGCAAAGAAATATACAACCAGCTGTATGTAGTTCTACGCGTTGCCTGTATTCAGCGCACTGACGGCGCACTGAGCACCTTCTCCGTCCGCTCCGGCATCACACGTGCGCTCATAACCTGAATGCCGTCCAATACAGCTTGCATTTCGCTGCTGTATAATTCATCAGCCGCCACTTCCTGCTCCGCTTCCTTCAGCTATTTTTAACGCCCCGGGCTCGCTTATTTTTGTCATTATCGCATCCGTGAGAAAACTGAACAGGCCGTCTCACTTTTTTAAAGCAGTAAAACCAGCGCGCCGACTAAAACATTAACGTTTATATCCAGTCTACCTTTTCTTGCGTTTTGACACCACACACTATCTATGTTTTACTTATTTAGCAGACGATGTTATCCAAAAGCGACGTAGATTTATCGATCGCAATTGCTTATCTGCAACGTGTCACCTGTCTATATAAATCTTTATTACCGCGCCAAGTGATTTAGTTCCGTGATATAGTTTGATAAATATCTGCCAACGTTATACACTTGTTCGTTATCCCTTTGTGCATCCATTCATTATCTGCTGCTTATCTGGTGTTTTTTTTTTAATTAAAAATAAATCCACTGAAAAGTCGTGCACACAAGCGTTTTTAGTGTCAGTGTTAAATAAAAATATCCACATTTTCTCTCCAAATTACAATGGAAATTTTTCCAGTTAAAGATAAACCTTAAAGTACAGGCTGGAGGGTAAGCCAAACCAGTAACGTGTTTCTTGTATCAAGCCTTGCTTGCTTGAATAGTCTAGTTAAATTATGTATAACAATACACTGCAAATTAATAATGGCCAAAGCCTGAGTTCTACATCGATGAGTGCAAGGGGAGTTTTCTTTACAGTGATGAAAGTAGGCCTACCCTACTGTTAATGTATTCTTTGACTATTTTGTACTATATTTGATTGTTTTGTAACATTTTAGTGGTCAACAAAAATCAAATATGGTTATAGTTAAAAATAGTTTAATAATTTGCCTAGACCTTTGGTGTTTTTTATTAATTCAAAATATTGCAAAGTTGAATGGCATCTAATGAACAGTATCATCTTTATTTCTAGTGGTTTTATTGTGTTGTGTACTAAAAATAAAATATGCAAAATGCAGAAAAAAATCTTAATATATTGATAAATTGAAGGATAAAAAATAGAAAATGGTGTTACGTTGCGGAGACTAGCTAGCCGAATGCCATCTAAACGGCTTTTTATACTTGCCAATTTTAATATTATGTGGTGAATATTTCCATAATATCAGGCCACTTTACAAAGCTATATTCTCTTTAGTTCAGATATGTATCTTTGGTTAAAACAAGGCTCAGGTCCCTTTGGGTATTGTAAACTGATTATTTCAAAGCTTCTTCACAGACCACGCAAGCCTTGAAATGTTAGGTGCAATTTTCCCCCACACATTTTAAAAAAAAATGTCAGTATATTGATTATCAATGATTCAGGCTGACTACTGGCTCCCACAGGCTGGGATTTCCATCATTTGGGTTGAACACATCAGTTCTAAGGTGCCCTTTGTAAAGAGCTCTTGGTAATTACTCTGATGAAGAAGATAAAAAAAAAATTTAAGACTAAGAGCAAAATGGTACACACCTGGGAGTTAATTGTAATGGTGCTTGGATGAGGGAATTTGCAAAGAACCTGACTGTACATGGCTGCCTGCAACCGGCTGATACTAATGCAGATACATTCAATAAATAAAGAGGAAAAGCAGAAAAGGAAGAGAGAAATCCTTCAGCAGTGAAACATGCAGTGGTCCTGCATTCATTTCAAGCCAATGAATGGAAAGGTTTGACTTTAGAATAAATCAATGCTGTCTGCTGTGACTCATTCCTCATGTTTTCTCCCTTCCGTTTCTTTGGAGGAAAACACACAAGCAACTTAATTTATGTGACTCTCCAACCTTAACGAATTTTTTATTTTTTTTTTAAATTGTATATTTTCATATATCTGTGTATACTGTAAAATTATATATACAGCTACTCCCCAGGTTACGAATGAGATCCGTTCCTTAAGTCTGACCCTAAGCCAAATTTGCAGGTAAGCAAAAAAAGGCAGATACAATTCTCATTTGTTGTTAGTCAAATGTTTGTCTTAGTACATAGTACATATTTTACCTTTCTATACATAAAAAACTTAAGAAGCATTTCCAAATACACAAAAACATCTTAAACATAACAATGCAGTATGTATTATTATTATTATTATTATTAATAATAATAATAATAATAATAATAAAAGTAACTACATACAGCACTGTACTGTACCTTGAGCTGATGAACCGCTGAACCCGTGCAGTGTTTTCCTGAGTATCACAAAGTATTGTGTTCATTCGTTATGAACCACTGTATTTAAACAATTTTTTCTATATATATAATGGCTTTATGGCAGTCAATTAGTAAGTACGAGTTGTCCGTAAGTTGGACATTCTTAACCCGGGGACTGCATGAATTATATATTTATTTTATCTGTAGTGTACTATATATTAGGTAATATACTGTATATCTAAATTAGGAATTGACTAGAAATTAAATTTTGGCTGCGGACTTTTGGGTCCCTTATGACAACGTCTTCTTTTTGTAGAGCAAATTGGGGGGATCCCATGATAACTTTTGCTGAACGATACGTTTTGCCTACCGGGGGGGCCTTGCGATAAATTTTTTGCTGGCCCATATTCCCATCGGCCCAGTGGGAAAATGTCCACCCGGTATGCCAGATAGCCATTCCAGCCTTGGACGTATATATATTTAATAGGTCTGATTCACAGCACTTAGATAGGCCAGTATTTAATGTAAACTAATTGGTATTGGAATTTCTGGTTTATCGGTTAAAACAACCACAAAACTATTTATTGTCCAGGGTAATTGTCAAAAAAATCATGGAAGCATATGCCAAACACAGATGTATTGCCATTAAGGAAATGGTTGCACTCTTACAGCTCAGTCTTTAACAAAAACTACACTGCATGCTTCACAGAACTGGAAAACCCTTTTGCATATAAGGCCAAATGCACAATGGCCATATTCCCTGGTTTAAGAAGCACAAAAGCTGATTGAGTTTTTGAGGCATCTTTCATCCCTTTTCCTACATCCAGATGATTAGCATTGACTTAACGTTCGGAGAAAGACATAAGATCCTTCACCCCAGTGTGTCTTTTGGTACTGGCAGCCATCTGGTATCACGTCTGATGATATCGCATCTGATGATATCGCTTCTGATGATATCGCGTCCGATGATATCGCGTCCGATGATATCGCGTCCGATGATATCGCGTCTGATGATTGCTTTGCATGATTGTATAATGGCAAATTAAAAGAACCAGGTGCCCCCTATGGTGCAAATATGGTGTTCCCATATCCCAGGATGATAATGCCTACAGGTATTAAAATACCTGTTTATTAAAATACAGGTTCGAAAGGTTTCATGAACACCAGAGCGTCAAGTGGAATTGCATCTCCTATGACAGCATTCAGTTGTACGACTGAAGCCGTTCTGGAGCCAAAAGGAGGCCCTAATCCTTATTAAGGTCTTGATATTAATGTATTGTTAGGTGTTTTCCACCCTGATAAATATATTTACTTTTCTTTTTCCAAAAAGGTGTTTGGGAATATGGGAAAAATATCTATAACCAATTAGAAATTCTCAGCCTAGCTTTAACTTGTAAACAACCCAATAAGCTGTTTGTACTTCACTTTCTAAAGTTTCAAAGGCTTTACTGATGATTGGTTTGATAACAGACAGGAAAAATACACAGATAATGGAGTTACTGAGGGCGGTGATTAGCTTTTGCATGGCACTGATTTCCCAGGCCAGGCTGATATGATGGATCGCTAGATTTTTCTTGAAAGCTTGTTTTTTTTTTTTTTTTAACTGTAATAGCTTAAATCTCCTTTACTTATCTTAAAAATGTAAACAGCAATGGAGACTTTCTAAAACACATGCCCCGGAGAGCACTTCTCGGCTCTGCAAACAGAAGTTAAATTTCAAAACGCATATAAAATAGTCTTCATGGGCAATTGCGGTGGAATCTCAGTTATCAGCAACAAAACAACCTAAAATCTTTGTTGTGGGTCTTCAGAGCGCAGTTAATTAGCATTTCTGAATGAAACTCACCTAATGCCTAAGAACAGGTGATCGTTTAGTCAATATGAAACTCAATATGTTTGTTTTTTTGTCCTGTTCACATAATTTTTTGTCCACATTATTAGCTACATAAGCCTGTATTACAGAAAGAACAAGTGTGTGTAAGATTAGCCCCTCTCTGTTAATGTAAGATGAGGTGATCAGTTTACAGCATCGCTGTGGCGTTGGGGAGGGCCATTAGGGATTGGCGTTTAGAAGAAGCCAAGGGGAGATCTGAAAGGACTGAATTAGGCATTAAATTCTCCATAAGTAACTACATATTTCTTCATTCCCAAGATGTCTTTGATGGTTAATAGCTAAGCCATTATCACTTAAATAGTGTTCATAGTCCTTGCTATATAATTCCAATTTCCTTTTTACTAGCATAATGGATTAAATACCTCAGTGAGCAAGAGGTAATGAAGAATAATTTAAAAACCATGGTATTAAGGCCTTAAAATTTGTAAGTAGCTGAAATTGTGATGACAGCAAGGTACGAAAAATAATAATAAATGACCATCATGTAATATTAGCTTTGTTTTGTATTGTTGTGAGTAGCTCATTGATAAGTTTTTCTAAACTCCAGTTCCGTCATAATAGTGATTTTTAATTGTCTTTTCAATTAGTCAGTTGGTGATCAATGAAATTAATACAAAGCAACAGTATAATGTTTTATGAAACAAGATGATGCGTCCGGTGCACATGTATCATAGCAACTAGTTCAAAACGTTTTTTTAACAATAAACAATTAACACCTCTACTGACAATACTGCTGTCATGCATGCATGCGCAGTACCCATTCGCAGAAAATGAATGTGTGTCTGTATAGACTTAAGAAAAACTTCTCATAAGAGTGCAATTCACTGCAAACTGGAACTCCCGAGTGCCTTGGCAGACATGATTTTGTATGGTATTGAATGGTGCATATTTACAAACCCAGCCAGCATTTGTACTCCGTCCAGGAGTTTGACTCAAGACCTTGAGTGAAGAGACATCTTTTATATAAACAGATTCACAATTTAGATGTAATTATTCTATTTGTTTCAGCTTTTCCCATTAATTCTGGTTGCAGTGGAAGATGATTCCTATGCGTCCTTGACCTTGAAATCAGTAAAGGAGTCTGTTGTCTGTTTTTCTTTAGTATTTATGTGCATTTATAAAAGGATCTACCCTCAGTCTGAATAGCCCTATTGTGAGAATGATTGAACCAGCCTTTCACCATTTCCTCTATTATCTGAGGATGAGCCAGCACCCTTTGTTGTCTTTTGTTCCTAGTCATCCAAGTATACACGCTATATCTGAATTTTATGAATGAATAGTGTTTATGTTTGCTGCCGTCATTCACAGTATACATCTTCTAACATATCAATGTAGACCATTTCAGATGCATGGTCACCTAGATGTCAACTTCTGTTATAGATCACCAAATTTCATTAAAGAGCTAATTGCTATATTAATATGCTTATGGAAATAAAAAGCAGTAAAAGAAGCCCAGGTAAATGATACACGCACCCGACAGTTCACATCAGACCAGTCCACCTTCTTCCATTGCTCCATGGTCCAGTTCTGATGGTCACATGCCCAGAGTAGGTGCTTTTCAGCAATTTGTGCTGCAGTAGCTCTCCTGTAGGATCAGACCAGACAGGTTTACCTTCACTCCCCATGGGCATCAGTGAGCCTTGGGTGCCCATGACCCCATCGCTGGTTCACCGGTTGGCCTTTTTTGGACCACTTTTAGTAGGTACTGACCGCTACATATCGGGAAAACCCCACTAGACCTGCTCATTTCAAGATATTCTGACCCAGTCAAATATTCATCATGATTTATGACATATTTAAGTTTTATGATTTAGCAAGCAAAAAAAAACTGCAATTAACACAGACATTTTGCAATTTGTGATCACTTGTGCCATTTGTTGGTCAAGGCTGTAGCAAGGTCTTACATTTATTGCATAAACAGAAAACAAAGGTATTCTCATAGGTTGCATCCTCACTGGATGCTGCAGTTCTCGATTGAAGGTCTGTTGCCACGGAAACCACAACTTTTCAAGAGAGAAACACTTGAGAGTACTAAGGGGGAAGGGAGAAATGATGTTTTTTTTTTGTTTTTTTTTTTTTAACCATGAAGCACTTCCATGGATCTCTCCATTTGATTCTGACCCATCCTCCCAGTCTTGTCCTGATTTAGTAACTCCTCGTGCTTCATTATCTGTGTGCTTCATAGCAGCCCTTCGCCTCTGAGGAACACCGCATGCTCCTCCAGCACACGCAAAGTGCCGTCTCCTCACATTAGACATCACACTGCTCTGCACAGGAGAGCTGGCGCAGGTTTGTGCAGAGTGGAGCATCTTTCCGGGCTGGAAAACAGGCACCATGCGGGCATCTGAAAGAGGACCCAAATTATGCACAATTAGGGCACTTTACCTAAGCCACTAGGAATCCTGTTTTTTTTTTTTTTTTTTAAACATTTTTTTTTCCTGTTTGACATTGCTCATTTCTGAAATTGTGCTTTGGTGAAGGACACTAACATCAATGTATGTTTATTAAAATTAAAAATTTGATTTATATTTAAAATAATATTTTGTATTTTATAAAAATCACATACTTTCATTTATCAACACACAGCCTACTATAGGGCCCCGTTTGGCATCCCATTTGGCACTTATTGACTTTTCAATTCAATATTGTTTTACTGCTTCTATCGTGTTTTTTGGGGCTTTTGAGTTTACCATAGTCATTTCTATATATTTAGAGCTGGAAGCCCATTATAATTTGTTGAAAATACATAGCGACTATATTCAACCCTAGGAAAACAATTTATTGCTGATACATTAATACATTATACTGTAGAACAAATAAAGCAGTGGATTGCTATTATTAAAATAATCATTCAGGTGCAACAACGTAAAACAGGATAACTGTATTTTCCCTGGTAGACGATAAATAACAAGCTTGACTTTGCATATGGCTCAAAAAAATTAATGTCAAAATTTACATAAAATTATAAGAAACTATTACTATTTAAGGGAAAGAAAAGAAAAAGGCTGAGCAAGTTACAGTGCAAAGTAAAATAGTAAAACAGCATATAGATAGCTATAGATAGAAGCCACATTACATTGTTAGTGACAGTCACTTTTGCATTCCGTCATCACTCATCCATCAAGAAGTTCAACAATAACTACAATTAATTTCTAAATGCAGTCAGACAGCATCATATTCTATGCATTTGTATATGTGCATAAAACACATGGCCAAAAGAATTAATACGACTTCATAATCTACACATGAATTACAGACCAAAATTTCTATGCAATTTTCATTTTAAGAATTAAAAAAATTCTTTTTTGAAGAAGCAGCAGAAGTGACAAGAAAGTTTCTATGTACTTATTTACGTCATACGTCATTTAATCATATATTCTACACTTCTATACGATCTGCTTTGTCCAGAATACCTTCAGCACTGTACCTTAAATTTCACAGTTATTACCAACATTGTATCTCTTCACAGATCCTGGACCCTCAGAGTGCCTTGCCAGAGGTAAGACAGATGTTCATTCTGTTACCATGGAGTTCTCTTGGCTGTGCACCAGGCAAATTTGGATATGCAGTTAAGCATTAACCCTAACCTCCCCCATTTGAGAGACTCCATCATCGTTTCATGGGGGCAATACCAGTCACTGCAGACAAATCAGTTTGGCAGTGCGAGTTTTTCATTTTCCTTAGTATTAATACAGGTGGCATGAGATTGCATGGGGAGGAACTGTAATAGTTCATTTATCAATATAAATGTCCGACATAATACTGCTGACCAATGTTATTCCCAGACTGGATGTGTTAGAGTAATACAAGGCCAATAAATGCCATTATTTCGCCTCACTTATTCAAAGGCTTAATGGTACCCTGTAAATGCTGCTGCTCTATTCTTTGGTATACTGTAATTACAATTATTACTTACTCAAAGAATGTTCCATTAAATCTTACTGGATGCCTAGCATCTGTTGTAATGCTATTCAAAAAAAGTGGCCCTGGATGGGATTTAAAAGTGTAAAGTATGGTCATTGTGACAACAGCCTATTAAAAATCATTTATTATTATTATTATTATTATTATTATTATTATTATTATTATTATTATTATTATAAATCAATAAGAAATAAAACAAATCAATAATAATAATAATAATCATGATAAATGTGTTTACTGCAGATGCTGCAGATTTACTTAATCTCCAAACAACGATATAAGAATGTGGACGATAAACCCCAAGTCAGTAAAGACCTCAGATTTGACACCTAGTGAAGCACAGTAGAGTTTCTTGGGATGTAATTAGCACCTAAACTACGGAGCCAAAATACAAGACAACTGGCAGAATGTTGTCCCTGTTCCCCTAAAATCTGAATGGACAGCAGTGATGATGTTTCTGTGTTCTCAGTGTAAATCACCCGCTAGTGCAAGCGAGAAATGACCTGGCAACCCAACCAGGATAATTACCTGGCTGCAGTGGTGTAGATATTTTTGGATGGACACTTTGGTTTGGGGAAACTCACATCAGTGGTCTGTACCACACAAGCTCAGTGGAATTTATGGTCTTCTTCTTTGATAGCGAGATGCCCCTTTTTCCTACACAGTATAAAGGAAGAGAATCGACTATGAAGGAACTGTCGTGTGCACATGCAGTATGCCCAAACCCAGATGAGCAGATTTACAGCCCTGATTGTTGTAGTAGGGAAGTACCTGGGCTGGCCATGTGTGTTGATTCTAATTGTGTGTTGAAACGTTTGACGGCAATAAGTGAAATGCGGCGGCGAGTGGCCTTGAACGAGGGCCAAGTGACACAATGTCCAGTGCAAGACATAGAGAAGAGCAGAGGGGACTTCAGTGCTGTAAGTGTAGTACATTCTAGTACATTTAGCACAGCTTAGAAGTATTTAAGATGTAGTAAAAGATAATACTGGGCCTTTGATACCTAACAGGAAAAGTATTATGGTTTACTAAAAATGTACTGCAATGTATCAAAAATATTTAAGAAAAATAAAACGGATTGAGACTCCCTGACCTGAAATGGAGCAGCTTAAGAACAGTATTTAGAAGCAATACAGAAATTCTCAAAATTGTTAATGAGCAGCTACAAATATAAATTAATTCTTGCAATTATAAACTTTAATGGTATTTCTGTATTATTATAATGTATAATTGAAGTTAAAGGAATATATAAATATTTGTAGGACATGTTTATTAGTAAAACATTAAAAAAGAGGCGCTGGCACATAAAACAAAATAAATCCAGCACAGCCTTGTAGTAGACATGTGGCTGGAAGGGACCTGGATGGTTTACCTGTTAGATGTTGAAGAAGATATAAGTCACTGTCCATAACATATCTGTGTTTATGCTACTCACTATTTTGAAATCATAACATCAAGCTTTTTAGGAGGATCCTTACCTGGCTGAAATGTCAAAACGCTCCACGCCGTCCACAGCAAAGGAGACCTTGCTTTCTGAAGTATTCTAAAGTTTTTTTTAGCCATGGTATATGGGTCCCCTTTAACAGCTGAGAAACTTGATTTGAATTATTATTTTGTTGTAATATGGTTGGATTATAATTTGCCTGTTTTTAATAAATAAATAAATAAATATGTAACTGAAAAAGGATTGTATCACAGGCTGGGTGAGTACAGCTGCTGACTGTTAATAAGACAACAGATACAGCCATTAATTGATGTCATTCTTGCTAAATTAACAGTCATTACTTTCCATTGGGTGCACAATTCAATCTTCATTAAAGTAAACAAAATGTAATCTTGTTGTAAACTAATGCAAACTGAATCTTAGCTTTAAGATATAAATGCATTACGATCACAGAATCTATGGAAAAATGGAGGTAATCCAACAATAGTAGCAAGTTAGGCACCCTGACTGCTCGCTTTATCCGCGGTAAATTCGAGTCTCCAGTCTAGAACAATCCCAAAAAATGTATTTGAATATGCAGCTAGGTAGCTGTGTGTCACTTGTGTCTCTTCAGGGTATTTTCTGGACAAGAAACACGGTGCTGTTCAGATTTGTATCTGTGAGACCAATAATGGCGAAATTGTCTGAAATTTGGTGGTGGAAGTATGCGTCACCAGGCTCTGTTCAAGAGGCGAGGTTTGGGTGAGCTGCACCTTCATAAGTCACACTTCATATACCAGACCTTTCACCATTGGTTATGAGAAGAAATTCCTTTTTTTGATCAAACTTCTAAATATCCTTTGATGGAAAGTCCCATTAACAAGAATGAATGTAAGTGAAATTGTAAATTAACAGTCTAACAGCAATATGCTTGGTGGTAGCAAAATAAATAATAAAAGAATATGTATTGCCTTGAACTTCAGCTAAAACATTGTTTCCACTTTGGTAATATGATGTCATATATTAGTTTGGCCTCTTGTCACTGACATAAAGCAACAGACAAATGTGAGCTATATCGTTTAAGTCTAGCAAACGTGACAGGCATTAAGACTACATTTGTTTTCTGTTTAATTAAATATGAAACTTAACTTGAAACCGATACATATTGAGGTTAGCTGTGAATTTTAAGCCTTCTGTAATGCATATAAATCAAAGTGCCTTAGAATCACATTAGCTTCGGCTTAAGCAGTTTATAGCTCTGCATAGTAGGACAGCCATAGAGCTGGATATCTTACTGAAGCAATTCTGGCTTATAGTTTTGCTCAAAGGAACAGTGCGGCAGAGTGTAGCCTGAAATTTGAGCTAGAAAAATTGTGGCTGCCACACTTGTTCCTTGGATGGTGACCTCTGTTCTGCTAGTCACCACCAAGAAAATTCAGCTATTGAGTAGAATCCACTGAAATGCAATATGGTAATTTATGCACTCAGATCTTGCAAGAGAGTTGCCTTCATTTTCATTTCAGTTGTATTTACTGGTCTCACTCTGACCACTTGTCAAATGTTAAATTTTACATTTAGATATTGTTTTTATATGAAGATGGTGGCACAGATTTCATAGAACATTGAAGCTCTTGCAGTTGTATACAGGCCGTGTAATTATTCTGCGGCCAAGAATTTAAATGGGTTATGTTTACCAGCTCTTGATACAGTGACACACTAATGAGTTGGAAACCTTTTTAACTGTGCGATCGTCTAAGTTAAGTGAATTGTTTGTTCTTCCCCAAGCCCACATTTTTATTTAGGTTTTTCTCTCACCGTCTGTCCCAGATTTATTAAAATAAAGCAGGTTACCGAGAAACTGTAAAAGGGTTTGACCCACACGTCTGTGAAGATTATTTCCTCTTTTCATGATTCCCAGAAAGAGCCTATCCAATGTAGAGTTTGTCATTTGGAGAAAATAAGTAATAATTCTGTGAAGAATTCTTGGGGGTTTTACCTGAAGTTTTGCAGAAGGTAGATAGCTGGTTGACTCTAATTATTTGCTTAATTTTAAGTGTGTTACAGTAATTTTGTACTTCTGCTTAGCAATGAAACAGTCGGCAAATATGAAATTAATAGCTAAGTGGCAACTAGTATTCCTATCGAAAACAAGATCTAAAAGTTTCTTTTAGCCACTTGGTCTCAGTCTCAAATGTTGACGTGATCATCTTAATACCAAGAAATACGTGAGTATATGTGGCAGCAGTGAGTGGCTCAGCAGGCGAGGTCTCTGTGCCTGTGATCAGACGATCGCCAGTTTGAGCCCGGCCTCAGCATGCAGACCGGTCACATGTCAGTGGATTCCTGAGCAGGGCCCTTGACCCCCAGATCCAGTGGCACTGCATGTTAGCTGACCCTGTGCTGTGACCCCCCCACGCTATGGAGAGCGTGATGGGGTTGGCAAAGAGAAGAATTCCAGTGTACCTATACTAGTGCAAATGGCAGATGAAGCATGTTCGTTTGTTGTTACCCAACCTACATTACATCCGACCCCCACAGCTCCCCCTGCAGGTGGTGAGCCCACAGGATGGCCCATATTATCTCTTCAGGCTATGCCCAATTGGCCCCCATGGGTAGAGGCCCAGCCACCAGGCCCTAGCCTTCGAGTTCCCGCTCCAGGGCGAGGCCCCGGTTTCCCTAATCCAGGCAGGGTAACATGGTCCTGTGTATTTTCTGTCATCATGAGGGTTTTCTGAATCACACTTAGTCTGGCCACTTACCTAGGATCAGTTTGCCTTGGGAGACCCTACCAGGTGCAATTGCCCCGACAACATAGCTCCTAGGATCATGCAGACACATAAAGCACTCCACTATGATAAGGTGGTGATTCATGGAGGGGCTCTTGGCTTAGACACCTGCCCCAGCGATCCGACCTCAGTTAAGCAGCAGAAAATGGATGTATGGATGATTGTTGTTAAATTTGAATATCAGGCTAAATATAAACACAACGCGCTTTGGACATGGTGGCATTATTATTATTATTATTATTATTATTATTATTATTATTATTATTATTATTATTATTATTGGCATGGGACGGTGAAGAGAGACTTATTTGGGTTGGGCACTTCTGGGAAAAGCTGGAGGAGGGGGTCTGCTGGTGAGAACGGAGTAAGCAGAGTTACCTAACTTTCCATTCAATCCATCTCACAATAGAAGGTTGACAGGAAAATCCATGTTAAGGCTGCACCTGGACAAGAAGAAAACTGGACCCAGTTCCACCGCACACTGCTGTAGGAGGGGACCACGAGATTCCCGTACCCGCCAAAGCTGGGGCATGCCCACTAATTAGGCCACAGTGGGAGTCAGCTTAGACATTGTACAGTGCCCTGCTTAGTGTTCACTCTCTTCTTGAGTCCAAGCCAAAGCACTGTGTGATTCCACAGCTTCTCATCTTGCCTGTTTCTCATCTGTTTGCCTCTTTCCTGCCTGGTCTTTGATTTGATTGCCCTGCCTTTTGTTTACCATGCCTCTCCCAGACTTTGAGTTCTGCCAAGTTCTCTGGCTTCCTGCCCTCCCAGGTCTCCTGACCCCAATCTGTCCGACATAGACCTTTTCCTCGTCCTCTGAACTGGTGCTTCCTAGTAAATAGATCTTTCTCAAGCTTGGGGTTAACTCTGTTCTCTACTTGCTCTAGCTTGGGACTGTGGTCACTTACGGCTAAGTTCACCCAAATGATTGCACACTCTTTTTAGGGCAGAAAAGAGAGCAGCTTGGAATGAGTTGGTGGCGATCAGAGGACCAAAACTTGTTAAAACATACACTTAAATAAGAATTGCTCAGTAAAAGAGTGCAGGAGATGAGCTAGGTAACTAGATACTACAGAATGACTGGTGCTGTATGGAGTGTTTGACCCACCATTAAACCATTGTAACTTAGAATGGCGCACAGCTTAATGACAATATACTATAATATGAGTCCACTAAATTGATAACCTCACCCCTTGGATTTGATAGAGGAATATTATTTAGGTTGCATGGGGGGGTCATTAGCTATGAGAGCTAATCTTGTATGAATAAAGGCCCAGTTTAAGTTCAAAATTAAATCATAACCATAGTTCAGGCTTTTTCTATGTGTCACCCATTTTAAAAAAACAATCAGTACTTCAAGATAGCGAGCAAGCTTTTCCCAATTTGTTGGATTCATCATTTATAAAACAACTGAATTAGCTGTTCATTTAGTACAATAACTATAGGTCCTGGTGATATTGTTATAGATTGTAGATCATAAATGGCATCATACTCAGCTTGGTTATAAGTTAATCATATATTGTCCACATATAGAAACACTTTTACAGAATCCATGACTCAGACTTCATACTTCTGGACTAACGGAATTAAGTTGTTGTGGTCAAGGGGTTTTAAACGTTAACCAGTTGGTCACATGAGTGGTTCCAGGATCACTGCCTGTCTTTTCTTTGACTGAAGCCAGATCAGCCTGACCAAGGCAAACAGGTGTACTGCCTTGTTTACTGCGATTTAAAAGGCAGTTAATATTATACTGTACGGTTATTTATTATAGACATGGATGGCACAGTGATACAGTAATTATGACTGCAGCCTCTTGCCCTGGCTGTGTGGATATAGAGTTTGCATGTTCTTTCTGGGATCCTCTAACAGTGAGGTCCACTGCTGCAGGGGCTAGCTGAACCTGCTCTCTGAATTGAACATATCTTTGGATAAAAAGTATTTTCTAAATAAATGGTGTTTCTAAATAATCCGTATTTAATGAGTGTGAGCCCGGAGATGGGTTTGCTCGCCATCCAGGGTGTTCCCCTGCCTGGTGCCCTGTGCTTCCTGGAAAAGCCCCAGGCTGACTGTGACCCTGGACAGGATTAGCAGTTATGGAAGATGGATGGATGTTGCAGAAGCTCATGGCTGTTTTATTCACATGGAAACTGTGATTGCATCTTTTTAGATTACCAGCCCTTTTTAGATACATTTCTGCATATTGTACCTTGTTTCCTTTTGACATGATATTTTTGGGATCACATTTGCTTATGTGACTCTTTCTTTAAAGAGTCATACACAGGGTCATCGCGAAGCTTAAAAATCACCATATTACAGAAACAATTTATTCTCATGGATATAAATGCCACCTGGCACATGCTGTCTGTCATTTTGCCAAGTGACACAAGCATTAATTAGCTGCTTTAGATGGCCACTCTGACAGTCTCAAATTCACATGACATATTCATTTATGGCAGTTGACACTGGTCATCTGCATGCCTTACCCTGTGTCAAAGTAATATGGTTGACACTAATAGAGGCAGGAATTTCAGACAGGAAGAACAACAAAAATATTCAAGTCATTATTACATAAGTAATAACTCAGCTCCAGAACGTAACAATCAAGACCAAGATTTTGTTTCAACTAACCAGCTGAGTACTCTGTGGCTGTGAATTTTCATACTCAACTGGTTGGTTGAAACAAAACCTTGGTCTAGATTTTTACTTTCTGAACCTCAAGTATCCACCTCTGAAAATGACCTACCATTCAGGCCAGGGAATAACCCAGAATCGGGGGCCAGCCCATCGCAGGGCACACTCACCAATTTCTCTTGATGTCAGTCTCAGATGTTGATGCGATCTTAATACTAGGAAATTCATGAGTAAATTTGAATATCAGGCTGAATATAAACATAATGGAACTTTGGTAACTCCAGTTAACCTCAGCATGTTTTTGGACTGTGGGGGGAAACCAGAGTACCTGGAGGAAACCCCACGACAACAGGGAGAACATGCAGACTCCACACACGGGAACCAGCCTGGTCCCTGAGGTGTGAGGTGATGGTGCTACCACCATGCCACCAATTTTTTTTATAAAATAATAATAATAATAATAGTAATAATAATAATAATAATAATAGTAAGCTAACCATTTTAGCAGCAATTATTTTGGCATATAGGAATAGTAGAAAGTAAATTAAGCAAAATTATTCAAGTCAACGTGATGACACAGAGAAGCTAGGCTACTGTGAGAGGCTAAATGGCGAATATCTGTGGCTAACCTCACATTATTGGGTGAGTCCGTCAAACCCGTCCTCTTTGAGATATATTTACATTGCAGTCATTCTGTGGTGATATTTAAGTTTTGCTTTGCAATAGTTACAGGTGACTGCATTTTCATTCACTTTTCATCTTAAGTGCTTCCACACAACTGAGGTTTCCACCAAACTGCCAAAGGAATCAAGAAGGACAATTTTAATCAGTGGTTTTAAATACTTGAGTAATTGAGTTTAATTGAGTAATTGTGACAGTCCTAGTAATATTCTTCCTATTTCATTCGTAATTTTCCAGTGAAAAATGCGTTACAAATATGAAGTTATTTATGGATTGCTTCTTACACATGACTTTCCTCTAGTGGAGTATAGCTAGTACTCTAAGTGAAGTTTTGGCAGCAGTATCTTAAGCAAACTACTGTAAGTAAAAATGCAAAAACACGAGACAGAAATCAAAACATCTTGCAGGAATATCTCATCCACTCAAGAAATCAGAGCAACTAATGAAAATAACATTAAAACTGATTAACATTAAAACTGTGATTTTTTTACTGCAAAACATAACCTTTTATTAAGCCGCTCACATTTTATATTTTACAAAATTTTGAGACATTAAGGAAAAAAGGTTAACGTAGCAGAGCTGTACTTCAGCAAGGTACGATTTGGACATATGTAGGCAGAGCTGGGCTCCATTGGGCTCCATCTATATTTAATCCCTGCTTTTAATGGACATGATGACTGACTCATTGGCCCCAATAGACTTACTCAAAAGCATTGCTAATTGGATCATGTTTTTTGTCATTTTTGTCATCTGTCCATTCAGTTTTATTTTCATAGCTCATGCATGGAATTATGATGACATGAAGTTGAATCATTTCTTGAATTATCGCTCATGTTTGCTGTAATGTTGCTGTAGTGTTTTTTGTGTCATTATTTCTTTCCTTGTTTTTCTGGAATGAGGTTGCAGTGGACAACTTGGGTGTGACATCAACCAGAGATTAAACATGCAAAGGCAAAACAGCACAACTAATCAGGAAAACATATTTGTTTGCAAAACTACAGTCTTTAGTTCAAAGTATGAACCGACTTCCTGCTTTGATATTAGGGATGATCTTCATAATCAATCTAAGCTCAACTACACTAGCAGTTAATGGTTTCATACAATTCCCAGTCAGGATTCTACCTTTTAATAGCGCAAAAGATACAAAGGATTCATGAAAAAAACCACTACTAAGAGTTTAAAATGTGATAATTACATCACTTATTAGACGTCCAATGAACATGCTTATGTTTTCCTGTAACCTCTACATCTTCTTATTTCTTCTTCAGGATGTTTATGGAGATGCATTGGCTTTGGATGATGTAGTAAATATAGAGAGTCTCTTCTCGTGTTTACTTTAGAGATGTCAGTAGGTGATGATCTGAAGAAATATATGTGTACAACCCAACTTTTGGGTTGTTCTTCAAAATCCACAGTTGCTGTTGTATATCTTACTAGGGGTTCCATCTTTTTTTTATTAAGATTCTTTCATCGATTTCTCCTTGCTAGAAGCAAGGAGCAGATGTATTGTGCATAACTGGTAAATAAAACTCAAATCAAAACTCAAAAAATGACAAAATGACCATCTCATATCTTACTGTGAGACAATAAAGCAACTGAGATTATAATTCCTTGTGCCTTGAATGGTACATGTGTTATAAAATATAATGGAATTATAATAATGGGACTCTTTTTGTCTTGATCAGACTTAATTTGTATTTAAGTTTGATGCAAGTTTTGTAAAATGATGTATGGGGATCTGTGGTGTGATTGACTAATGTGAAGTTCAGAATTTTGAGATAGCAGACCATACTTTCATTAATATACACTATATGGACAAAAGTATTGGGACACCTGGCCATTACAGCTACAGGAACCTTTATGACATCCCATTCTAAATCCATAGGCATCGATATGGAGTTGGTCCCTTCTTTCTCTGAAGGCTTTCCACAAGATTTCCGAGTGTCTGTGGGAATTTTTGCCCATTCATTCAGAAGAGCATTTGTGAGGTCAGGCACTGATGTTGGACATGAAGGCTTGGCTCGCAATCTCTGTTCTAGTTCATCACGAAGGTGTTTGATGATGTCAGGGCTCTGTGTGGGCCAGTCAAGTTCATCCACAACAAACTCACCCAGCCATGTCTTTAAGGATCTTGCTTTATGCACAGTCATGCTGGAACAGAAAATGCCCTTCCTTAAACTGTTCCCACAAAGTTGGAAGCATAGAATTGTCAAAAATGTCTTGGTGTGCTGAAGCATTAATAGCTCCCTTCACTGGAACTAAGTGGCCTAACCCAACCCCTGAAAAACATCCTCATACCATTATCCCTCCTCCACCAAACTTTACAGCTGGCACAATGCAGTCAGGTACTGTACAGCAGGTACCATTCAAAACCAGACTTGTCCTTGAACTACCAGACAGAAGCGTGATTCTTCACTGCACAGAACATGTCCCCACGACTCCAGTGTCAGATTCCAGTCCAGTGGCAGCGTGCTTTACACCACTCCATCCGATGCTTGATATCGCACTTGGTGATGTGAGGCTTGCGTGCAGCTTTAGTTTTTGTGCTGCAGTTAATGCCAGAGGAAGTTTGAAACTGCAGTTACTGAGTCAACAGAGCGTTGGCGACTTTTACACACCATGTGCCTCAGAACTTGGCCTCCCCGCTGTTATTTTACCTGGTCTGCCACTTTGTGGCTGAGTTTCTGTTATTCCTAAATTTTTCCACTTGGCAATAATACCGCTTACAGTTGACTGTGGAATATCTAACAGGGAAGAAATTTCATAAACTGACGTATTGCAAAGGTGGCATCCTATGACAGTACCATGCTTGAATTCACTGAGCTCTTCAGAATGACCTATTCTTTCACAAATGTCTGCTAACCTGACTGCATGGCTTGGTGCTTGATTTATATATTTTTTATTAAATTACTTATTATTACTTTTTTTTCATTTGACACAGTGACAACCTTTTGCATATACATTTTTAATTATACAATTGCATCACTACTTACAGTAATTTAATTTTTAGAGGCTAATTGTAGATTTACAATACAGGCAATATAAATAATAATAATAAAGCATGCTTTATTGATCCCTGTGGGGAAATTTTCTTTTGCCTCTCCCATCTTGCTTTCTATAGGCAAGAGCAAGCTGGCTACAAAGGGCAGCCACCAATAGCAGTGCCCAGGGAGCTGGGGGCAAAGGGCCTTGCACAAGGACCTGCAGATATGCTGAGACTGAGCCTGAACTGGTGATCTTGTGATCACTGGCACAGAGGCTTAGCCCGCTTGAACTGGTGATCTTGTGATCACTGGCACAGAGGCTTAGCCCACTGAGCCACGCCCTGCCCCAAAATCAGTAGCATCAATGGGTCTCATTCACTAACCGTTCTTACGAACATATTTGTTCTTAAACCCCACATACGCACTTTTTTACGAAGATTCTGACATTCACCAGTGTTTTATCTGAATTCGTTCTTAGCTAAGAACAGAATCTACGCACACTCAAGACCATTCGTACGCACATTTGAGTAAAGATAGTTGGTTCAAAATAATTGGTTATAGCAGTTTTGTTCATTCTACAGTTGATAAAATGGTAGTATTTGAATAATTTATATAAGTAAAATATAAAAAATAATTTTAAAGTGTAAAAATTATTTTCATGGTAGTAACGGCGATCATTTGGATTATAAACAGGTCTGTTTCTGCGCATTGGCCTTGCTGTCAAAATGGCATTTCTGTTACTTCTTGAGGAGCTTGCCAATCGTGCTCTGAGAAGGGAACGCATGTTATTTAGATTTATTTGGCACACAGCGTTCACAGAGAAGGT
>JAODLC010000133.1:10704930-10715060 GCA_026781145.1 Hippopotamyrus pictus
AATCTCCACAATCATACATAAAAAAGTTATTTTAAAATAACTTTTTATATTAAAAGTTTTTTTTATATACATTTTGTTGTTATATCATTCATTTTGAGGGACTTGGTTACAACGTACAAATTCTTAATGTCCCCCGAGGTACGTTGTAACGAACTGTATATTATATGGACAAAAGTATTGGAAGGTATTTCATTCAGACCCCTTGCTACAGGTGTATGAATTCAAGCACTTAGCCATGCAGTCTGGTTTGCAAACATTTGTGAAAGAATGGGTAATTCTGAAGAGCTCAGTGGATTCAGGTGTGGTATTGTCATTGGATGCCAACTTTGCAGTAAGTCAGTTCATGAAATTTCTTCCCTGCTACAAATTTCACGGTCAACTGTAAGTGATGTTATTGCAAAGTGGTTGCATTAGCTAGGATCAACAGAAACTCAGCCATGAAATAGCAGAGCTTGTAAAATAACAGAGCGGGGTCACCAAGTGCTGAGGTGCATAGTGCATACAGTAGCTCCTTCCTAGAACAGTGGCAGGTGTTATGGGGGGCATACCAAGTCTGGTTTCTGTTGATGCCTAGAATGGGATGTTATGAAAGCTCCTGTAGGTGTAATGGCTAGGTGTCCCAATACTTCTGTCCATTTCACAATCAAACGGTTGGCCACCAGTGATGTAATAGTGTTATCCATTAAATATCACCTGCAATCGACCTGGAAACAAAAATACTGGAGGTTATATAATGCCAAGGTTAGGGAAGAATGACCGCCCCTCACAAGACGGTCAGGTTTGGTGGAGGAGAATGCACTGGAAGAGTGCATTGCCACACCCACCACACGACAAAACATCTTCGGATTCCAGTTGTCAACCCCCCAGGGAAGATATGTGACCCAGTACAACTCTCTAGAAGTGCCCATCTATCTGCCACAGCCAGGTGTTACGTGGGCATCCCCTTGGCTTTGTCCAGCCTACTCAGCACCCAGTCCATGCAAGAATTGAACAGAATATTCACTAGGACACACGCCTGACAAACCCTAGAATCAACTGGGAAGGACTCAGAGGTTGTGTCTGCACTCTGCACAGCACTGACAGAAGTGGTACAATGGCTGGCCATTATGTCCAGCAACTTCAAGGGGATCCCACAAAGTCTCAGGAAGTCCCACACGGTAGCTCGATCAACTGAGTGGAACACTTTAGGAAAATTGACAAAGGCTGCAAAGAAACTCGATATTTGTATTTGCACTCCATGCGGACCCTCAGTGCCAGACTTGCAGTCGATGGTAGACTTCTTTGGCATAAAACTAGACTGCTCTAGTCGCTGGTAGGTGAACAACTTATAGATGGCCCTAGAAAGGACCTAACCCAGAACCGATAGCAGTGTTTTCCCCCTGTCGTTGCCGCAATAAAGGCGATCACCCTTCCCTTTCCAAATAGAGACAACAAGCGCCATTTTCCTGTCAGTTGGAATGATCCCTGTAAGCAAAGATTACTTGCAGTGCCAGAAGGACAGCCTTACCCCCAGACTGTTGAAGTTTACTCTCAATACCACAGGTCCCTGTGGCCTTCCCTACCCCCAGCAGGTTCACTACGTGTAGAATCTCTGTGAGACTTGCTGGTTCACAACTAATCAAAGGATCAGCCTCAAGGACCATGGACCCAACATCCTAGTCTGGTGGACTGGGAGCCCTATCCTAGGATAAGCTTTAAACAGCTGCACAAAATAGCCAGCCTAGTGGGTCACAACTACAGTGTTATCCATAAGGATCGTTCCTTCACCTGCCCTGACTCTGACAGATTCAGATGTGCATAATGCTAAGAATCCTCTGTAAGTAGGACTTGGGTCACTATACCACAGATGGTGTTTCACCTGCTCACAGATTCCCTATCTGCCCTCAGAGCCCTTGCAGCTGTCCTTCTCAGTTTCCAATACAGACCAGTGTTGCCATCAAACCTTGTGCTGGGACTCGATAATATACAAGGTGCCCTGTGACATGAAACTTCTTCTGGAAACACCAACACAACCCCCAGCAACTTTCAGGGTCTTATGAAGGAAGGGATCCCACATCACATTTGGATCAGCAGTTGCACCCAAGTCTTCAAGTTCCTCATATAAACTGCATGCAGGCTCATTAGAAACAGCCTGATCTTAGAGTCTGGCCAGATCCAGCCCCAGTCCTAGTCCTAGTATGTGGCAACATACTGGACATAAGCTGAATCTTCAGAGTAGAAACAGCAAATCTGTGATCAGAATTCACAAACTGGACACATCTGTAGACCCTAGAGTTCTGAAGGAGCTTCCAGCCTCTACCTGCGAGGATGTGATTGATCTATCTTCACTGCAGCACCAGTACTGGAGTACTAAGTTCATTGATGCAGCTCAGGGTACTAGAACGAGGATCCAGTGACCCACGGATGCTGACCTTTTTGAAATTCACAGAATATGGAGCCACTTTCGCGACGGTCACCAGTTCCCATGGGGACTGACACATAGCCCTGACACTAGTGGTTGTACTGAAGTCACCTATAACCAGGGGAGTGTCACCTCGTGGGCACCCATCAACCACCGAGTGAAGTTGCAACTAAAATGTCTGCCTCATTGAGATATCACTCACCATCACAGAAGCATACAATGAGATAACAGACGAGACAACCAGAGAACGCCTGGTCTGTGTACCTCAAAGAGTGCTGCCACCAAAATACAGAGTTTGTGAAGCTCCCCCATTAGCAGGGGAAGATGATCATTATGCTGGAGAGGCAAAACATTCCATGTGCCTACCCAAATAGGCCGCCTCAAATTAGGACCCAAGTGCTGCCATGCAGTGGGCAATGCTTTGGCACTACACCAGGTCAGATCCCCAACAGGCCTGACCCCATTTGCTGTCTGGTTGTTTCAACCCTTCTGGGGCTAAGGCTCCCAAGGGAATCTTCCCGGCCCACCAGGAGAATCCCCGAACTTCCCGATAGTCAGTCCACACCTGTACCTTGTGGCTTTTGATGCTTTTTATGGTTATTTTATTCATGCACGTGTCTAACGATTTACAAGTGATACATTGGTTACATCAGGTAGTTAAATAACATGTAGTATTATCCAGCACTACAAATTGAGTAGAAATATGTAGTTTCCAAAGGCATATTTCTCAGTCACCTCACGTTACCAGTGGATTTGTCCTCCAAGGGTGTGTTCTTGGGCTCTATTGTTTTTCGGGAAGTCTGTTTCCTAATGTATCCGAACAATCCCACTGGGATTTCAGAGTACCTCTGTGTGAACTTGAAGCATATCAGTTATTCACAATTACTTATTCTGAATGTTTGTATATGTCCTGCAGCATTTCACTAAGATCATGGAAGATATGTCATTGTCATGTTTCCTTGAACAGAAAATTTTTTGTTTCTGTTGGGACTGTACAAATATGACAAGTGGTTTCTTCCTCTTAAAAATGTGTACGTTTAGAGTTACTGTTTGCATTTTTAAAGTATTTCTTATTCCAAGATAGTCAGTAAATTGCTATGTCAGTGATGGGAAGAAATTCCAGAGCAAGAAATTACACATGCAGTGCAAATCTGCAGTGTTTATTTCATTGTGAGAGCTATACACACTGCAGAAGTAAAGAGGGTCTTTTGGGTTTACCTAAACAGGCGACGGTCAAAGGACATTAATGGCAAAAAAAGCAGGCAAGTGTTGTACACTTCCACAAGGTCATGCTCTCCATTTGTGGGGAATGTGCTGTTCTTATACTCCCTGGCAGCTTTCCCTGAGGCTGTTTGGATGTCCAGTAGATGTTTACGCTTAACATCCCTCACGTGGAGTTCTTCACAATGAGGGGGAGCTGAACCTGGCTCTGAGACATGATGCACAGTCATGGAATATACAGTCATGGTTGGATGAAAAGGTTTTCTTGTGGTACAGTACTCAGTACTGTTACGTCACACCTTCAGAGCTTGCAGTTTGAATCCCTTGTTCTCGAGGTGTCATAGGGGTTTGAATCCCGTGTTCTCCCATTGTCATCAGGGTTTTAACTCCGTGTTCTCCTGGTGTCACGGGGGTTTGAATTCCATTTTCTCCCGGTGTCATGGGGTCAGCCCAAAAGACATGAGATAAGACTGATTGCTGTTTCGAAATTGTCCATAAAGTCTGTGCCCAGTGATGGACAGGCATCCCATCCAGGGTGTACACCAGCATTATGCTGCCTTGGACAGGTTCCAGGACTGCACTGACCAAGATAAGCCTCTGGAAGGATGAAATGGATACTGGTTAGCAGGGGACACTGAAAAAAACTGAATGAAAGGAAAATAAAGATAACTGTATCCAGCCTTTGGAAGTGATTTTGAGGACATTTTTGCACGTTTGCAGTATTACCGTCCATTTTTTCATACCTCACAGACTCATGGCAGTAGGGGAGGGGGTTGTGTAAGGATGGATAACTCTATATTACCTAAGTAAAGCAGACTACTGTTATCTAACGTCTTGAGGTACCTGTATACATTCTTTAAATTCCCCCAAGACCCTGACTAGTGTAAGCAGTTAATTATGTGACACAGTATAGCAGGTACTATGAAAATCGGTATCACATTTCCAGAGATGTCTGTTTCCAAATGAAATGCTGACCATTAATCTGAAAATCAAGTCATACTGGTGTTTAACTCTAGACTAGAGATGTCCGTCACAAACAAGATGTAATCAAGAATCTATTTCCTCTGCACTAAATTGGCTTGTTTGGTCAGTTGTACACCAGTGAAGCCCATTCCTGATTCACTGGTCTGGCCTGTCATTGGCTGTGGTAGCATTTACCCCTCATCACAGTCCTATCAGCCTTGACTTTACAAATCCATGGCAACGTCAAACACTGCCTTACAGGATTGGGTACATGGTTAGACGGTATAGAATAATGTACATGATCAAAAAAGATATACTGTGGTTTTGTTATATTAAATTAATATAGTAGTGTGTCCCCCTTGCCTAAGGCTGTAGCTTCCCCCAATTTCTGTGTGACCTTTTACTCCATACACAGGTATGGGGGATGGATGGATAATTATTATTATTGTAAATATTTTATGTGTGATATAGTCGCATCAAGTTGTTCATAATAGAAGACCAAATTACACGATGTTCTTAATTATTAATTATTAAATTCATGAACCTATGAATAGTGTACAGGGATGATGGCTGCAGTTTTTGTTAACAGTTAATAAGGGTGCGATAGAATGTCAAAATTTAAGGAAGGATGACAACCATAGTGGACCATGTCAGAGATCCAAAATGCTGAAAAATGCTGAACTGAGTTTGACAAACAGGACTGGGATAATTGAAATAGTTTCCTGAAACAAGTTGCTTTTTACTTATTTGTTTATTGATTTATTAAGAGTACCTGTTGTTTAGCAGCTGCTTTTATTGAAATTGAAACCAAAAACTGTTGTGGGCAGGCTATCTGACATGATTGTTATCCGACAGATTATCTTGGTAGTATCTCACCATTAACAAGTCAAAACGTGGAGACTGATAAGACGAACATGCACATTAGCCCTGACTTACAAATCATTTTCATTTATGCAAACCTGAAGAATTAGTACCAGACCCATTTTTAATTCTCTAAATGTTTTTGTTCAAATGTTGCCCCAATGCAGGCTGAAACACAAATCTCAAAAACTTGTTTAATCCTCCTCCATATTTTTCATAACCACTCTGCCCAGTGATCAATCGCTTGCTTTAAGGCTATCCTCTTTGTCTTCAGGTGACTTTTTGTTTCTTTACCTTACTTGTTTATGCATTATCAACGCCACTAAAACTGTCACACTAACATAACTTAACCTATAGCATATAGCATAATAAAGCATTTATTTACTAATGTTTATGATTACATTGCACTCGCTACTTATATGAATTATGCTCTTTTCAGAGCATAGAGTAATGTTCTTAATGTTTCTGTGCTTATAGGTACAGTATATGGGTTTTAGTTTGATTCTTTGGTGAACTGTATGTCGATCTGGAAGAGGTAGTGATTTTTTTCATAATATAAAAACAACACGGTATTTCTGATTGAAGAATTTTCCTCTTGTGAACCAATTTAAGTAATACATTAGTTTCATAAACTGAGGGATGTGTATTCTTGGCAAATAAATTTCAAAAGTAACCATAATATTAACACAATAGCTACAATTTCATTTTCATTCATGGACCTTTTCTATGCTCTGATTCTTTTTTATCGTCACTGGTAATTGGGAATGCTGTTTTACTCATTACATTTAACGAAACCCTTGACGGACAGCAGGTTGGTTGGATGTGCCCTTTTTCAAAATGCTGTGTGCTGCACCGTCTTTGCAAACACAGGTCCCTCTGATGGTTTCCCAAATCGGCTCTGATCTTATCTCTTACACATCTGCACATAATAGCGTTTAAGTGGAGGATGAAGTCAGAAAAATAAGGGACAAGCTAAAAATCAAATGAAAGTAGCACAGGAGGCAAATTTGTTATCACAGTGTCTGTAATTCACTGGATCCTTATGCTAGTTAATATTTAGTGGCAGCGGAACCCACCTTATACATTATAAAACATTGCGGGTGGGTGCAGGATTAAGGTGATCTTTAGTTGTCTGGGTTTCCATTAAGATTATTACTTTTGAAGTGTAAAAAAAGAAAAAAAAACTCAAAAATATGCATAGACCTTCAACCTTGTGGCTGTACAGAACCTTGTACAGAGCCTTGTACAGACCTTGTGAAAAAACTCAAGAAATATGTGTCACAGTATCTGTATTAAAAAGGAACCTTCTGTAAAAGGTTGTTTGTTCATATTTATCAGTGTATCTGTTGTGGTGCTCAGGCACAAGAAGGCTTCTTCCCTTCATCTGGTACCATCTTTCTCCTCCCTCTTCATCAGCGCTCTGTCTCTCAGCAATAGAGGGAGAGGGTGGGGGAGGGAGTGAGAGAGAGAGAGAGAGAGAGAAGGCAAGAGAGAGAGAAAGAGAGAGAGAGATAATACCTTGTGAATACATGATGAATTTAGTCATCAGGTTGAGACGCAGTGAGGGCCAGTCAGGCTGCCGGGGTGCGAGCGATTGCAGACGCGAGTGTGTGTGACACGAGACCCTCCTGTGCATCCAGCAAACTCCTGCAGCCTCCCTCACTCGCCTCCTCACCCTCCACCTCCGAAAGAGACAGCACTGTGCGCCACAGCAAGCAACGAGGGGGGGGGGAAACGGCAAGAATAAGAGGAGTATCTGCTAAAACGGGGGAGCTCCGTCTCCACAGCCGAGCTTCGCCGCGCAGAGAGCGCAGAACACCAGCTTTTGGGCTTTTTTCCCCCCTCTCTTTTTTTTTCTTGTTTGCCGTTACTCTAATTGGAAGGACACTTGGAAGAAGGCAGATTGCGGGGGCTGAGTTCCTTCCCTGAGAAAGCCCAGGACCCAGGATGCTAAACAGCCTCACTGACTGCGAAGAGGGTGATGGGGGACCCAACAGCCAGGGTGAGTGACGGAATGTCATAGAGTGAGAAAGCGAGAGAAAGAGAGAGAGAGTGAGAGAGAAGGAGAGAGAGGAAAAGAGAGAGGGAGGCTGTCTTTTTCTCTCTTTCTCATGCTCCTTCAGCTGCTGCACCGGGGTACAATTTTCCCGTTACCGCATGGCTGCCGTGACAGGAATAACAATTGGGTGTGTGTGTGTGTTTGTGTGTGTGTATGTGTGTCTGTCTGTGTGCGCGTGTGTGTTTTTTTCTGACGGAGGAATTACGAGGGCACTACAACTGACAGACACGCTCCCAAGTATCACCGCGGGGTGTCTGCGCGCGCTCGGGAATTCCTCCAAACGTATCCGCGGAAACATCCATCTGCCTCGCCTCCCCACTTGCCACGCAGCCGCTCGGTTTCACACGCTCCCGTTTGAAGCCGGCGGCTCCGCAGCCTACGCTTAATGCTCGGCAGGTAAACCCCGGGGATTCAGCTCTATATCAATTTAGTCCACAGCTCAGGCGCCCAAACGTTCGAGCATCCTGGCTGCTCCACATTCTGCTCACTCTGAATTCTGTGCCTTTACGAGAGAAAAAAAGTCACAGGAAAAAAAAAACCGGCACGGAGCATGAATATTTAACTTTATGCAGGTTTCTATCAAAGAATTAGCATGACGCGTCAACAGATCCTTCCGCAGAGATGTAGAAACCATTTTAGAAGTGGGGGGTTGTGGGGGGGGGGGGCATGTGATTACCTCAGAACTGACTATTAAATTTAAACCTCTATTGAAAAATTGCCTCTCCTTTCTACAAAGCACCTGATGGCATCTTGGGTAGGCAGTGCAAGACATTATTTTATTTGTTAAGAAGCAATGTAAATCCTATAATCATGCAGGATGACATGAATATGTTAAGGAAATTGGATCATTCAGTCATTATCACTAGGCTGTGTGTGTGTGTGTGTGTGCGTTAAATATGAACATGTGTTCATGCAAATGTGAGTTAATTCTTTAATTCAGTGCAACTCTAAAGGTCATATCTAGTTAATTGATACATCATTGTTTTTAACATAGATGTTAGTGCGTATTATATTTATGCGTAATAAATATAATTCACAATTATCTATATGTATATGAATTTATTTCTTGCGATCTTTTGAAACAGACCTCCCACACCGATTTAGAGATACCCCCTGGTCTTACCTGTCAAGATATGGTTTGATTTTCCAACAATCTTTCAGTGCGATTTAAGGTGATCTGTAGAATGGTACACCTCGCTCAAATGTCTTACATTGTCCTACCTTCAGCAGGAAAAAAATCAGTAATGACTGCCTCAGACAGACTCTGTCCAAGGTCCTGAAAATGGTCCCGGGGGTGGAGTGGGGGGTGGGGGTTTCAGTACATGGTGTTGTCCATGGTGCTGATTTAAGACCTTTCTCTGTTGCTTGATGCAAGAGTCATTCTGGGTTCATGACCATCTTGTAGTAATAAGAAATAATTCATTTTGACAAAGAACTGATCTATACATTTTTAGAGGTCCGAGTCCAGCCTGGTCCCCACAAATACTGCTATTAAATTTGCTGTCTTGCAGTAGGCTGTTTTAGACATAAAAGCCGGCAGGATCTCTGTTAGTGTCGCCGTATTTAGGAGTTCCTGAGAGAGTCTGAGTATAAAAATAAAAAAAAAAAGGCCAATTTTGCCGGATTCTATTCCTGGTTAAGAGTTATGGTGCAGTCTGGGACAAGCTGTCATAACCTCATTTTGAAGTAGTGGATATTCACAGTCTTTAGGGATACTGTTGCAGCAACTATCACTTTTGTTCCCATGTGACACGGTCGAGATCTGAATGATAGGTAGAACCAGATTAGATCACTGCATGCCTTGCTGGACAGAGAAAATGGGAATGGTTTCACAAGTGGGCAAAATATATCAATTTGCCTGCTAGTATAGTATAGTATAATATAGTATAGTACACCTAGCTATGATTTTAGTTGCCTCCAGTGTTCTTCTGCTGTCCTCTTGTGATGATGTATGTCTGTATGTGTAGAGTCTGTAAGCACACAGTCTGACATTCATGTGTTTCTGTGTGTGTGTGTTTGTGTGTGTGTATTTAGGTTTGTATGTGCTGGTTGCTCCAGTGGGGAGTGACGGATATTCTGAACTATGTCCCCATCACTGTAGGGGACATCAGGTGGGTGCTGGATGTTTCTGAAATGAGTTGCTCAACTGATTTAATTTGCACTGGGCAACTGTATGAAATGTGTGTCGAGTGCCGGCTGTCTTTACCCAGCTGTGAGGGGAATTTAATTGATGGCTATTTTTTACCCCCATCTGTATTCTGTAATATTCTAGACATAGACCAGGAGTCAGTCATTCTTTCATTTCAAGCTGCAGGGTCCTAGACTATTTTTCCACAAAATCACATTTTTCTGGTCAGCACAGTTATGCTGCCATAAAAAATACGACTCTAACTGGGAGAACTCTTCTTAAAAAAAAAAAAAGTGGGGTGGGTGGAGTGGGGTTACTGTAACTGAGTCATGAGGCCTAGGCTGAGAGATCACTGACACCCAACTATCCTCCTGCTTTTTCTCATTAAGTCCTCTGCTCAGAACAACACTTCCACCAGGAGAGGCTCACCATTATAATAGTGATATCTATGTATGTATGTGTATCTGTTTGCATATATAACTAAAAAAATCATTTAT
>JAODLC010000133.1:10715118-10725207 GCA_026781145.1 Hippopotamyrus pictus
ATGTATATCTTGTAATTACTTGCAAGAATGAAAGATACTTTTCCAATCCACACCCTAATACTATCTACTATCACACACTCATACAGACGTCCTGTGATTGCATAATAGTTGTCAACAGTTAGTGATTAAAGAGATATAGATATAATTAATCATTGTGATATTGCTGTAGTCATTCTGTTGACTGCTGTTTTTTTGTGGATAATAACATCGCCAGTGCTGTCATTATTTGCAGCAGAAGAAGATGATTGGTATTAATAGTGGTAATTACCTACATAATAATCACTATCCTGATCTACCTTGCAATTATTTTAACAATATAAAGGATCCTAGGGAGGCAATATGTGCGTTGAAAATGTATTTTTCAGTTTTTAGAAATGAATGTTCAGTTAAAACATAATGTCCTATAATAATGATGAATTTATAACAAATTTAAAGAGGCATATTCCATAAGTTTTGCACAAAATTTATCACTAGCTTAACAGAAGTGCTTGCATCACAATTATTTGGGTAAATATTTGGTATCGAGTGCTATTGTCATATTGGTTTAAATGATTTTTTTTCTTACCACAGAGATCATGATCATCACCGACAAAGCAATTATAAAATTTTGTCAAATACAGTGTCATCTAATGATGAATGTTACCTAACATGAGGAAGATCTATCATAGAAGTTAATAAATATTAATCATGTATTTTGTAGTGCTAAAAAAAAAGAAAAAGGTTCAGTCATACTTAAGACAATCGATTTAACACTGGATAAAACTTATTGGAAAAAACAGAGTGGCTTCACTTAATATTCAGTCTGAAACTGGTTAAATTTAAGGGTGGATAGCCTCATATGTAATTAAGGTGTGTTTCATTGACTTGAAATAGAAAAGCGAAGTTTGCATGAAAATTAATTATGTGTAATAGAAGTGTAAAGTAAAACCTATTGCCTGGCATCCCATGCTGAGGGTCCCTGCTCATGCCCTGTGCTTCCTGGCATATGCTACTGACTGGCTGCTTTCTAAGGACCATGCACGCTAAGTGTTTCCGGTGCATCAGTGGAACATATATTGTTCAGTTTCTGAAAGGACAGGTGGGTAGGTCAGAAATAGGAGATGAGGGGAAAGTGAAGAAAAAAGATTTACTAGAGGGAAAAAAATGCATCACAGTTCCTGTTCTCCTTCCCCCAATCTTGTGAAACAATTGGCATCTGTGGTAAATGTGTTTTGCTCTTCCCAAAAGAGGCCATCGGAACAAATGCCAAAAGAGATGATCTTTTGAGTTTTGAAGACAGACTGATCAATAATAAATCAATAAACCAAACATTGTATAATTCATTCAGGACCTTTACTGTGGGCAGAATTCGGTCAGGCATCTTTCACTTTACCGCCAAGAATCTGTAGCTTAAAAAAGAAAACAAATGGCTCCTTCCTGTTCCCTTACCATCGTGCCATCTTGATGTGTAACACGGTGGGGAGAAAAGTGTCCCTCTTCTGCATATTTCTGGTGTTATAATGAATCCACCTAAAGCTACTACCGCCCACCACTCTCTCAAATATGTCTAATTTAAATTGGAGGAAATTAGATGTGTTTTTGAGGGCGAGAAACCCAACTTCAAAACGAAACCGCAATTTGCAATCATGCTGATTGGAAATCCAGTGGCCAGAAGCACCGCTTGTCACATATGAGGGCAATCTACACACGTGGAGCGAAACCCTTGAAAGTCCATCCTTCATTAGACATCAATAAGGTTTCATTTTGAGTACAGTGGTACTGAATAATACCAAATGAGGTGCTCCAACCGTAGGGCCTCCACTTAAGGCCAGATTCATTTGTTCAGACAGTCAACATATTTTGTTCTAAAAGCATGCTTAAATGCATAAATGCATGCTTAGTGTGATATACGGCCCAGCAAAATATTTTCATTAAACAGACACAACTAGGTTGTTTTGATATTTACCTTGTGATTGATTCTCATGACAGTTGTATTTGCAGTTCTGAAGGACCGATGTTTGGAGATTACCATGGACTAACATAACCCTTACTGATTATACACACGGGATGCTGGCAAACTGCGAATTATTGTCAATAAATCCAGAAACATTATAGCATTATAAATAACAAATTTACCAAACAATAAATATAGAATTCCAAGACATTCCATGCACCTTCTCTTTCTTCTCATGTATAAGTTTTTTTCTGAATATTTAAAACAGGCTTACTGTATATGCATTGCTACCTCATAGGTAATATAGTGTAAGGCTCTTTTTATTGAGTTTCTGGAAACCTCTAAATATTCTCTTGCCAATTGATTTAAGTGGACAAAATAAGCATGCGATTAGACAGACGGAGATGTATTTTGCTCAGTAATTTCCCCTGTGTACGCCCTGTTTGCTTTTCATAGTGCCAACTTTAGGCATGTCGTTTGTACCCAAGCCCACTTGACTGTCTCAGCACAAAATGTAATAAAACTGGAGGGTTCAGATGGAAATTTTCCCTCCATTACAACTCAGAAACTCGTCCACCTGGATTACAGTATTTCAGGTGTTCTTTTTTTCTCTTTGGCTTCACGCCCTGTTACAAGGTGACTGATTGGCTGGTAGCCTTATGTCGCTGAAGTTATATCTGATTTCCAAAGACTCCGAGTGTGCGTCATAAAAAAAACGCATCGTTTTATGACACCCTGCGCTCGCTCACCGAGATTGATGTTTCTGAAGAGCATCCATAACAGAGTTAATTCACATTGGGCAAGCGGGGGGCTGCCTGTGGAGAGCGGATGGGCGAATCTGTATCAGAGACAGGCAGCCCATCGCTTACTGTTCTGCTAAGTGATAATCACACCTTTACACATATAACTAGCTTAATTTATGATGATGAGTGGGCAGGGAGCAGGAAAAACGGATTAGAGCTGGGCAAGTAAATATGAGGAGAGGGTTGAAACCGGACAGAGGGGAATGAGCCTGTAACATACTGAAATTACTGGCTGCCAAACACAAACAGGCATGTCTTTGCCACTTGACAAGGCAGAAGATGCTTGCTGCAAACTGCCAGCCACGCTTGACAAGCACATAATTATTTATGGAGTACTGCCTGGTGCAAGAAATGGTCTTGTTGTGGCAGCACTTGTGGTGTTTATTTTTTGGTGTTTATGCTACTGCAAGAGTGCAGCGATATTTTTGGGGGTACGAGAGTCTTGCTTCAACTAGCTTTTGGATTTGGATAAGGATGGAGCTGGATACAATGCTGAAACAAACCGGATAAATAAAGAATAATGGTAATGAAAGAGCCGGCATACCTGAAGGAAATGGCACCTCAGAGCATTAAATTTCTTGCAAAACATGAGACAAAATATTGTTCCAAATATCCATCCATCCTTCCATCCATCCATCCTTCCATCTTATTGCTGTTTGTCCTGATCAGAGTGAGGCGACATGCATCAAGACTTTTTTCAATGTTGGCACCTCAGTGTTGGAACGAACTTGCTCTTGCCATAGGTCAGCCAAATCCTTTCCTGTATTCAAGCGTCATCTGAAGACATACCTCTTCAAGGAGGACCTTGGAGACTAATACCCCCCTTACTGTCCACTCTCTCCATTAAAAAAAATCCACTAACTTCCTGTGCACTCTTTTTCCTAACAAGGTTTTTTATACAACGTTCTTAGCGGTAATTTGATCTTGATGACAGTTGTTGATTTTAGGTCTAGCTTATGGATCGAAGAACAGTCATGGACTACTAAGCACTGGTTGTGTAAGTCTCTCTGGAAAAGAGTATCTGCTAAATGCTGTAAATGTAAATGAAACAGAAATATAGCATATAGGAATTTTACTTGGCTGAGTCTTGTGCATTAATAGCAAAATGGTAGCAGTAGCACGGAATGTGACAGTCAAAAACAGGCATATGGTATGGTACAGCTACTGGTAGACTTGTATATTCAAAAAATATCTGTATGTTCGGGCAAAGTCGCCTGCCTACTCTGCATTGAAGTAAATGTTTTGACATAAGCATATATGAACAAAAAAATTATCAGTGCAGAAATAAAGAACAGCATCACCTGTGTATTTATTCATTAATGTATCCTTCCAGCCAGCGATCCATCTTCCAGTTCTTTTTTCCTGGTCGGACCACAAGGGTGAATGGTTTTATTTTATCTTCATATATTTACTCTTTCCCAGTGAAGATTAGCAGGTAGCTTTTCCAGTTTAGCAGTAAAGCATATAAAATCATTTTCTGTACCTGTAGTTTTTTTTTTGTATTTCTGTTCTAAACTGTATGACAGTCTCTGCACATGACATTTGAAAAATTATTTATAAATCTACATTTTCTTTTATTTCTTGTAAGCCCAGTCAGAGTCCTTACTGCTGTACATATGAAAAAGGTTCTTAATTTGAGTAACATTGTTAAATAATCCAGCTGTACAATGGGGTACAATGCAAAAGCTATTCTTGTAGCTTTGGATAAAAACATCTGTTACAATGTATTCTGAATAATTATGAATTGGGGTAGCTGTCTACCAAAAGTAGCTATTTTTGTCCCCCGCATTAGGACCATGAAAAGCAGGCATGTTACTGAGAAGCTTTGCAGTAACAACAGAGACATAAAAAGCCATCTCCATTGGCAGGCGGCCCTTTCTGGAATATGGGGTGTCGGCCAGACAGGATGGCGTTCCTCATACCTGACTGACGGCGATAGTCTTCTGCGTCACACAGATATGCGAGTCACACACAGAGCACAAATGTTAGCATGCTAGGTGTCGCATTTCACAACAGTGATACAATGACACTCTAGAAGAATAAGGCAGTTAAACAAATAAAATGTCAAATGAAGCACGTAATCTCCTATTGTTACTGGACATCCAGACGTTCACAGTTTCGTATTTATGTTAGATGCCCCGTTTTATTTAGTTTACACTGGCCAAGCATGCAAAATGTTTCTGTTGCTACAAAATGTAGCTGTATGATATAAATCACAGAATATTCAACATCTGTCAATGAGAAATTGCTGCACTTTTACTTGCTGTTATTGGTTAAAATACCAAAATGTGCAAGAAAGACTTGGTACTACTGCCTGGCTTGGCTGAGTTAATGAGGATTAAATTCCTATGTTTTTTATCTTGTTAGTTTTCCCTTATTTGGCAGGTGTGAGATGAAAGTGCAGCTTACCTGTCTGGATATGGCTGCTCCGTCAGGCTTGACTTTATATGTCTCCCTGTTCTGTGATTTCCCATGCTGTCTTAACACCAGTTGAGAAACTGAAACTGATTTTTACTTATTTTTTGTTGGTTTGCCTAAGCCCTCTTTCTGGGGAAATATGCACTATTTCCTTAAATAAATTTACAAGGCTCATCATGTGATGTGAGGAATAAAACAAGTAACTAATCACATCCAACACTTTGGGTTGATTTTAGGTAACAAGTACCAAGTACTGGCTTGCTGCTGGTTTTAAATTAAATTTTAAATTGCTTTTCCCCCTTACTATATTGTCCATTGCATGATGAATAGTTTCAATAAAAAAACACTTTATTTTATTAGCTGCTATTTTTGAAATATGTAAGCTTGACATAGTGAGAACACAAAGTGAATCTCATTAGATTTCTTTAAATCCTTTCACCATACTGCAGTTCATTAATTTACTAATTAATGCTGCTGTAAATTTCACTTGTACAAATGCATGTAACTTCTTTAATTTAAAGTCATATCACCCATTTCCCTTAAAACTTTTGTCCTGTTTTACAGTAGCTTTCTGTTCCTATCTCTTATGTTAGACGGTCGGTGCTGACCCGTGTCTTAAATCAGCCATAAAATAACCTCAGAATAATTATTTATCATCCAATTTGTTTCTTACCTCTTGGTTATCTTGTTAGGCTTCCTTATCCATGAAAATATTGGTTTTAATATTTTTGGTGTGGCTTTCTGGACCTTTCTTTTGACAGCATACCTCACGTTTTCAATAAAAAAAATAACGGTAAAATAAACCTCAAGAGAATTATAAATAAACTGAATTGGTCTTATCTTGCCTTACATGTATGGGCATGCCTAACCTTTATTTTGTTTTAAGTTATTTTGTTCAAATAGAAATTCCTGAGAAATTCAAAAAGCCTTGATGCAGTACACAAATCTATGTGGTGATTTTATGCATTTTAAACTTAAAGACGGTTCAGTGCCTACCCCGACACCATGGGAAGGTTAAAATGTATAGTACGTGAAAAATTGAGAAGTAATCTTTAATAAGGTAATCCTTAGAGTCAGCATCCATCCATCCATCCATCCACCCGCTTGTCCGTTCATCCATCCATTCATCCATCCATCCATCCATCCATCTTTCAGATCAATTATCCAGCAAAGGAAGATTTCATATGGCAGTGAAAAAAATTAAATCCAAACATAGTAGGCAAAATCCATTAGATATTGTTGAATATGGTAAGCGATCATGACATGTGAATTCAGCAGAACCTTTCAGTGACAAGTCCTCATATACACGCAAACCAGCCTGAAGCATTCTTGCAGGACTTCAGAGGTATATCAGTGAGCACATCTGATCAGTACAAGGTCAGATCAGCAATTCCCTTGGTATCTGCAGTGGAGAAATCTTTTTCCTACAAGGTATTCTCCATTGGGAACTACACAATCATGCATAGTCCCAGTCATCACTCAATCTTGTTGTTTCAATTGATTTTTTTCCCTAGTTTTCCAGGCAAGACGTGGCCAGAATACAATCACTCACATGGAATGGTTTCTGCAAGGACAGCTTGATGCTTCATATGTTGTTTTTTCCTATTTGTCATAGAAGGAACAGCATTGGGGATGAGTCCTTGGTTGTATGTTAGTATGTGCTGCTTATTGTTATATGGTCAAATCTGTACTATTTAATAAAATGTTGCTTAATGAATGTTGTATTGCCAATAAGAAGTATTGTAAATGATGTCTCAAAGACGACATCATTGCCAATAAGAAATGCAAAAATAAACAAAGGAAACTGTTTATTAGAATGTACTGCATGGCTGGGGTCTAACATGTTTAAGAACATCAAATTCTCGTGAACAGTGAAATGAATGTTGTTTTTAAAAAATGTTTTAATATCTTGTAACTTAACATGGTTTCTGATATGGTGGAGATCCAGCTCCAGACTTTTCCTCAAAGTACATCAACCACCTCCTCATATAATTACTCATCAGTGGACAAAGACAAACATAGAAAGCATAAAATTTATGTGCAGTGGCAAGACACATATGCAGTGATTTGCCTGCCAATTAAGGAATTGATCTTGAGAACAGATGGTTACAGAAGGGGTCTTACCCATGAAAAGGGCTCAGTCTGTATCAGAAAGTACCAACCTAGTCTGGTTTCTTGTACAATAGAATCTTCTTCTTTTTCTTGTATTTCTGTATCTCTTATATGTAGTATATTTTGGACTGTATTATAATTCTTTTCATTTCCACATTTGCTGAAGCAGAGCAACATTTCTCGATGACATCATATTAAAGAGTGGTCTCTCTTTTCTACGTCTCAAAGACGACATCATAAATTTCTACGTCTCAAAGACATGCTTGAAGATCCTTCTTGTTTGGGAGCCTTGTAATAGGCGTGCAAGAATAATGTGAATGGCAGGGTCATCATCTCTATGCACAATCCACTGACTAATGATATTATTATACCTGGAACCAAGACTGCAAATAACATGGAAAAAACAGACCCCTCCAGTTGGCCTCATGAGTCGACTAAAGAAATATCACTCATAAATAACATTAAGAATGGCTGACCAAATCGAAAACGTGAGGTTTTAATGAGCTCCTGGTGTCCATGACTTGTTCAGCTCAGCCTCCTTAGATATGTCGTGTTCCATAAGGACGCTTGTACACTTCAAAGTGACTTTACTGTCATCCTAGCTCTACCATGCATAGATTATACACTGAGATGAAACATTGCTCCCCATTGCTCATAGTGTATGAAAAATAATAAGTAGAATATAAATACATGCAGCACATCGAAATAAGACATACACCAATAAAATGTAATCAACAAAAAAATAAAGTTTAATACTGATTAGGTGGAACTCTATAGAGAGACACATTCATTGAAAGAGTTTTTTTAAAGAGGTGACGTACTGCTGCTTGTGAATCTCTGGTTAATTTGGTAATTACATATACCAAACTTTTTTTTTTTTCCTTTGGGTGGGATAGATTGTTTGCAAAGAAATTATTCTCTGAGCAGGGCATGATAAGGTCTCTTCATAGTTGATCGTAGTTTCCATCTGGTCTACATACATTCCACCATGAGCTTTAATATGTAAGGAAAATAATAGAGCAATGAAAGTTTCTGATAGGCAGACTTGAAAAGTTCTGGTCAGTTGAACGTAAAGAGTCATGTTCAAAGAGTACTCAACTGGTTGGTTTAAACAAAATCTTGGGCTGGATTTGTACTTTGTGGACCTGAACTTTCCACCTCTGCTGATAGGAATCCTAATGGACAGATTTTCCACTGCCGGCATAGAACAGGGTTCATTTTTTGGTAATACAGATATAGTCTGTAGGGTGAACGGCTGACTATATTTTGATTATATGTGTTTGGCTGGGGTCCATTTCCCTGTAAAGCCCAGCCAGCCAAACCCTCGGCACTGATATCTGCTTTCCAGTCAGGGCTTTTCTGATGGGTGCTGATATCTGCTGTTTAGTTGCCACATTCCAGTGCTTTCTTGACAGATGTACTGCATATACAGCTTCAGTGAAAGTGACATATAAAGCATAGAACACAATATTCTAGCAGTGCTGTGGACTCTCATTATCACGGCTTTTCAGCTCAGATTGAAATAGCGCCGTGAACTTTGATGACCTTCTCTTGCAACACACTTTACCATGCTAAGCTGCTAGATAAACTTGAACTGCCCAAGCAAAGCATTTTAAGTACTTACAGTTTAATACATATTACTTCAATATTGCTGCATTAAATATGAAATAGAAACACCTTCTGGAACCACTAGCTAACTCCCAGGACTGTTTTGCTAGAGGGAATGTCTACTTGAATGTGCATGTTATTTTTTATGGCTGTTTAGTGAGGATATCTGAAGCCAGGAGGTCATTGTGCACATGAATGGAACCATGTTTCAATGCTGTTGGTAAGTCAGTGGTGACTCGTCTGGACCCATAGCAATTTAAGCAGAACGCACTGTAGCTTTTCTCTGATTTGCTATGCATAGATGCACATTACAACCTACAAGTAGCCTAGCAGCTAACAGGCTGTTCAGAGCTGAAAGCATACGTGTTCCAGGCCCAGGGAGGGCCCTTGGTATTTTCAGCAAGGTATTTCACCTTAATCTGTTCAATAGAAAATCCAACCCATATAAAGCTATAATAAAGGTATGAGTAGCTCTATAAACCATTTGCTAAGAAACTAATCTGATATCACCTAAAATACACCTTCTAATAGAGATTTAGGAACTCATTACATGTAATATTGTGAAATTTGCAATAAGACAACAAATTCAAAAGCAATTATGTTTAATTAAAAGTGAATTAAAATACTGGACATATTAAAAACGTCACCGACTGTAGCTGTAGGATTTGTTAGAGGATTTCCCTAGTCCAATCCCTCTGAACATGCTGACATTATAGAAAGAAGTTTGTGGGGTAAACTTATGAGTTCTTGTAACCCTCTTATTTTGTTAATAATAGATGCATCCCCATGTCTCCAGAGGCATGGATAAAAGGAGCTGGGTTACAGTGCATGTAAAGGAACTTTTTCTTTATTTAGTTTCATATCAAAATGGCTTCAGAAACTTAGCTCAACACTTGCAGCACGCTCAGTCCCTCTCAAAACAAAGTACTATCTGGGCACCCATTTATAAGGAACAAAAAAGCGAAAACCTTTCATGTCATGCCTTGTGACGGGTTGGCGCCCCGTTCTAGGTTCATCCCTGCCTTGGGTCTGTAGCTGGGGGCCTCTCCAACCCCACCAGTACAGAAAATGGATGGATGGACGGATCACAAGTCGTATTGAATACAAACACATGTTCATTTCATCTGAACACAGTAAAATACACTCACCTAAAGGATTATTAGGAACACCTGTTCAATTTCTCATTAATGCAGTTATCTAATCAACCAATCACAT
>JAODLC010000133.1:10725307-10758820 GCA_026781145.1 Hippopotamyrus pictus
ATCCCACAAATCTCCATCAACTGCAAGATGCTATCCTATCAATATGGGCCAACATTTCTAAAGAATGCTTTCAGCACTTTGTTCTCTCAATCAATGCCACGTAGAATTAAGGCAGTTCTGAAGGCGAAAGAGGGTCAAACACCGTATTAATATGGTGTTCCTAATAATCCTTTAGGTGAGTGTATATTAGAACATTTTAAAAATCCAGAACCGGTATTCAGCCCACACTGAATGTTGATCACTCTTATTGAACCTTCTCTGTTCTGTCTGACAGCCTGCTCACCGGCACCTTTCTGTTCATTCTGAATTCAGAGTTTGCAGATAACCTCTTTTTTATGGTCAGTTCCTGTTTTCAACTGTACCCTTGGATTTTGACTTAAACTCCATTCGCCTGGTTAATTTCGAGCCCGGATTCCTGAATTTAGGACTACGATTGTGGATTATGGAGTTTTACAACATGTAAAGGTGATGCTGAAACATAGATGATTTAGAATGAAAGCATTCCTATGGAATAGCGATTCTGGGTCCCTTGTTCAAAACTTGTAGCATCGCTCTGGTCCTTTCTGTAGAGGGGCTTGTGAATGTGATGCAGTGTTGCGGATGATTAAAGCTGATTGTGTAAGCCTCCCTGACCTTTCCACGGGCCCCTCTAGGTGTTTCCGTCTCCATTGGGTCACGGGTCTCCCTACTCTGACAGAGTGCCACAGGTCTGTCATTAGTGGGAAGGGACAGACAACCATTTCCCAGGAGTGCTGAATATCGAGCTGTAATTGAGTGCCATTTGACCTCTTCATGCTGGTTTAGCGTGCAGTAGAGGGTATGAGGGTACAGTGCAGGTGGCACAGATTCTATAAAACATCCCCCAGTGGTGGCAGCAGGCTTGACAATCACGGCCATTCCCACTGGCACAGACAGGCTATATTTTTTTATTTTTCACCGACCAGGCGTGAAAGTTGCATTATTGAGCGAGCTGTCAAGGGGAGCAGACTTGATACACAGCCAAATTAGAAGAATTTAAGGGATTCAGTAAAAGGTACAGACTATTTTGGTACCTCCTCTAGTCTGGACATGGACATACTGTTGTCAAATTGCTTCTACACTGAGAAATAACTGCAGAGATGGAGACCTGCCAGTTATGGTGTGGCACAAGGCATTATGGTTTGTCTGACAGTTTTTACCATAACCTGTTCTTTTCACTCTAAAATAAAAAAGTCTACCCCTTACTAATTATTTAAAATTTTCACTGCCGTGTGAAAAAAGACTATAAACAGCTGGAATGTAAGATAGGTGGTCACTGGGGCATTTTTTTTCAGTTCTCAAAAGACTTGGGGCATCTTTTATAGTTTGTAAATAGTAGCGCTGTTTGGTTTCGTTAATCCAGTAAGCTGGCTAGCTGGAATCATGCCTTATTCTTGGCCAGGCCAGTTTGTAAAGCCGTGCATCACCACGGGAGACATTCTGCTGCAAGATGCAGTCACTGCACTTAATTTATACTCGTGACCGACAATGACAGGGTGATGCCACTGGATGAGACCAATAATTTAACAGCAATAAACCTGCCCAAAGTCACTGTAACAAATAGCCGCCAGGCAATTCGCCATGTGAGCTCAGCGATCTGATAGATCTGGCAAAACAGTATGCTAATTCTGTATAATAACAAGACCAACAATTATGAAACGACTCAAAGGCAAACAAAAGGTTAATTTTTATTTTTGTTTTTCCTTAGGTTGGTAAGAAGTGATGAGATGAGTAAAAATAATCTTAATACTGATGAACTGTCAAATATTTTTGACAGTTTTTTTCTGGACCAGTACCAATTAAATTATAGCTCAAGGCATCTTTGGAAAATAAACAGCAAACAAATCCTTCCAGTATTCCTTAGACGCACACTGAATATGTACAGGACTGTTTCTCTTGTTTGCATCTCCTGGTATGGTCCTGGATGTTAGGGTGTGATGCTGTCTGTGTTCCCAGCTTTCATGGCTTTGATTTGGACTTGGTGTTTATTGTGGATGCTGCTGCCTGGACATCAAAGGCACAGGATTCAGGCAGTTGTTGTCTAGTGCCTGAATCATCAGATTAATATTTATTTTATCATTATAACAAACATGTTAAATAGCTCGTGGGAGTTTTACTTACACAAAAATGTTCTGAGGACAGAAGGAAAAATTATCAGTTCAGAGAATTAACTGATCTGGTTGTAGAGGAAGTGGGTCCAAGCAACTAGAGGAGGAAGGACCACCCAATTAGATGTCTTGGTCCCACCTCCTCTAATTGCTTGGGCCCACCTCGTCTACAATCTGATTGGTTATCTCTCGGAATCAGTCATTTTTCCTTTTGCCCTCAGAACATTTTTTGTAAGTCAAACTCCCACAAGCTGATAAATACATTATAATAACATAAGATGCAAGCATTCTCACTTTGCAAAAAAACTTGAATTTCTAAAGTCCTAGAATTTCTGAAGTCTAATGGGATTTCAGAGTGGATTAACAAAATAGAAGATATTACTGTTCTGCTTTCACCGCAGTGAAGGGCCCGGGTTAACCTTTCCGCAATCTGTCAACAAAGAAATACAATAGCAACCCTGCTGGCAGTTCGTGCAGTGACCTATGCATTATGACCACACATTGTGAACTCCTGCTAAGCTTAATGCACTTAATACTTTCTGATGCATCACAATACTAGAAGTCTGGCATTGAGAATGACAGCCCTGCATTGATCCCAGAACTGTGTTCAGAATTATATCTCCTGTTAATAACATACTCATACTCAGAAATACGACTTCAGAACTCTGTAGTACCAAGAATTCCCCATGACAGTAATTCCAGAGTTCATGTATGTTGACCTTTGCAGTTCTTCTGTTAATGTTTTATTGGTGTTTCATAATCTGTAGGAATTTATTAAAGCACTTTAAGCTGTTAAAAATCCCATGGTATCTATTAGCATATGACCAGTTTATTTGAATAGCAGATTATGAGCGCAACGCTATTGCAGGATGTTTGCTATAGAATATTCTGACCTATCCACGAAAAGAAAAGTCTAGTAATCAACTCTCTATTATGCTGCTTTAAATTCATGAATATAGACACAGATGGCATCAAACGGATGTTATGCAAACATCTTGTCAGCCTCCAAGTTTGCTAAATGAGCATGTGCAATATCAAGATCTACCCGGAATGATCTCAAACCAAGAGTTCTCACTGTTCAAGACAATGAGGCCTTATGCTGTTTCAGCCTGCTTACAGGTTTGATCTTTTAATATCTGCTTTTGTTAAACATGTTGCCAAAACCATTAATATGAAAGAGATATAGAAAAGCTAAAAGGGTTGATCCACAGCAGATAGCAAAGTGATTAAGAAATTAGGCTTTCCGAAAGGATCTCTGGGTTTAAGAATTATATTGTCATTACTGAAATGTGTGGTTACTATGTTCAGTTAGGCTGCACCAATCAGATGGTGTTGCTATGCACAAATATGGGTATACTGTACTATCTTGCGTGGGCCTGAGTTGATGTCATAGCTATAAAGGGGCGGCATAGCTACACGTCGAGACACAGGAGATACGCAGAGCGGAGGTGAGACTGGAAGGTGGGGTCTGGTCCAGCACTTATCCTTGATGAACTTGCACACATGGTTCCCTGTCTGCAAGCTAATCCCTGGCTTCAGCATTTAAGCGCACGAATGCTTTAACCTGAAATGACTCTCGCGACTAACGCTATCTCGTCATCCGGGAGTATGTCACGTGCGCCGCCCCCTAGCTGCTGCGACACCTGCTGCCCCCGTTACATACAGGCACACTGGGCACGGAGGAGCAGACAGATTGCACGTCCTAATTCCCTCTCCCCGGACCTCTAAATTCAAGCTTGGCCCTGGGGACCCTTCGCATTGCAGCGATGGGGATACGGCTGAGCCGAGCTGAGCTGAGATAAGCGACGCACTGCTAGAGTATGGAAGCACTGCCGGGGCAATGGTGTGAATTCTCTATTTCTATTTCTGCCCGTTGGGTGGAAAAAGTCCAGCAGGGTGTGAGAACTACGCTGACTCAATTGAGGTGCCAAAGACATTGTTTTCCTAACGTGAGAAACAATCAGACTCACCATTTGAAAATATAACTGGATTTTGTTTTTGTCCCATTCATGAGGAGCAAATGCTGAAGAATTTGGGTTGAGTTTTAGTAAATACTAGTTGTCCTGTACGGTTCTTCATTATAGAAGTGACACTAATCACTCATCAGCTCATTAATCATTTTGCTAATACTACAGATTATATCCTTGTACAAAGTCCCTATCGCTGAAATGACAATTTCAGGTGTACTGAATTCATACGCAGTGTATGGCCTCCAGTAACTGTTGCCCTGTGTGTGTGCAGACCGGATATTGTAAGCTGTCGTCTTGGAAACTGACTCGCATTCGTATGTTGGCGCCATTTCCAAGTCTGTTTCCAAGACAACAGCTTTGAGCATCCAGCTTGAGGATTCCGGTCATCGGCATGACCTGCTCTTCAATCCTAATGTCAGGAAAACACTCAAATGAATATTATTCAGATACTAACAGGAGAACAACAAATTCATTTCAGTTAAACAACTCATGATACTAAGGAACAGCCTTAACTGCAAACCTCAGTAGGTTGATGAAAAATGATGGTAGGTATTTTTGTGAAGTCTAAAGTTAATCACGAGTGTGTGTTAAAAGGCTCACCCGGTTTATTTTAGTATGAGCTCTTCTTCAAGCTTCTGTGTGTATTTAAAATGCAATACCGTTTCAAGGCTTTGCACCAATATATATTCACAGGTATTCACCGCTGGATTGCAGGAATGATTTGTTTTGACGACTAAAAATTCAAAAATGTATTGCATGCAATGAATGTGTTTTCGCAGTACAAAATGGGGTACATTCATAGTGTTATCGCTGGCTTGGTTGTATCAGAATGCATGGTAGCTTAGCTTACAGTATGTGCTAAGGCTTAGAGAAATGTCATCACACATACAGTACAAACTTTAAATATACAGCATATTAACCAAAAAGCGGTAATTTGCAAGCTTCTTTTGCATTTGTTAAAGTAGTATCTGAAAATAATGTCACTATTATATTAAATTAATTTTGAGCATATAATAACTTAGTGATGTCGCTGCTGTTTAGTTTATCATGATGAAGCATGATGATTTGAGATGGGCTTCTTGGTGTGCAGGGTTAGTTGTTTTAGAGATAGACGTCTTTGAAGCTATACAAAGACAGAATGGTAACTCTGTACTGTTATCATGGGTGCTGTGCTTGCCGCTCCGCTCAGTGTAGGCTGTGTTCACATTCATTTCACCTTCCTCCTCCACCTCATTTCTTATCCGTAACACTTGATACATACTAAGCAGATTTATCTCAGAGGGTTATTGTTATTTTAAATAGAAGTATTGTCTTGAATCTCAGCTGTTTGGTTACGTAACGTATGGAAATCCAACAAACTTTGCCAGTTCATTTGAGTCACTCAAACTGATGTGGTTTTGTGCTATCTATAGTATTACAGCATGATGAAAATCTGTATACTCTATATTTAACCAGTACTAAAAAGCAGACCTTTTCACTTGGGTCTTTCCTGAGTAACTTTGGATTGTGCATGATTCATAACATTCAAGTAATATGCAAATTATTTTGCAATTGGTAGCATTTCAGGCAAATCTGTCAGCTGAGACGTGTAGTATATTTCTTCACATGAAACCTATATTTGATCCTCACAGATCTGATCTTTACCCTTATCTATTTTTTTCATATTTTGAGAAATGTTTAAGATGTTTCTTAGTTGTAGGATATGTTGGATGTAAAATACCTATTAAAGCAATTTCACAGCATGCAAACGTACAGCCTACAGAAAAGCTGAATTACAATTTGCCTACATCTCTGACCTTCATCATGAGCTCATCAGCCTTGGTATAAGCCACTTATCAGTCCTCACCAAACCTCACTAACCTAATATTTAGCGACGGCTATGTCTTCAGGGTATTTCATCTTACAGCCTCTGCCCAGCTTCTCACTACGAATCAAGGGATGGTTGAATGTCATTGTCACTCTCTTGGTGGTCCTGTCTGGCTGCTTAGAAGATGACAGGTGTTAGACTGGAGGCCAGTCTGACTACTTGCACGTGGAGGTCACGTGAGCAGCAGCGGAGGAGTCAGTGGACAGTTTAGCAGGTGGATGGGGCCAAAGATTCAATTCTCACCAGTGGCACCTGGGAAATGCAAAGTCCTAGCCTGACCTAATATCATATGCTCAGAACTCAACCATTGTGTCAGCTGTTGAAGACAGAGCATCCTGCCAGAACAGAGTAGCCCCAAATCCAGTTATGCCTGACGAATGAGGGAGTCGTACGGGATCTGTGAGATGTGGCTCAGATGTCAGAGGAAGAGAATCACTCGCGGTAGCCATGACAGGAGATATGAGGAGGGAAGAAAAAAGACAAAACCATGACAGAGTGCGAACACGATGCTGCAATGCTCATGGAGATTAAGGAATGTTTCCTAACATACATCTAAAACCTACTGTGTCATATATTTGTGTGTGTGTGTGTTTATATAGAAAATGCAAAGACATTTGTTGGAAGAGTTAGGCGTGCATTGATTTGATCCCAAAAGTGCGCACTGTTGTACGTGATTGAGACGTAGCATGAACGGCGCTGTCTATTGGTCTGTTCGGTCACAGATCCCCCCACTTGCTGACAGCCTGACACTTATGTCATAGCACGCATGAAACACTTTACCTGTTCTTGGTTACAAAGACACGGTAAAAAAAAAAAAAAAGGATCAAATGAGAAACAAGTGACAGCAGGTCACATTTTCTTCTAGGAGATATAAACGGTAGCTGGTAATAAGTTGGAGGAGCGTGAAGAGCGTTCTGTTAATGACCCCTCTCCTCGTGAAATGTGCTTTTGCAGACATCAGTCCAGTGCGCGTGGCTGATCTGTCAGGTACATGGGAATATCGGCTCTGTAGGGGGGAGGGTTGGCTTAGCGTGGCCAGTGAGTGGGGGGGGGGGCTCTCCCACGTTTCTCTCTTTAATAATCGACACCTTACGTCTGTGGTTAGAGACGGGGTCAGGGGGAGCATTCCAGTGCCCCCTCCCTTGCTAGGAAGCGCCCTATCTATGCCGGGCCCCATATCTCTGGTCAGCATCAGCCGCCTTGCTCTATATAGGTCATCCTCGCTGGCACAGGCAGCTCTGTGCCGCTTGGCTCTCTGCCTTGATCCGCGGCGGCTGTTCTTTAGCCCACACATCCAGGAACCCACTTCAGATCTGACCATCCCTCTTCAGCATTGTATTTGTTAAGGAGAGATTAAAGCAAATAATTATAATATTAATAACATAGAAAGCCACATACAGCATCTCTTTCAGCTTTTCAGCTGAATCGACTACTAACACACACACACAGTCTATCATTGAGTCTCATATTTCACATTCTGAGAAATTTATACCAAGAAACATAAACATATTTCTGTCACCTAAGCTCATAATTTGAGGGCCTTACCAAGCTCTTGAGGGCTTCACTACTTGAGCAATGTACATTGTATTTTAATCAGCCTTTACATCATTTTATACTGGGAATTTCTTTCCTCTTTGGTGCACGTGTGTCTAATGAAGTAAAGACTCGGCAGACGGAAGTGACATTAACGAGTAGGGACCGAATAATCACAGCTGATTTCATGTCATAATGTTTATTTTCGGACTAATGCCCCCAATGTCCATTCAGTGAAAATGCATTTACTCATGTCTGGAAATGGCACAGATAATTGGTACTCTGTGTTTGAATTTTCAGCACGGGTGATATTTACACATTAGTGGCACAGAATGTGAAAAACTGCATTTGGATTTGAAGTTCTGGCTGACATAGTCTTTATTTACTACTGCATGTCAGGAAAATTCCCCTGAAGACAGACTGTGTAGGTTTATTTACCATCGTCTTTCCTGACAGGTACTCCGGGTGAATCAACGCTTTTGGAAAGACGTGCCTCTCGTATAGCGATCTGGGTTGTTACCTTGGCATTTCAATCTGTTCATCGCAGTCATCGGAGCCTCTGTCGATCTCTGTTGGAAGGCGGGAACGAAGCAGTCATCTCACACAAACTTGAATGACGGGAAACTCCGGACGGAGTGACCCGACTTCTTGATCCTCTATCAATCCATCACAAAACGCCATTCCTTATAATGCACGCCTGAAAGCTGTGTATCACTGGCTTTCCAAAGGAGGATCAAAAACCGAGAGAAAGTGGAATCATTTGAAATAATCTGAACCCTGAATTATACTTTTCCAATGCTGCCAGAACTTTTTTTATCCTCTAATTATCATGATAGATTCTCCTCCCATTACCTCTAATGTGCATCCATCGTTCCATTATGTACGTCTGCATACATACATACAAGTTTGTAAGCCAGACCTGGCTTTCCACTTTCATTCTAACGAGACAGCTGACTTTTTTAACAGCATGTTTGTCTGATTCTGAGCGTACTAAAAACTGGACCATGTGTCTCTCATATACCTGGTTCTAAAGTGGACAGTAATCGCTCTTTCTGAAGTGAGGGATCGATTTGAGGTTACATCCCTCACCCCTAATAGTGTTATTTTGACAAGCTGGTGTTTTAACACAGCTGAACAGCGGCACGTTGGGCGTTTATCAGAGCTCTCTCTCACCACAAAGTCCATCGCCGGACAACGCATTCCCCACACGGCGCTACTGAGTCCTCCTCACTTCTCCGGCATTCTCTTCCCACCTCTGATGATGTTGCAGGATGGTGGCCTCTGTGCCAGGAGGACCATTATAGCAAATTAAACTGTGCCAGACCCCAAGGAGCCATTTCTTTGGGGGAGCCAGAAATGAAGGCATATTAAATGGCCTCCATCAATACCTGTATCCGTACCAATCGCTGTAATCCTGTGTTAATCGAATCGTAGGTCTGATCATAGGTCAGCGCCCATTTTCGCTTGCTCATCTCTTCCAGCCTTTTCTAGCTATCCCTCTCAGCGGCTCAGGAACTCAGTGACAAGACAAGGAACTGCATTGGATGTCACTTGACTTTGTCACATGAGAGCAGCATTGCCAGAGTGACATACACCGACGGCCCTGCATCCGAAGGGCTCATGTGTTGCTGAACTGTAACATGCAAAGGGCACAGGGAGCGACACAGGGGTTGATTTAGTTTGGAAGAGCAGCAGGTGCTGAGGTCCTGCCTGCAGGTCAGTCTTCCTGGGTGAGGAGTGAGTAGCCTACATAACAGCTACAATGTCAGGTCCTGAGGAGGCTGGGATGGGAGGAATGTGCCTCCCAGCCAGGAACCCTTGATGCTGGGTAGCTGGAACAGAATGTTCTTGGTTCAAGTCCCAGGAGCAGCCTTGCAGTCGTGAAATGGTAATTAAGCTTGATTATACATGGACAGGTGGGTAAAATGAAGAATTTCAAGCTGTGCTGCTGATTTAGAAAAAAAAACATCAGGGAATAAATTTTGCTTTTTCATGCATTGGAAGAATATTATTGTTTTTTTTAATTACTTACAGTATGCCAGACTCCTAGAGATATTTGTGATGGATTTGTGCATTTTTGTAACCAAAATCAGTCTAGCAAATGAAAATGTAAGTGTAGGATATAAAACACCTATTTTTTGTTGTGGTATTAGATTTTACACCTGCAGTCTCACATGGGTGTTCCATCCCAGCAGGCCCCCGGCCTTGTGCCCTGTATTCCCTGAGATAAGCTCCACCCCCATCACCCTGATCAGTGGATGGATCGATAAATTAATCATAATAGTGATGGGTTGCCTTCATGGGAACGGTTTATTGACCTCAGCGGGTCAGCAATTTGTTTTAGTTGACTGAAGTCAATTCCATAGCAAAAAGGTCATATGCGATGCCTACAGTCCAGTTTAGAGTGTCATCTGGAGGAAACTAAAAGGACAAAAGTTTTTTGATTCTGATTATGAGTATGGATTGCACAGTTTGTACTTGGAGCTTCACTTTGAATCAGGCTACTCTCTTATACCATTGAGCAATGCAACCTAAACTTATAACCGTAAAGAAACATCTGTGGATTAGATCCAGCTGTCCATATAGTAAGGCTCAGGCCAGGGGGCAGACAGTGGATGGGATAACAGTCCATCTGTGAGGGAATGGCAGTCAGAAACCCATGTGTACACAGCAAGAACAACAGCATATGGGATAAAATACTCTAGTGTGAGACATGCAACCCGCCTTGGCTTTAGTGAGGGATGAGCTAAATGGAGCTTAACAGAATGTTTGTACTTATACGAAAAAAACATGAATATATATAATCAGTCAGCCCAGCATTTTAATTAAGTAAATCCATTGAGCAACACCGCAATTACATAATTTGCCTTAGGGCAAAAATTACATAATTGAAATAATCATCTTGAATTTCTATTTGCAATGCTACAAACACAGCATTTTTGGTTTCTATATTGAAACTCCTAAGTAAGTGTGTTTAATTATAAAAAGAAAACTGAAAAATAAAAAAGTATATGTATTGGACAGAGCTTTTACCATTTGCTTTATAATGAGAAGCTCTTATTATAAGTAATATATAACTAGAGTGCATATTTTTACATAATATGTTAATGAGGCACAATGGTTGGAGCACTATCACAGTTTTGATTTTTCAATGTAGTTTTTATTTTTACAATTTTCATTTGAAATCCAGTTTTAGTTGGTTCTCAGTGTGGTTTTATTACTTTTTATTAAAAAAAAAATATTTCATTTAGTTTGTATGTACTTTAGTTTCAGTTTAAGTTTTTTCTAGGGATAGCTTGATCGTAGCCTGATCGTTAGAGAATCTTGTATTAATATGTAAATATGTTCCAAGTGTTATTAATGGTAATTAAACATAAGTAAAGCATTCTTTTATTTTAATTTATGAAAATGTTTAGCTATAGTTTTAGTTTTGGTTAATGACAATATCCCAGGTTGGGAGTCCCATCTCTGCTCTGTGTGTGTGTGTGTGTCTGTGTGTAGGACGAAACGTACCCCACAATGTGATAAAAATATGTTATACCAAATACCAAAAAGTATTGTATTTTGTTTGGCTACTTATGGTTAAGGTTAGGGCTGGGTAGGGATTAGGGAGTTTTTCTCTTAGAAACGAATGGAGAAGCCCCACAAAGATATTATTACAAACCTGTGTGTGTGTGTGTGTGTGTGTGTGTGTAGTGGGTTGCAGGCGCTCCTTTTATTTTTCTGGTTCCCTCTCACAGTCCAAAGACATACAGTTAAGGTAAATGACATTTAACCTGCCCTACCTTATAATGTACTGTGTGCTTGTATGTTTGCCAGTATGAGCCCTGCTATGGACTGTCATCCCATCCCAGGCTGTTTTGTTCAGTAGGGAAATGCTTTGCCATGGACATTCTAAAAATACTACATAAAACAGCATCAAGCCTTGGGCTTCTTACAGCAATTAATTCAAAGTGGTTATGCCAAAGCATTGAAGCATAGTGGTACAGAATTATATAATCCTTCTAATCTGATCCTGATCAAATCTGATCCAGGGATGTGGACTAATCTAGACCTGAAGGTAGTATGTGATTCTCCCACTTGCAATGCAGTATTAATTTTGTTGATGAAAACTAAGACAAAAAAATACTTGTCAACAATATATCAATATTTTTTCTGTGAGGAAAACAGAACAAAAACTAAATAAATAGGTGTCTTTAATGGTGAAAACCAAGACAAAGGTTTCTAAAATCGTTGTTGATGAAAAATAAACAAAACAAAAACGTTACAGACAACTGGACAATGAGGGATGTGAAGCCCTTTGGACATCTCTATTTCACATGATACGGTCCACCAGCGAATAAAGAGTATGAATGCAGTGGTGCAATTTTAAAAACTCGTATGCACACTTGTAATTGGATATACAAATGAGGATCAAGGAGCAGGGTCAGCTAGTGTTCCTAGAGCAATTGGTGTTAAAGGTCTTGCTCAAAGGCCCACTGGTAATGTAAGGACTCTGTTTGCCATGGGACATGAACCCACAACCTTCTGGATATGTGCCAAGATCCCTGGCCCACTGAGCTACATACCGCCACACCTGATGACACTGCTAAGCTTTCACTGTGTGAGCTTATCTAGTCTCCCAGCCTCATGTTGCCAGGAGATTTCACGAATGCGAGTTAAAGGCGAACCCAGATATTAGACTGACATTTCTGTTGTTTTTATTCTCATAGTTTTGGATGCTACAGTTTTATCTGAAAACTAGCACATTTGTTTTGTTTGAATGTAATAGATCCTGCTTGTGAGACCTGAGTCTGGTATGTCAAGGAAAACCTGCTCTTAAAACCACTTGATGGTTTGTTGTGTTGTTAAAATCATAGCATTTTATATCCATTTTATCTTATAACAGACTTAAGGGAAACATATTCCTGATTAGGAATGAATCAAGAATTTCACTGGGCTGAGCAAAATAACAATTTTTCATTTTGGGGGTGTTTGAAATCGGGCCAGTCAAGATCAATTAGTCAAGTGGTGACAATGGACTCAACGGGTTCATCCAAGGTTTAATAGAAACAAGAAACAGGCCAAGTAGCTATTTTTAACTTTCTTCAGCGAGGGGTGACATAATGAACTCTTATATATCATACACACACACATGCATACACACACACACACACACACACACATATAAACAGAGAGAGAGAGAGAGTTTTATTAAATAATTAAATACATATTTGTGTGAAACAGTTTGTTTAATTGATTATTTTTTTTAAATAATTTTTCCAGCAGTATTGAATTCAGTCTAACAAGTTGCTAGCTAAAATAAAGAGGCAGCATGAGATAAAATGTGTGTGACATGATGTGACCACCCTGCTATTCTGCATTAGCTCTTGTAAACTCGGATTATTTTGACATGGCCCATTGTGATTCATTTAATATTTAATTAAAACGTTCTGTGGACCTAATTTTAGCCTAGTAGCTCAGATTTTTCCTGTCTTTAATTCTGACAGCCAGTCTCACAGCCAGTTTCATACATACAGTGCTGAACAGCTGATGCAGATTGAATGCAATGAATATAGGCAATCATGTTTGAGGCTACGAATAATTGACATAATGTGTTAATGGTTAAACAGACTCAATCTGAATTTGTATCTCAGGTGCTCTGACCTTTTCTGTATTTTTTAAAAAAAATGCTAATTAAATAAATAAAATGCTATCCCTTATTTTCAATGGAACTTAATGAAATGCTAATTAATACAAAGATTTAAAAAACACAGGCTTCAGACTTTCAAAGGCTTCATATATGCATGCCTCAAAGCGATTGGCTGATCATTTTTCAGCTCACGTGCACAGACTATAAAAACCCCCACAGCACCAGTGAGACTGGCTCCGTGCGGAGTACTGCAGAAGGAGCTGCAGCTCCGAAGTCTGGCCCAAACCCCCCGCATCTCCTGTCAATGAGGCAGATTTAGCCTGCTGACCCAGAACCAGATGGACAAAGCCCACAGGGCGGGGCCTCTCCCACCTCCCCCCCACTGTACATGTGGTCATATGTTGCGAACCATGTGACTTATGGCTGCCAATGTGCTGTGATTGTCTGTCCTGATCAACATGGCACCGGCCAGCCCTGCGGTAGCTGGCTGCTTGTCGTCTGACATGCACTCCGCGCTCCTGGTGTAAATAGCACTCTGTACCGGGGGGATTACTTGTGTCATCAGTCAGGGAGGCAGAAAAATTGCTTCCTGTTCCTATTTGACAGCTTACCCTATGTGGCCGATTAGAGGAGTTAAGAAAAGAATGGAAGGCAAAATTCATTCATTCATTAAAAGAAAAAATATTTTGGAATGTCCTCTGTTAAAGCTGTTTTATCTTTTTAATGATTTGAGTCCATTGTGGTACTTCCATCATACAATTAAGGAATCTCCATTCACCTGTTGTTTTTTTTATCCCGACTCCCATAAATGGTTCATCATTGGTCTCAAGCATACAATTATTAAATGTGGTAACCTCATGTTGCCCTACTGCTGCCCTCATTACAGCAAAGATTTATTTAGGTCTCACTAGTATTTTTAAAGAAGCTTTTATCCCAGTATTGTTTTACAGGTTTTTTTTACTAAAAATAGTGCCTTTGATTTTTCTTGTACCACAGTGGATACAAGAACCAAATTGAAGCTGCAGCTTTTTCTGATTCTTACATCTTTACTATGACTTTGCAAACAACAAAATTCAAGAGAGAAAAATTATTTCTAGGGCAAATAATTGAACTTTAAAAACAAGTGTGCACATAACCCCATCCCAAGTAATATTTTTTGGATCTACCTAGTAAGTCTTTGTGGATAGGTGTCTATCAGCTTTACATACCTGGATTTTGCAATTGTATCCATTTTTTGTTTCTCGCAAAAAAATTCAATCACTGTCACACTGCAAGGTGATCTCATGTGCCCTCTTTAGGTCATTTTTGTATCCACTACAGCAAAAAAGGAAAGCATTTGTGTATATTTGTTCAAGCAAAAAATGAATTAACTAAAAAAACAATTCATTAACGAAGGACAGATGTTTCTTTTGACAATTATAAAATAATTCTCTTGATATTAATCCAGCATTGTATTCATCCTCTGGTTTACTGTAAATAAACAGATCTTTCACTGTAACTAATAGCTTCATCACCAGATTTTGAGTTCTGTCCTTCTAGATTATTGCACAAATAGAAGCTTTAGTGAATAAACTGCTGAATTATTTGGCATAATTCCCACATACTATTTTCGATAAATGTTTTGACATGGAGCAGCAACAGACACGGATTAAGTTATAATTAGTGTAAACTCGTTTCTAAAAACTACATTTTATTTTTAATTTCTTTAGTGTGTTTAAACATGTTTTCAAATAATTACATTGAAATGTTTCTCAGTTTCAATGATTTTAGTCATTACATTTCTATAACTTAGATTCTCAATTAACATTTCAGAATAACTATAATATAGAGTACAATATCATAAATTAGAAATTTATCATAAAAAGAAATTTACCAGGTATTTTTTTTTTATTTCTTCCTCTTATTTTTTTGCCAGTCTTGTTTCCAGATGATTCTGATCAAGAATCATAAGTGAAACATATTTAATTACTGCTCAGAAAAAGTTGTTCTACACTGCTTCAGTTCCTTAGTCTTCTGTTGCCTTAAATGCTATAAAAAGTTGCAAGCCTAACAAAGTTCCACAGCGGGATGGAACAAGTGTGATCTGGTGATGAGATCAGGGGTCAAAAGCTTGTAAACACGGACAATAAGCTGTGGAGTAGCCCCAGTCACTTAGGTAGTGCTTGGATGGCAAGTAGGAGATGTAGACGCTTTGTTCAGCAGTGCTGCAGAGATGGGCAGAGTTCATTAGCAGGCGGTGCGCAGACGGCTCTGCTTGTTGCTCGCTCGCCTGGCTCTGGGGCTGGATGCTGAGCTGGCGAGTGTGGTGATGGAGATAAGCAGCTATTCCTTACAGTCGGCTGTTCCTGCTACACCGTCGTTTGCTATGATATAAACGAAAATGGCAAGAACTCAATATGCTTATTGCAGATGATAACATTGTAGACTTCAAACATCGTCAGGCTGCAGATGGAATTTCAGCAATGATGCTTTAGCTTGCTGGGTCCAATATGTCTGTTTGTTTATTTGTCTGCTTGTTCAGCATTGTTATTTTTTGCATACCTTTTTTATTTTAACACAACATTGCCAAAAAAAGCCAAATGGATTTCACAATAAATAGTAAAAATGAAGCTGCTTAGAATTTGTTTACATTTTTTTTTAAATGAATAGCTAAAATTAAGCTTTGCAAATTCTGAATATAGGCAAATGTTCAAACTTTTGTCATGAAAAGGAAAGATAACATTATTATCCCCCAAGTGAAAATATTTTGCAGCTAGTCTTGACAACCAACAAAGCATAAGGACAACATAACGCTCATCAGCACACATAGTTAGATGGTGGACAGCAATCTCGCTGATGATTCTCAAACACTGTGTGAGTCACATTCAGGATTTACTTGTTTGTAAGCTGTCTGCTGATAGCTTAGACATGTTCCGCTGAAGATGTCCTAACATATAATATGGATACGCAAGTATCTTTTTTTTAACTGAAGCAGGCTCTTCTGAAACATTTTCCTTATTTAGCACTTCTCAAGTTGCCCTCTATCCAGACAAGTCTCATAGCATCTACTGGTGAATAACTGGCCCATTGCATATCAAATTCTATTGAACAGAAGGTGCTGAACAGTAAGCTGAAATTACCAAAATGTCATTAACCAAAGTTCATTGTCCTTTTAGTTCTTACTGAATTTTAAACATTAGTTACTTAATTTCAGGATTAATGGATACCTTTTAACAGGCACTCTGTCTTGGGGGCCTGAGAAAGGGGGGGGGGGTTCTCACAGGGGTGGAGTAAAGCATATGGTAATTAACAGTTAATTAGGCCAATTTCCAGCACACCTCCCCCCCCCAACCTCTTGCAGAGCTTTACTGCCAATACCCAACATTCTGATTGGTTGGTGAATGTGCCCCTGGTTGCACAACTTGGAGGCCAAATTTGAGCAGTTTTATCCTGGCCCCGGGAATAATGTACAGCGGCCCTTTTAAATAGAGATAACAGAACTGGCTTGCCATTTATGTTGCGCTTTAGCAAAGCTGATAGGTATAGAAGCAAATTGGAAATGAAGGTTGCCAGCAGAAGAAGGAGTATGTCCTGGGAGAGCCATGTCAGCATTAGTATACGATTGTGTGTGACAGATATGATGAAGCTGAAGCTGAACCCACGTCTACTCCAACCAAACCTATAGAACCTACCAAAGAAAGAGAAAGGATACGTCACCCTACCAACAGTAACATCAAACAGCTGTTTGAGAAACACTGACCTGTACAATGTTCCTGTGAAGTTTGAAAAATATCAATACTTTTACAATTCACAAGGTGGCTGCTGGATCCTCCCATTCCATTCTCTGCTGCCACCTTCTGCTGGTACTTCAGCTTTGGAGCATTTTGTCTCAGATGAATCAAGTGTACATTTTCAGGTATAGATTTTCATATATATAATGTCTATCGTGAAGTAGTACAGTAATAGGACCCATCAAAGATCAAATAGAGTAAATAGAATATTAAGATCAAATGGAGTTATCTTGTTCTCAAGGTCAGGGGTGTGTCCTTCTGCAGTTACCCTTCCCTTTGCGGCCACTGTGCAGTGTTTCTTCAATTTTGGTGTGATTCGTCTGAATATTACAATTGGTCCAAATCTTTACGCATTTAATTTGTCTGCAAAGGTTGAAAAAGGTCTGTCAAATACTATTTGTGTTATCTCAATAAGAAGTTTAAGTGTCTGAGGCTGTACTTCTCTTTGCTATGACTATGGGGCACTGCTTTACAGTATATACAACTCTGCGTTATAGATCATCCCCTGTTATAAATGTCATAGGCATGTTGAAGTCTGAGGCCAAAGATAGCAGTTGTACAGTTGTAAGTGAGATGGCGAAAAATAACTTACACTGATTGTACTATGCTGACTTAAGTTAAAATATTCCGCTTGCCTAATTTACTTTCTTTGTAATATTGAAGTCTGATTATTTATTTTTAGACATAAATCCATCTGTGTACAAGTCTGTGTACAGGTTTTTGAAAATTTGGGAACTCTGCGTAAACGTGAATGCTACTATCAAGAGCATTTTTGCCCTCAAACTTTGACATGTATTTGGCATCTATAATAGGGGAAGCATTTATTGCAAAATAGACAAATCTCAAACCTTTCAAATAGTGTAAACAGTAAAAAAAAATAAGTGAAATTAATCTTGTTGGTCCGAGACTTGTTCCCTTTTTTATGCCAAATTCACATTTATTGCAACTACTGTAGTGATAATTACAGATATTTCATGGGAAGAGGTGACAAAACATAGTGTTTCATATAGCAAATTAAATTCTCCAAGGAAAATATTGAGGAAATAGTCTTTGTTCAAACACGTAGAATAAAATAATAAATAGTAATAAATAATAATACTTAAAATACATCCAAGTTCCAGGTTTACTGTTTTTCACATTAATATGCAGGTTGATGTTGAATTGTTGACATCGTACGATCATTTCACTGGTTTACCTGCAGTTCCCTGCTTACAAAATTGGTGTCGTATTTTCCTGTCCAAAATATTGTCTATATTTACTCCCAGTTTTCTGTAAATATACACATTTTTCCCAGCAATTTTTTTTTGATAAATCAGGGATTTTGTGTGAAAAGTTGCATACGCACATTTCGGGTGTCTTTTGTGCGTATGCCACTCTGATAAACGAGCCCCCTGGTGTCTGCAACGTAAATGACAAAGTTTAAATAATTTAAGTAGTTTTAAAATTTCACTCTAAGGGGAAAAATACAAATGTTGGTTATTGGATGTCATTTTATTTACTTTGAATCATCTAGTTGTTTCAATATAATCTTTATACTTTGCTTAAGAAAGGCACATACACACTTCAGGGATTACTTGGCAAACCACCACTGAAGGAAACATTCTATGTAAACTGAAGTAATGTATGTTTATGCAACATAATGCTCACGTATTGTAAAGTAAACAAGGTTTTCTATTTGATTTTGTTATAGATTTTCTTTCTTGGGGAGGCATGGGGGCACAGTGGTTAAAACTCTGGGACATGCTTTTGAGTCTCTGCCTGGGCTCCATGCGTTTGGAGTCTGCATGTTCCCCCCGTGTCGTTGCATGGTTTCCTCCAGGTACTCCAGTCACCCCCCACAACCCAAAGACATGGCGAGGTTAATTTGAGTTACCAAATTGCCCATAGGTGTGAGTGGTGGACCCCACAGTGTACTGGCACCCCATCCTGAGTTGTTCCCTGCCTTTCACACATAGGCTCCAGACCACCCTGGCCTGAATAGGACAAATGGTTACAGAAAATGCGTAGATTTTCTTATACCTTTTTTTTTGGTTAATAGTGCAAACAAAATGACATGGATATAATTTTAATACTTGTTTATAATTTACTCAGATCAGAGCCACTCAGTCAGCCTCTTTGTACTGTGATGTTTCCCCACAGCCCCAGAAATAAGTGTAACATGATCTTATGCCATAATAATGATGTCACTAATTTGTGTACTGATTGAAATGGCCGCACTAAATTGACTTCGGTGAGTACTTAAGGGTGACTGTGACTAAGTTCATTTTTGTGTGTGGGTGAGAGAGGGCATTTGTGCTCAGACAGGAGCTCAGGCTGGCCGCCGGTGTATTCAGACATGAGAAGGGGAGTGATGGTAGTGGCTGTGAGCTTTGAGGGGCAGGTAGGAGGCAGGAGGTGAAATGACTTGAAAAGCAGAAAAAAGCATAACAATCTCCAGGGGAGGAAATGGCACTGGACCCTTTGATGGGGCTTTGACTCCACTGTAAGACCTTGACTTAGAGCATCTGTACTGTATACTGAAAGGCCCGGTGGAAAATCTGAGCCAATGCTAACCTGGACTCCACAACACTTTGTCATGGTCTCGTGTGTTGATACGGAGTTACAAAGCAGACTCAAGTCACAAAGTGGACTTACAGGATGACAGTCATTGCACAGAGAGTCTGCTTCTTTCCTTTGGCTAAAAGCTGATGGCTTAATCCCCAGTGCAGCAATGTCATTGTATTATCTGAAAGGTCATACAGCCTTTTGGGAAAAGAAATGATTTTAAAAGCTAATACAAGTTTATCTCTCTAACAAAACCATGTTAGACAAATGGATCAGAACCAGTCAGACTCCAGAGAATGCAAAGGCATTCTATGTAATACGCTACAGAAGTCATGCTTTGGCTATGCTGTCTACAATTGCCTTAAAAAATAGAAACTCACCCTTTCCTGAGAAATCCCCCTCAAGCTGGCTTCTCTTGGCACTTTTAGGACCCACTGATAAATGTTGAAGCTGGTTTCCATGGATCTCCTAGGGCTTCTCTACATACAGTATACATTTTAGTTGCACTCTTAAAGCACATTTTATTCCATCTTCAATATGCACACTTTGATTGTTATTATTGCACATTTCACCTATGTTGTGTATTCTCCATCAGGGACTTACTTTGCATTATATCTTACAGTTTTATTAATTAGTATTACATTTAAATTGCACTTGTATTCTACTCTGTATATTGAAGTTCAGTCATCCCTCAACTACCTTCCTGTCGCGTAACATCCGACTGTACTTATGTTTAATAACATTTATCGAGAGACACAGTGAACACTAGTGGACATTTTACCATTTGTGCAGCATGCAACAAGAACCAAAACAAACTGATTGCGCTGCCACTGTATGGATTTAGTTAAATGTGTGGAATATTGTATCTTATGTTATACAGTATATTTAACCTCTCCCCTATTACGATCAAGATAAGTCCAGATTGACTTATGTCCAGCCTTCCAGGGCAAAACACAGACATAAGTTGATGGATACCTGTATATATGTCATAGTGTGCTATGTATCCATTGGTCCTATTCTGTTTTTCATGGTCAATTGATATACTGAGCTGTGCCAAAAATTCCCACTGTCCTTGATTACCTAGTTCTATTCTATTCTATTCTGTTCTACAGGGTGGCAGTAAGATCTCCCAGGCAGTATAGGGCACAAGGCAGGGGGACGCAGAATTCCTGTCAGCCACAGGGCACGCATGCAGCCATATTATGTGCAATTTTTGAGGCACCAACTAGCATCGCTGCATGTGTGTGGAAACCTGAGGAGACCTCTACTCGTGCAGAGCAGAGCTGAGATCCAAACAGCCAGCCCTGGAGGTGTGAGACAACAGGGCTACCCACTGAGTTACCATGCCGGCTAAAGATTACAGTATTTTTACATGGCATAGAGTTGATGTGGTTGTAGGATCAAATACATATCCCACATCAGATTGGTAACTATGCTATTTATAATTCTATTCATCACACCATTTCTATAAATGTCTATCCCTGGCACAGCTGGACGCAAGTAGACTTAAGCCGTGGGATTGTGCAGCTCTGATTTTATCTAGTAACACGGCGTCCCAAAAGTCGAATTGTGTTTTCACCATTTACTATGTGCTAGGGTCTTTTTCTGCATTCGATGAACATTGCGATTGAATCTGAGAGATCGAATCAGCAGTGGTGAGCAGTGCATAAGATAACAAAACATCAAGCAATGAAGGCTTGACTGTAGGCAAGGCAACCTGGTGGTGGTTGACCTAAATAATTTGCATTTTTCGTGGCTCTGAGTGAATATTTTCATGCTGAACTTCAGGCTCAAGCTCTGGGTCAAAAAAAAACTAAATAATGCATGTTCAGAGCTGTATCCTAGTAAAATGGGACCTCTTCCATCTCATACATAACGCACAGTCTTAGAATCTATTTTTAGGTATCTGATTATCCAACCTCAAAATTTCATGCATTTGGATATTCAGCTTCACACACTACAAACCCGCACTTAATTTTGGTCATGCGCTAGGGATTTCTCTTAAATTGCATTATGTAGTCTTATGTTGCAAGAAGGGGATTTAATTGGCCTGTCTCTCTCGGCAACAGTGCTGGGGTCAGTTTCCCGATAACGATCGATCTTAACCAATAGCAAACAAGATGAAGAATGATGCAGGTGAAGAACAAGTGAGATTTGTGTGTGGTTCCCAAAATCCTTCATTATTCCAGATTTACCAAACTAACTTAAAGTAGGTCTTTGTTGGCTCCTCCCCAGCCCCCGCATGGCAGCCATGTATTACAATGGTGAAGTGTGTTTTATTATTGTCACGACAGACAATGCAAGTCTATGCAAACGTAAAATAATACTAATAAATAATACTAATAAAAACATGCAAAAGCTCAAAGAAAAATGAAGGTCAAAATAAATTAATTTATTATTTTCAAAAATACATAAATGGACTCGAAATGTGATGCTTCTTTGAAAAAAAAGAACACAAGCGAGCAGCAATAGGAAAAGGAAGTAACGCTTCTCAAAAGAAGAGTTTAAACAGCTTATTTAGGAGGTTGCCAAAAATAAATGTTAATAAAATAATTACAGCAATGTTGTGCAGCACAGTACACGCAACAATAACAGCTCAGCAGCATTCAGGGGAAAATCTCCGAGCTCCTGAGGACTTGTGTGGGCACCAGATTCACATTTTCCACATACTCAGAGCATGCTCTACAACAGACAGTGACTCTACAACATGTGTGTCCATCGGTGTGTGTTGTTACACCTGTCCTCAGCCACGGTTTGGGGATTCAACATTGGAGATTGCAGATATTTCCAAAAATGTTACCTGCTGTCTCCCAGTAACCAGCCGCCAGCAAACACATCCTCTTTTGCTATCTGTGACACTCCAAAGCTGGACCAGATATTAATATCACTCCCAGGCCACTTGGCCACATTGTCTGTAAAAAGACCTTGATGGCTGCATATCACCTGGACATTTAGGCTTAGGGCCGAGAACCATTTTCAGCAGCTGCAGAAGCTGGGGGCACGAATAGGGTCGAGCGTTCCATCCACTGCACCTACAACGCCAGTATGTCTACACTGGACACAGCAGCCTTGCTGAGGCCATGTGCATCAGTGCACCAGCGACAGACCGCCGGAATCCACCAGTGGTATAGAAACGGAGAAGCTGCACAGTGGGATTGAGGGTGAAATTGCTCTGTGTTCCTCTTTTCAGTTCCTCCTGGATGGAGGCTCACGATTTCACCCCAGGCCAGCCTGTATTTCGCTATTAATTATTACTGAGATGGTCCAAGGGGCTCATGTCCACCCAGCAGCGTTTAGACCAGCAGCTTGTCTTCTTGGACAGCACTGTATCAGCTACACTAGCGGTGTAGGGACATCTGCCCCCAGGCCCATCACAGCAAGTGGCACACTACAAAAATTGACAAAGGCACACCCCCCACGCCCCCACAGGGCAGCATATTTTATCGAGTGCACCTTCTTGATAACAGAGGATCACTCAGTTTTTTTAAGAATTTATTTAAAATTGGCCCTTCCCGTGACGGCACATTTTACCAAGGCAGCCCCCGCAGCCTTCGGCCCCCCCTGCTGTGAGACCCCCCTACGCCCCAGCTCAGGTGTCATCCCCCATTGAGTTGTGCTATTCTAAATTCATTCTCAATATGACATTTTTATAACAATTATGCAGTATGTGTTGTATATGTTAATATGTTTATTTATAATTCATATTGAAATATTAAGCTGCACCAACACTACGTATATTAATTATTTTGAATTCAATTCCATTTTAATTGTACTTCCTTAAATTCAAATTTGAATTGTAATTTTGCATTCTGTTTTCAACTGTAACTCAAATTCGTGAATTGAACTATAATTTCAGGTCATTCTCGATTCATTTGGTGCAGAACCCTATTATGTATTCAGATTGTGTACAGGTGTTAAAGCTAATTTATAGCCTATATTAGGGGTACTCAAACGACTAACTCCAGTCTGCATCTGGACTGAAACACAGTGTAATCCAGACCACTTGTGGATATATAGCAAGGGGGACCCCTCCTGCAGTCTGTGAGATTTTCCGGTGCGGGGCAACCTTTGCATCTTTGTGATAGAATGATAGGTCCAAATAAAGAACCACGTAAAAAATAATGAGTGGGTCTGTTCACTTGTTCATTTATGAGTGAGATTACAAACTACTTTAGTTATGAAGGGTTTTGAGAAACACTTCCTAATTCACGAATGATCTTAAGTATGACTACTTACTACTACAAAGCTTTAGGGGAATGCACCCCCCGATTAGGAACAAAAAACACACTTAAGTTAAACATAATGAAAACATGATGTAAGCATACCCTTTAACTTGTGTATACATCAGTATCAGTAGCACTCTTCATAGCTTGGAAGAATTACACATTTAAAGAATAAAATTTGGTTACTTTGTTGCACAAATGAACATGTGATTACGGGACAATATCAGGAAATCAATTCACCTGTTCCCCACCATTTTTTACAACTTTTAAATAGAATTTTGTGATCTGCTGTCTCTTGGCAATAAAGCAGGACGCTGTAGGATTACTGTCAGCGGCCAGCCAGGGAGGATCATCTGATATTACAATATGAGCAGATAAAAGATCAGTGCCACATGTATCCCTCAAGACACATACAGTAGGTGGGATTTGGTGGAACAGTCTTTCCTAGATCCTAATTACTGTTCTTTTGAAGTTTATAAAAGAGTTTCTTAATATCTTTGTCAACAAAATTAAATGTTGTGGGGATGTAGCAATCAACAGGGTAATGAAAAAGATACATGGAATGTTGGTAACACTACTTGAGGAGCACATAATATAGTAGTACACTCTTACTTAATGTATTAATTAATCACAAAAAGAATGTTAGTTACATACTGATCCTATGTTCGTTCATCATTAATAAATCATAATGGTTCATGTATTTCACGCAGTTACTACATTTGGTCATAATTTGTACTTAAGTAGTAACTGAGTTACTATGTTAGCTGTGTCCCCCTAGGTAAAATGTTACAGTGAGAATAAGGGGTATATGTACAGTATAGCAAGCTTAAGAAACCTTAAAAGTGAAAGCTTAAGATAAGTAGTTACAAAAATCATTGGCAAATTAAAAATTATACAATAGAGATGCTGGAGTACTTGGGTGGCCAGCCGAACGAAAACTGGAAGGTTCCTACTTATAACAAAAGTTGCAATACAACTCAGATTTCCAGATTTATTTCCTCAGGGGCCTGTATCATGAATCCAGATATCTTAGTTGGATAACTTGTCAGATTCAAGGAACCCTGGTTTAAATTTACTTTATCTTTGTTTACTTGCATTTAGCCCATACTACCTTAAATGAGACAAGTTGTCCGGCTAAGCAGGAAATCCTGCTTCGTGATACTGGGCCCCAGGCTGATTAAGCACTTCTCCTGTGTAGTCCCTTACCCTCCCTTAGTGTAAATATGAAATGTCCCTGAAATCTCTCTCAGTCGTTCGCACAGTGGTAGGTAGCTGGCTGGATGAGTGACGTATTGGCTGTACCTCAGCTTGTGATAGTCAAAACCAAATACAGAAAAGGTAGCATGGCAGAGGTCATGCTAAAAGAGTGAAAGCTCAGGTGTGTATTTGCAAGAACTGCACAGGAAAAGAAAGGGCTGCATCTCTTTGCAAAATGAATGCAGCTAGTCTAGCTGTCAAACTGATGCTCACAGCCAAAGCTAAATTTAATATATCACGTATATAACCATGACCCTCTGCTGGAATACTCTGCGCACATAGACCTTTACCTCTAGTTCGGCTTTGCTGGAGAGGGTAGGTTTACAGCAATTTTTTAGCTGACTTTCCTGGGGAATCAATAAGAACAAATTAACAAATAAGAGAGTCATCAATCACTTTCTTTATTTTCTTCTGATAAATCATAGAACATGCAAGGAGATATTTCATATTGTTCACAAATATTGCAGACTGAGTCTTCACATACACCTCACAGCAAAGGCAAATGCCATCTTATCTTTGTGATTAGTACAATATAAAAAGATGAAAGCCACTGGGAGGGTGTTTTGTAACAAGATTAAAGGGCCAACAATCTGCTATTTGTTATTAACATATCATTGATCTCATTAGGGCTCCTCTTCATTGTGTCTGATATTCTCCCCGTCTTCCTGTGAGAGCTCCTTCTGCTACCCCAGTGAATGGGAGTCTTTTGACCTACTGTCATGCTAGACCAGCCCTACAGGGTGGATCCTGGTGGCTGGGTTTTCAGCTCTCCTCTGCTAGTGCCAATTATCTCAGCATGTAAATGTAAGCCCCCAAGCTTGGTTCTGAAACTGGGGTCCTTAAATCCCTAATTAGAAGGGAAAAGAAAGGCTTAAGGTCAGAGAAGTCAGGCTTGTGTTGTTGTAGCTGTGTTTTGAGTTGGCAACCCAAATACTACCATTGATAAATGTGTTTGAAAATGCAATCAAAGCACTTCACTGGTGCTGCAGATTTTCTGTTTGCTGAAGCCTTGGCAGAAAGGTCCGCTCAGAGGGTCTTCTTAATCCCTACTTACTGTGACCATAGATCTTCTCCAGCAACTACTGATACCTATCATGAGCATGCTGGGGGAAAAAACAAGGCAGAAAGATGAAAGGGCCTAGTTCAGCTTCCTCTTGCCAAGCTCTCGAGTTTGTATACACAAATCGTCATCTCTCTCAGTCTAGGTCTCTCTCAGCAATCTGTTCACCACCTAAGATGTCTAAGTGCTGCCCACTTCAAGCATGGGAAGTTCAACAGCCAAAATACACTTTTTCCAGGAATAAAGCTCTCATTGTTTGTGTAAGCAACTGGCTTCAATGCAGATAAAGCAAACAAGCACATCTATCCCAATAAGAGGTCACTTGCCACATTGTGCACCTAGTAGAGAGTCATCACACACTGTGGAGTGACTGGTTGAAATGACAAGTGGACGGGCACGGTGAATCATAATTTCTAGTGGATCAGCTTGTTTTTCTTTACAGTGTGCCAATAATCAGTTACAGGAAGAAGTAAATTATACAATAATCAGTTTTAGGGAGACTATTATTCACATAAAGAGAAATTAAGAAATTCTTCCTGATTTTGAAGTGGAATAGCAAGGAAAAGCAAGGGAACCAGCCAGGATGCATGGTAAGGAATGGTGATGATTGGTAGAAAGTGATGGACAAATTTGTTGAAACATTACTTAATTAATTAGCCATCTGCTATTCAACGTCATAACATGCCTTCATGAAAACATAGAAGGAAAAACCGGTAACACTTAAAGCTGACATCTATAATGCATTTTAGATACTTTCATAATGCATTATAATGGTCGGTATTAAGAATTAATGAAGCATTACAGCTTTTCAATTTACAGTCGTGAGGAATTATTGTTGATTATGATACTCCATAAGCTCCAATGAAGCTGTGATGGATAATGCATTATAGATACCTTCATTGTGCATTATAATGGTGGGTATAAGAATTACAGATGCTTTGTATTGCATTATGAAGGTAATGCATCTATAGTGCATTATAGATAAGAGCTGCATAAAGCATTCACACTGCATTATAAACATGCCTATTGTCACGTCCGGTAGCAGAGCACGAAATGGGGAAGCAGGAGAAGAACACGTAGGATTGCGGAATAGGGGATTTAATCGACAAAGGTAGTAGGGACATGGAACAGGCAACGAACGGCAACACTACACATTGAGACTTCAATTACAGACCTAGGGAAACTCGAACGCGGACTGGAATACACAGGACTAATCAGAAATAACACGAAACAGCTGGTAACAATTGGGGTTTCACACAAGGAAAATGAGGGGACGTGGCACACAGGAGGATCGGACAAGCAGGTCATCACACCTATAATGTGGTATGCCTTTTTAGAAATATTTATAGCCATGTTTATAATGCTTTATGATGAGTTATAAATGTATTCATAGATTCTGTTCCCAAGCTGGAGTAAGTTTTCAGTGCCTGTCCATCTTTCCACGGATGATCCAGATAGGATCTCCTAGGATCTGTCCCAGGAAGCAGCAGAACAACCTGGATGGGATGCCAGGCCATTGCAGGATAGACACAGGCACATAATCACTCATTATGTGCAGCTAAGACCTGGCAGTTATCTTAACTACATGTCTTTCTACTGTGGGAGGAGATTCACACAACCTGGGGAAATAATGCCAACTGCAGGATGCACACCCCCCAGTTGCAGGTGTGAGGGAACACTGTTCTCTCACCCCCCCCCCCCCCCCCCCCCCCCCCTCAACATGCACTGCATCCATCCATCCATCCACCTGTCCATCTTCTGAAACCACCTCTCCTATTCAGGCTGGCGAGGTGCAAGGCAGGGAACAACCCGGGATGGGGCACCAACCTGGAGCAAAGACCTTGGCCAATCATTTAGGTGGTCAACAAAATCAGTTTCTGTATTTGCCAAGGTTTTTCAAAAGAAAGAATGGTCTTTGTTTTCAAAGAAAATCATGCAATTTACAGTATTTTAAATATGATGCTTATTCATAATATGTTGATTATTGTAAATGGATAGATGGATGGATGGATGGATGGATGGATGGATGGATGGATGGATGGATGGAGTATATATTCCTGCATGGTCCTGAGAACAGAGCACAATACACACAATAGTACATGTAATTCAGCAATAAGCGATGCATGTATTCTGCCGCTATGATATAGTACAGTGATATTTAACAGTCCAGTGATCCCTGCAGACAACTGAATGAGTTAATTAGCATTGTTAATATGCAAAGCTGGGAGGGATAAATGGCTTTAAAGCATTACACAAGATGCTGACGCCGGTGTATCATGTTTATGGTGTGGTTGAGATACAGGATTTACTTCAGGACAGAGAAAAGATGGGATGTTAGACTCTGGGGAATGGGAAGGTATCCAAAGTGAACATGCAGCTGGAGGACATCACTGTAACAATCACTGAAGCATTGTAACAGACACATTGTGAGGCATTAAGCAATTGACTTGAACGCCTTAACAATTTTTCCATTGACCTCGGAGAATTATCTTATTTTGGAACACTTATTTATTAGAATCCAGCCCATCTAATAAAAGAGTAACATGTTAACCAACTATACTTATTCGATTAGTAAAAACAGTATGTGTATAGTTCTAGGATATATGAAATGGTAAGGTAACATTCAGAACTTGTAATCGACATGTTGAATGCAGAGGAAATGGGCAGGGATAAAGATCTGAGTGACTGTGACAAGAGCCAAATCATTTTGGCCAGATGACTGGGTCAGAGCATCTCCATAAAGGCTTGTGGGGGCTATGGTGAGTACATACCGGCAGTGGTCTAAGGAGGGCAAAACTGCGATCGATAGACAGGATGTTTGCCAGACATGAGATGTGACTGACGGCTATCCTATCTGATAAAAACCAACAGAAGTGCTACTTGCCTAATATTGTGTATGTCCTCCTTGATCCATTGAGGCATGGACTCCACAAGATCTCTGAAGGTGTCCTGTGGTATCTGGCACCAAGACGTTAGCAGCAGATCCTTTACAGTAAGTTGCAAGATGGGGCCTCCATGGATCGGACTTGTATGTTCAGTGCATCCCACGATCAGATTGAGATCTGGGGAGTTTGGAGCCCAAGTCAATCCCATAAACTCTTTGTCACAGTCCTCAAACCATTCCAGCCAGGGAGGATATATAATTTTTTGCAGTGTGACAGGACACATTATCCTACTGAAAGAGGCCACTACCATTGGGGAATACTGTTGCCATGAAGGGGTGTACTTGGTCTGCAACAGTATTTAGGTAGGTGGTACTTGTTTAAGAAACATCCACATGAATTATAGGACCCAAGGATTCTCAGCAGAACATTGCTCAGTGCATCACACTGCCTCTGTCAACTTGCCTTCTTCCCAAAGTGCATCCTGGTACCATCTCATCCCCAGGTAAATGATACACATGCACCCACCCGACCATATGTAGACATGTAACAGAAGACATGATTCATCAGACCAGGCAACCTTCTTCCATTGCTCCATGGTCTAGTTCTGATGCTCACATGCCCATAGTAGGTGCTTTTAGTGGTAGAGAGGGGTCAGCATGGGCAGTCTGACTGGTCTGTTGCTATGCAGCCCCATTGGCAGGAAGTTGCGATGTATTGTGTGTTCTGGCACCTTCCTGTCAGAACCAGCATTAACATTTTTAGGAGTTTCTGCTGCAGTAGTTCTCTTGTGGGCCTTCGGTCCCTGTGCCCATCAGAGAGCCTTGGGCACCCATGACCCCATCACCTGCTCACAGATTGGCATTAAGAACATAAGAAATTTACAAACGAGAGGAGGCCATTTAGCTCATCAAGTTCATTTGAGGAGAACTCAAGTAATAGCTCAGAGCTGTTAAAATCTTACCTAGCTCTGATTTAAAGGAACCCAAGGATTTAGCTTGCACTACACTAAGAGGAAGACTATTCCATACTCTAACTACACACTGTGTAAAAAAGTGCTTTCTCAAATCTATTTTAAAATGTTCTTCCGCTAATTTCCACCTATGGCCATGAGTTCTTGTATTTGAAGTAATATTGAAGTAACTATTTGGTTGAACAGCATCCAAACTTGTTAGAATCATATATACCTGGATCATGTCCCCCCTTAGTCTCCTTTGCTCTAGGCTGAACAGAGCTGACCTCTCCTCGTAAGACATTCCACTAAGACCAGGAATCATTCTTGTAGCGCTATATTGAACCCTTTCCAACGCAGCAATGTCCTTTGTAAGGTATGGTGACCAAACCTGCACAAAATATTCTAGGTGGCGTCTTACGAAGGAATTGTAAGTCTTAGCGTCACCTCCCTTCACTTCAGCTCCACACACCTAGAGATGTAACCCAACATCCTATTGGCCTATTTAATTGATTCCCCACACTGGCGAGAGTGGGACATGGAAGCATCAACATACACACCGAGATCTTTCTCATAATCAGCTACCTTTATTTTAGTGGAACCCATAAAAAAATCTGTACTTTATATTTCTGCTCCCTGCATGGATTACCTTACATTTGTCTACATTAAATTTCATCTGCAAGGTATCAGCCCAGTCACTAGTTAAATCAAGACCCACCTGTAGCCTCTGTGCTACTAGTTCAGTATCTGCTACACCACCCACCCACCTTGGTGTCATCTGGAAATTTAACCAGTTTACTGTATATATTGGTGTCAATATCCTTCCTTGGACTGATTTTGGTTGGTACTGACCACTGCATATTGGGAACACCCCACAAGACCATTTTGTTCTTTAGTACATATTACTAGTATGGCTTTTGCTACAAGATGTCTTGAATGGTATGGGTACTTAAGTTTAACGTGAATAAAATGTGACTTGCGTAACTGGTAGAAAGCATTACGTCAATCGAGAACTAGCAGTATAAAAAGCAAAGGATTAGAGTTTAAAATGTAAACCTGAAAAAAAACTTAAAGCTAGGAGCAAATTAAATACTAAGAAATATTATTTTATGAATAATATTTTATTTCAGTTTAATAACACAAAACAAGTGGTGGAGTTTTTTTCTTTGGTGGGTATTTATTAATTTATTGTGGTTTTAATAAATAATCTGTGACCAGATGGCTGAAGTAGAAAATGGTACAACGAGGATTAGAGTGGTTTAAATTTAATAAATATTGATTCTGGCTCATGTGACTTTTGATATGGTGGCTATAAGGGACGGCTGCCATCTATATTTGTGACAATGTAAGCAGAGGAGTGCTGCCCAAGTCCTCTGTGTATAAGGGCACCACATTTATTCAACCATCCAAGAGACTTGATCACAGAGCTAAATAAACGATTGCAAAAGTCATGGACATGTGAGACGCAGGCATCAAATTAACTGTATTTCTTATGGTGTGATTCTCTGTATTGTATAATGCCCTTTAATTATAAATGGAATTGTCAAAAGAGGCCTCAGAATCCAGTGTAATTTCTATTGGCCAGATATGATCAATTAATACCCGTTTTCTGCCAAATAAAGTAGAGACATTGTAGTTGGGTTTTGCTATTTGAATAAAAAACATCACATCTGCTTTAAGCAAAATGGGGTCATGGTGCCTCACAAAATGATTTTAGTCTTTCTCTGTCCTTCTGGCTCATTTCCTTTCCATAAGTTATGAGTATTTTTAAAGACATTTTGAATTACCATCAGAGTGTGCTCATTAACCAACTAATCTCATTTCCCTTGTCTGAAATGTCATGCATCTACTGTGGCAAGTCCTAGCCCATTTTTTCAGTCAGGGACAGAATATTTTGTGGCTTTAGTTGGTAATTAAAAAGACAAATGGAACAATGCAGCAGATCGCAATGATCATTGTAAATTCACAAGTAATATTTTATTTTCAGTATTCATTCAGTGTTACAATTTCAGGTATCCTATTGAGGTCATCATTGCAAATAGGTATTTGCTCTTATGCCCAGTAGATGTTTCATGTATGTTTATTCCTAAATAATTTATTAGAAATACAGATTACAAAATGCATAGGAGCACAGCAATGCACTGGATATGTATTTTAAAAGAAAAACAATGCATTGAAAATATATTTTAAAACAAATGAAATATATGTATATAATACACATCTTGATACACCATCCAGATTATATCAAAGCAGAATTATTTAATTGATCTCTTACAATGACATAATGCTCTCAGATATGGAACATTGTTCCAGTTAGCATAAATGCATTGCCTTTTCATCACAGCAGAAGTCAGCAATCTGGACTGACCTACAATCCAGCCAGATTAATATTATGGGCCACAACATCCACCTGTTCGTAGCAAAACAGCTTTCCGGGTCATAATTTAAGGCCATTTTTTGGGCATTTACTCTTTAACCTGCATGATAAACACTAAAGCATTTTAGTTTGTGCTCTGCAATGTCTTTAATTTTTTTAAATAACGGGTTACAGAAAAGATGTATTTTGAATGATTTGGACTAAAGTGAACTCCTCTCCAAGAGCATGCTGGTGTGTGTGTGTGTGTGTGTGTGTGTGTGTGTGTGTTTTTATGTGTGCTTGTGTGGCAGGACTCAATCCCTGTAATCTTGTTGCCACTCTTTTATAGGTTTAGCAAAAGAGGAGATTTATTATCTTAAATCCCAGTCTGATCAACAAAATGTCTTTTATTTCATCATTGACAGGATCCTCTTTTGCTTTCCTCTTTTTGGATGATTTCCATGCCAGGGAATAAGGACAATGAAAAGAATCATTTCATTTCTGGATTTCCTTCTGTGTTTTGTACATTATACTTAGTTTTTTATACTAGGGTCCCTAGTGGAAGATATTTTTGTCTTGATTGCATGTTTCATCTGAGTCTGCCCCCTTAATGACAAGTATATCAAGTTTTTGATGCAAGGTTTTCTGCGTTGTTCTTATAAACCTTTTCCCACAGCTGTTTTGCCAGTTTTTCTGGTCAATCACTGGAAGCTCAACCTGACAGCAGCTGGCTCATTGACAGCTCTTTGCTCTCCTTATGTTATCTGTCTCACTTGCATCCCTTCAGATAAAAGATTTTGTAGAGCACAAACTACAAAAGCTTTAGTCTTTATCATGCACCTGTTAAAAAATAACGTAAATAAATGTATACATAACAAAACTTTTTCAAATTTCATGAGTTTTTTAAAATTTGTTTTCATTTAACTCCAAAATCTGATTCAGAAGCATTTTATTCACAAGGTATGTTAAGTAGAAAAATTCGTAGTTTGCTTGACAAACCTGGCGAATCGTTTATCTGTGTCCGAGTCAAAAACCAACCAAAACACAATACATGAAGAAGACTGGAGTGTATATTTAACCATAGTCATGCATGATAGAGAGTTGTTCTACTTTTCTGACTGAACGATTACTCTAGTCCTGCCACTAGTCAAGTCAAACCTCATTGACGTTTCCAAACATGGAAGTTTAAAGTGAAATAAAATAATGTTTGTCTGATATTTGAAAAATGGGTTTATGTTCAATATGACAATTTGGGCACACAAGGCATTGATAGATAGATAGATAGATAGATAGATAGATAGATAGATAGATAGATAGATAGATAGATAGATAGATAGATAG
>JAODLC010000133.1:10758920-10783675 GCA_026781145.1 Hippopotamyrus pictus
GATAGATAGATAGATAGATAGATAGATAGATAGATAGATAGATAGATAGATAGATAGATAGATAGATAGATAATGGGGTGTACATGTTATATTTAGTGTAGTATACATTATGTACTATAGCAGAGGTCCACAGTATGCCAGTGTCACACTGCAGTGCCCTGCAAACCCACAATGGTGGGACACACCAATGCTGGCATAAGGACCGGATCGCTGACTGTTGAACACTAAGCATTAATCAAGCCTCAGTTCCGCATGAGCGACCCCCAGGGCAAACATGACAACATTTCACTGATCCTTTCACACCCTGAAGCTTTAATCACCTTGTGGTTGAGTGGTAACGTGGCTTCCCAGCAGGATGCTCTCACCAGTAGAACCATCTCCGAGGTCACCTGTGCCCAGTGACCCGCCAGGACTGCTTAGCTGGCGCATGAGCACTAAAAAGACGTTGATGACGTAGAGGCCAGTTGAGCTGTTTCTGGCTTTGCTCTGTGTGATGATCACAGCTGTCTGACTGCTTCGAAATTACAAAAAGGAGATTGTGTGTTCCATGGTCATTAAAGTGGCACCCTATTGATGAGATAGCATTGATTAAACCTTTGGATGAATTAGTAAGTTCTAAATGGATAGTATTGTTCTGTTTGATAGAGAACTTTAAAAATGAAAAACCTTAATCTAAGTAACAAAATCAAAGCCAAAAAGGGCCTCAGACTTAGGTAAAATATGACCAGTAATTTTATCTCAGAGAAGTGTGAGTGCAATTCAGCAAATTGCTGCATTTGAAAAGGTTTCTTCTATTTTCCTTGAATTATTTGCATAAATATCTAGCCATTTAATTTGGCAAAACCTCACATTTGTTATTTGTTAAGCGAAAAGATACTGCATTCTTTAATTTACTTTACATAGTGTCATGCCACCTGTCACGCCCAGCTCGTCCGATCCTCCCATGTGTCATGCCCCCCTTGTTAACCTCATGTGAAATCCCGATGTTACCAGCTGTTTCTTGTTGTTTCCATTAAGTCTGGTGTATTTAAGTCCACATCAGAGTATGTATCCCCAGTCTCATCATTGAAGTCACTGATGTTACTGAAGTCAGCCGTCCGTGTACCTCGCTTTGTTGTTTTTCCCCGAATAAACCCCTCGTTCCTGACTCTCCGTTTCCCGGATCCTTATTCCCCGATCCCTGCTCACCCGACAGTCGTGATACTACCATTTAATTGTACCAATAGTCTTTTATGGTACTTGTTAATCAAAGGAAAATGGAAAAAGGAGTATTGATGCAACAATATACAATTGAATAAATGAATGAACATTGAAGGGAAAATCATTTACATAATAATTACCATCCTGGAATTAATAAAAAGCTCTACTCAGGCAATTGTAGCAATTATGACAGTGACTGACAGTGAGGAAAATCCCTGGAGATCCATGAACAATTATTAAAACTTTTAAAGTTTTTGGGGAAATCTTAAATGCTATTAAACATGCTGTGTACAAATTGTATTGTGTACAAATATATACTTATATTGGCACTTATAAGTAATAAAGAAGATTCATTAAGCAATCTTTTTTAAGAGTTGTCATTCACTCGGTATTTTCTCTTATTCTGTGTCGTAGTTTTATTTACTATTTCTATATCCATGCTCCCCTTTTGCATTTATTTAGCAGATGCTTTCTCCACCTACAAGCGAGGATCCAGGAGCAGTCAGACAGCTGGCCTGCAGTTAGTGAGGTTTAGGGCCTTGCTTAAGGGCCCAACAGTGACATCACTCCACCAGCCATGGGACTTAAGCCTTCTAATCATGGGTACAGAGTCCTAAACCACAGAATGCATACCATGCTCTGGCTCCTCTCAAACAAAGAAACACTCGGCCTGCTGGGTACAGAGACCACTGTTATATTGCTGTTAAGATCAAGGACACAGTCAATGGCACAGTGAAGCAGCAGCCACAGTGATCATGCGCACGTCTGAAACAACATCGTTTCCACTATTTCAGATGAAAGTTATTAAACCAATTCACTATCTGATATTTCACTGCTGTTCATAGCTATTAACAATATAGAGTTATAACAAAATAAATGAAACCCTGTGAATAATAATAATAATTATTATTATTATTATTATTATTATTATTATTATTAGTAGTAGTAGTAGTAGTAGTATTAGCTATAGTCATATAGTATAGACATAATAAGTAAGTAAGTAAATAAATAAATAAATTAGAATATGAGTCTAAATGGACTGCAAAAGGCAAAATGAAATGATTTTTATTGCCTCTGTATGTAATAATCGCATCGCACTCAGTGAGATCAGGATTTACATTTACAGAAACAGTTCCCTACTGGGGCCTTACCCGCCAATGGTGAAATGTGTGTGTGTGTGGGTTTCCATAGATCACATTTGAGAACCAAATTGTCCCCAAAGTGTTGTAAGACCTGAAATTTCCCTACTTTTGGGGACATCTTTTGAGGTCCCCGTTTGGATAACCTCAGTTTTATAAAAATCTGTGAATGCAATCAAAAAAGTAAAAATACTAAAAGTCTTATATTTGGGTTGGTTACTTATGGTTAAGGTTAGGTCTGGGTAGGGGTTAAGGGTGTCATGATTGGGATTAGGGTTTTTACTATAGAAATGAATGGACGGTCCCCATTTAGATAGGAAAACCAACTTGTGTGTGTGTGTGTGTGTGTGTGTGTCAGGTCAGTCCCCGCTGAGGTGGCAAGAGGGGGCGGTCACTCATGCCCGGCATTTAAACCTCGATTCTCCACAGTAGTTTGAAATAGTTGAGCGCAGGGTATACTGGGATAGAAGAGACATGTTGGCGCATAAGCGGCTTGGGGGGGGGCTTAATATTCCCTCCCGCTGTGTGAGACGACCTCTGCAAGGAAGGTCATGCAGTGGCAGCCTGGCTGCTGGATCCTGCTGCTGGATCAGAGCCTTCTAAGAAAGCAGTGAATGGAGTAAATAAGAGGAGCAGTGTGCAGAGCCGTGACGTGGCATCAAGGACAACGTGGAGGACTTGGGTCCCCAGGGCCAGGCTGCGGGGGGCATTGAAGACCACCCGGGATTTCGTGTGCAGCACGCCCAACAAGGAGACTAAGAGAAATCACCCAGAATGCTCTGCATGACACAAGGCCCTGCTATGAGGCAGCCATTAGGCAGGGGTCATGCTATGCATTAAACACTGCCATATTTAATTCGTGAGTAGACGGTTTTATCCATTGGATCTGCAGCTCCCAGTTCAATTTATACAGTTGGGTGCTTTCACTGAAGCAATTTGGATCCTTTTCTCAAGGGTACAAGAGCAGGACTTCTGTCGCACTCTCAATAGGCAGCCATTCTGCCAAAAGTCTAGGCCTTTATCAGCCAGGAAACTCGCTACTGAGAAATTTAAAATAGAAGAGTATGTTCAGTCGTAGCAGATGTGCAATAAGCCAGTGAATATCACCCAATGAACGAGCCTGGAATCCAGCTGTTGTGTGTATTTAGTTCCTGGGCATAAAAGCTTTTTAAGAGCTGGCAGCAGCTTTAATACTGGTTAAATTCTGACTGGCAGGACAGATTCCTAAGGTTATATTACACAGCAGCCTGGCAATGCAACTTGCAGGATGAGGAAAATAAGACCTAATGTGCAAGCAATGGAATCTATCCGGAGTGAAGCTCAGCCAAAATTCTCCATAAAACATAAAATAGCATGTCAAATCTATATTTCTTTAGCTCTTCTTACAGTACTCTCTGCCAATCTTCACATTTAATCTGTTTATAGAGCTGAATTTGTCTACTAAAGTATTTCGGGGAATACATCCTGTATTTGATTTTGAATCAAAACCTGTCGATGCCAGGTCCATTTCCATAATCGCTACATTCCCTGATGCTGCTAGTCACTCGATAAATACCCAGACAGCACTTCAGCAAACCATACAGATGCTCAAGGCATGCCACTGCACTCTCTGATGGACCATAGCCTCAAGCCTGCTATTGGCCCTTCTGTGTCACATGGTCTGAGTCTCCTACTGTGCTTGGTTTCTTGAATGATCAATAAGTAAAATTCAACTGTGCTCGAAGGATCCATTTAAAAGTACTACCCATGAGATGAGGTGATCTTACATCATGTTGACGTCCTTGAATGCCAGAATTACATAATTGTGTTTGTACAATATTTGAACCTTTTTTAGCTTAGTAGTGACAGGTTAATAAGCAACCTTGTACCCCTTTGTGTAATAATAGCAACTTGTTTGCCTTTATTCTATTTGAACGCTGCCTGACCTGTTTCGTTCCCCAGCAAAGTGCTATGCTGCTGGCTGTTTGTTAACCTTCTGTCTCCGTGTCCCCGCAGGTGACGGAAACCCCAAGGAGAGCAGCCCCTTCATCAACAGCAGCGATGTGGAGAAGAGCCAGCAATACGACGGCAAAAACATGGCCCTGTTTGAGGTGAGCAGCTGGCTCCGGCTCTGACAGTGATTAATTGAGGGCTTGACAGGCTGCTGGATGGAGGTGAAGGGGACAGGGTGGCGAGTAAGCGCTTTTTTTTTTTTTTTAAAACATGATGGATACAGAATCTGGCACTCTGCAATAAGGATCATTGTGCCAAGGCATAAGCCACCTTAATCTCAAAGATGCGTACTTACGTGTAACAGGAAGCTATTCATTGTCACCTTTCAGTCTGCCAGCACCTGCTCAAACATGTGTACCTGTAACCTCATTTCAGTATTCTTTCCTTAAATATTTGATGTACAAATTAAAATGTCACTTTCTTTCCTGTAATCTAGTGATTCTACTATTCTATTCTATTCTATTCTATTCTATTTTATTATGCATGGTCAAGATTCAATCAAAACTTTATATGATTTATGCCTTATTTTACATGTGTCCTGAATGTCCTGGAAGTCTGGATACATCTTACCCTATGGGATTATACAGATGCTACATTTTTTATAAATTATTTAGCATTTAAGCATTGTAGCTAGGTCTTGTATTTCGCACTCTCTACACTAAAGGGGGGCCTTGGTGTTATTTTATAACTGAGGCACCTTTCGCCTGTCTTTTCTCAATGTCAGCCTAGGTTGGTGTATGTATTTCACCCTGGTTTCAGCGCAGCACTGCGTGGCCCAGCAGGCTGGCACACGGTCGGACGGCTTCACGTCAGTAGCATTCAATGACTGTTGATTCTGTTTTCAGAAGTTGGGCCAACTCCAAGGTTGCTGCATCTTGAGTTAAAATATGACAGCTTCTCCTTTAGGAGCTCAAATCAACAGGGATCTTTTCACAGTTTGCACAGGAGATGATGAGGTGCTCGGTCTTGCTTGCCTGTATTTATTTAACACTTGTGGAGCTATAAGCTTCTATCATGAAGCTTAAAGGTCACTGGTATAGACTTGAAATTAGGAGTAGGCTATCTCTCAATTCTCTCTCTCTCTCATTCTCTTATTCTCTCTCTCTTTCTTTCTGTGTCACTGTCTCTGAAAAGCAATGAACTTCAGGCATGAATCTTAAAGGTTACATGTATGGGTCACTAAATTTAACAGCATTTGGACACCAAATGCCATATTAATTAAATCCCTTGCTAAATATTTGTTGGTATACATATGCATTTGTGTGTGTATGTATTCAAGGTGTCATTCTGATTGCTAATACAAAAGAATTATGCCCATTATTGATATCTACGGTTGAGTGGAAATGTCAATGTAGTTTTGCGGTTCAGTCTGACATCAGTCACTGACTTGCTGTTGCTGACTCCATGTGTGTCTCGCAGGAGGAGATGGACACCAGCCCCATGGTGTCTTCACTACTCAGCAGCCTGGCCAACTATTCCAACCTCCCACAGGGCAGCAAGGAGCACGAAGAGGCCGAGAACAATGAGGAAGCCCGCAAGAAGCCCGTCAAGGTACTGAGCACCGCCGTGATGATGAGGTTTGACTCAGCTTTGTGGGTTAGACCTTGAGTATACCCATCAAAGAAAGTATTTACCTGGAACAGAGTATTCATAATGGAAATGAGCATGGACATTAATTTTGTGGGGGGGGGGGGGGGTTGTAATCAGAACCAGCCAATACAACCCCCCTTCCCCCAATAATATCTATTATTATTACTAGGGTGGGAGTAAACTTAATTTCTTTTGTTTTGTTCATAATGAACCAATGCTGGTTCCGTGGTTAACACTGTTAGCTCACACATTAGCTCTGTGGCTGTGGAGTCTGTATGCTTTTCTCATGTCATGTTGGTTTCCTCCTGCAATTCAAATACTGTACATGCAGTTTGGCCATTCGGTGTTTCTAAATTGCTAGCAGTCTACATACTGTATGTGCCCTGTGAATGGAGTTTACCCCAGTCCTGTGCCCTGTGAATGGAGTTTACCCCAGTCCTGTGCTCTGTGAATGGAGTTTACCCAGTCCTGTGCCCTGTGAATGGAGTTTACCCCAGCCCTGTGCCCTGTGAATGGAGTTTACCCAGTCCTGTGCCCTGTGAATGGAGTTTACCCCAGTCCTGTGCCCTGTGAATGGAGTTTACCCCAGTCCTGTGCTCTGTGCTGCCTGGGATAGACCCAGTGTCCCCCTTCAATCCTGTAGGAATAAGTGGGTAGAAAATGAATGGATAACGAAACAACAAAAGCAGCATGTTAATCGGGGGGTCTGTGGTCCCCATTATGTCTTTTTCTTTTAGCCAACATAGAAATTCTGCATTAATACAAACATTTTGAATACTAATATTTTTAAGCGCAAAATAAATTGATTGGCAGGAGAGTTACAAATTCAGAGATGGAAAGGCCATCAGGTGTTTTTCATTCATTCAGTTTTTCCCTCTCAAACCCCAAAGCTTCTTTTTCTTCAGATCTTTTTGTCAAAAACTGCTGGCCACCGGTAACGTGCTTTCCCCCGTGTAACTAGTGCTTCGTAAATGTAGTACTGAAGGCGCAAACACATGAACTGTGATTTGTAGTCATAACCGAAACGTGGTAAATTCATAAATTAGGATGCGTAATTGTAAAATGAGGATTGTACTCTTGAAAATAAGGTGGGTGGCACAGGTAAGCCTGAAAATGGATTAGCTTTTCATAAAATTACAATGTATCCATGTTATTTAAGAACGATTACTTCAGACATAACTTTACCTCCACACCCTGAACCACAATAACAAAAACTGAACCAAAAGAACCACTCCAGGCTTATTGGGAAATTAAAAATATATAAATAAATATGAAAAACTCAGGCAGTCACCTGACTAACCTTATGGAACCTTTAGTCCCCCCCAAGTAATTACTTCCTCAGGATCCTTGATGATATTTAATTGCCCACCACCTTTCTAGACTCGGTGACAATACAGCTGTTTAACACCTGTGTCCATACTGTACCAATAATGGAGGAAACACTGATGAAATATTATACATTTTGTTTCCTTGATGAGACCGTCCTGCCTGAGATAATCCTCCATATCTTCTTTCATATTCTCCCTTAATTAGTTGCCGGTGCCAAAGCAGCTGCTCTCCAATCAATCCCCGTTTCAAAGAAAATCTCCACATCACAGCAAGTGCTATTTAATTAACAACGTTGCATTTCTTCTTATTCACCAGAAAGGCTCCCGCTCTCCCTCATCGGGCTTCTGCGTGCCCAGCAAATCTCACACATGCATCTCATTTGTTAAGTCACAATCCTCCTTATTCCTCTTACTTCGTGAGGACCCTGTGCTTGACAAACAGTTATGGTCTTTTTCAGCAGCTCATTCGTAGTGATTCTACTCGATGATGTTATTTTGCACAGTTTGAAATGTGCGTCATATGTACAGTAACATTTTTTTATTCTCTGTGTGTGCTAAATGTCTAGATGTTCTAATTAATGTCGATATACAAATAAATAGTTTTTGTGGCTTCCTAACATTGATTGACATTGACGTTGATCGACCTATGAAAAGATCTTTGACTGAGGGATGCTGTTTATCAGGATTTATCCAAATTGTTCTACAAAGAAACCGCGGGCTGGGACTGGCTCAGCAGGCGAGGTCTCTGTGCCTGTGATCAGACGATCGCCAGTTTGAGCCCGGCCTCAGCATGCAGACCGGTCACATGTCAGTGGATTCTTGAGCAGGGCCCTTAACCCCCAGATCCAGTGGCACTGCATGTTAGCTGACCCTGTGCTGTGACCCCCACCGCTATGGAGAGCATGATGGGGTTGGCAAAGAGAAGAATTCCAGTGTACTTGTACTAGTGCAAATGGCAGATGAAGCATGTTCGTTTGTTAAAACAAATGCAGAAAACAACTCATCTTTTTAAGGCCTTTGACTTGGCCCATTGGCTCAGCTAAAAGCACCTCCAAATGAATGGAATGATAGTAACACTTGTAAAGAAGCTCTGCATTCGCTATGTGTAGCTTGTAGGTGTTGCTCCTAGCCTGTGTCCTTTCTAGCCTGGTGTCTGGTGTCTCTGTTCCCCTTCTGGCACCTGGAGTGCCGGTTCGTCCTGGTAATCACTGGCGATCGCATTCACTGTTCTTCTCCATCCCTCCTGTTCCAGCACCGTTCAATAATTCATCACACCTGAGCAGGAGCACATTAGCACTGTCAGGCTGTACTTGTGCAACAGAGCATGAAGGCAGCGTTACAAGTTCCCCCCCGCCCCCAGCCATCTATATTCTGTAATAAGTCGTGCTGCTGTTTCTGGGCCCCCGCCTTAGCTCACTCATTTTATCTCCCTCCACCTCGTCCCCCCGTTTTATCGGTCAGCTGCAGCTGCAAAATCCACCGGAGAGGAAATGACATCAGGCAGGTCACATGAATCAGGGTGAGCGTTTTAACCGGGGCGTACTGAACGGCATCGCCAGGCAGGGGAGGGGGCGCGTTAAGTTGGCAGCAAGAGCCGCAGAAGGGACCCCCTGTGTGTCTTGAACCCTTATCTCTGTGCGTATCGTAGCTCTTGAACAAGCAGGCTAAGCCTAAATGACAAAAGTCTTGTATTCTGTTTGGTTACTTTTGGTTAATGTTAAGGCTGGGTAGGGGTTACGGTTGTCATTGGATTAGGGTTTTGCCCATAGAAATGAACTGACGGTCCCTGCCTTTTATGGCCATAGACTCCAGATTCCCCTATGACCAGTGCTCAAAGAAAATGAACAGATGGATGGATGGACTTTAAGGCTATCATTATTTTTCTCTTTTTCTCCTTCGTTCTTTCCCTACAGTCACACGTTGACACAAGTTCCTTATTTATGTGCCGTAATGGCCATGGAACATCACAGAAAACACTGACGGTGTATTTATAGCACAGTCACTTTCCCATTAGGTGAGTCACTCACATAAAGTGTCATAATGGACGTTTGAACGTTCCGTCTGTGACTGTCTTTACCATTCTTTATAGCCAACACCACTATTTTAGATTTCACTGTATGATTAAGGGAGCACCAAAGGAGTAGCTTATACTAGGTTACTTATTAAAATATTGCAAGCTATCACTATAAAGTTATTGTATCCCCTTATTTTGTATAAAAAAATAATTGATTATGATACAGCAGGTTCAGTTCCAGGATAAAACCACATAGAACTATTTTTGGAGCGTTTGTTTTTTTTTAGGTACGGGGGGTGAAAAGCAAAACTACACAAGCGGAAAAGACAGAACTAAACACTCATCAAGGGCAACCAAACAATGTCTCTTAGCGTGTGCGGAAATACGGGACGGTACCGCTAGCCATACGGAACTTGGCATGCTTCCCTCAAACCTGGTCTTATGTATAATCATGTGTATAATCATATATGTGCTGTCATATTTCTAATTAAGAAACACAAGGATCAGGTGGAAAAAAATGACACCAAACTCATGCCATTACTTGGTTTATCCTCCTAGGAAACACAGCATTTCCCACAACGAATTAATTAACGTCACATTTTTAGGATAAAGTGGGTGATTATGTTGGGGTGAAGTTTCACTTTAAATACAACAGTGGGCAAATGAAGCTATTTTCATCACTTGGTATTTGTCATCAGTTGGGTCTTTGTGTTTAGAAGGGAAGGACGACCCTACAGGTGACTTCCAGCTGTGGACAAGGCAGGGGTGGGCATAGTGAACACGAGTGGCTGGAAATGAGCAGCCGGGTGGCACAGTCTGGTTGTGCCGCAGCTGGAGGGTCTTCTCTGGGGGGGCGGGAGGGGGGCATATCAGCACCTGAGCCCAATGGCGGGGGACCATGGCTATGTCCCAAAGAGCCACCCAGGCATCTCTCTGTCCTCTGCGGCTTGGGAGGGGCCCCAGGTGTGGTCCTCCCATCTCCTGGGTTACAGCATTGCTTCTGGTCCACCACTCTCCTGCCTTCTGTTCGCCCCCCCCAGCCCCAAGGGAGTGATCATAACACTGGGTCACTCATGTCCCAGAAGAGTTCACTGAAGCCATGAAGCAGCAGTTTCCCTGAGACACTCTATTTCAGTCACATTATTACATTTATTTATTCAGAAGACGCTTTTGTCGAAAGTGACTACAAGAGCTGCAAATAGTACATTTTTAATCTAATATTAGTTTGTCCCCTTATTTTTAATTATAATTATATGTTATAATATTAAACATGGTAAGACACTTTTCTTTTCATTAATGAAAAGCTTGTCACGAAAAAGAATATTTTTCATGACGATGCATGACTACTTTCTTTTTATTACACTGCGTAAAAACATGGTTTTCCCTAATGATACTGTGTATTCATCTTATTTTCTAGATGTTATTATTCTGGATTAATATTACATGGATAATGTCACGTGAGTATTGTGTGGCCAGCATTGCTTGTGTCAAGATGGTGTATACTTACAATACTATATGAAAGACTTGTAAATACATATCAAAAATTCCTTTATTTTCTGGTGTAGATAAGAGTAATAGTACCTGTAACAACTTTGACTTCTTAACTATATATATAACACACCAGTCAGTTTTAATAAGCAATGTTCAATATTGGTTCTAGTATTTTCTACTATGGAAAAGCCTTTTAACGATACGTCAAGTTGATGACTTAGTAATTACCGACAGAAACTCCTCAAACCACATAATGATCCAACTCTGCCTCTAAAAATAGGTGTTCCATCCAAACCCTTTATGGAACGACAACCTCATTAGTTGGCAATATATATTCCACAGATTGTCTAAGGTGGCTTACTAAACATCGTCATCCTTTTCCAGGGGTAGATTGTTGCCAATATATCTGTCATTTTGTGAAATGTAAGTGCAACATAAGAGTGTGATTAAATATTCTTGGTCCTGCTTTTCTAGAAGTACAGCACCAGTAGGTGTGACGTGCCACTAATCTCATTGTATTATGAACACAAATGAAAAACAGTGCTGTACAATAGTTGGTAACACTTACTACTCAAGTTAACATCATGTCCAAATATAGTAACTGCATGAAATACATGAACCATTATGCATTCACTGAAGATGAACAGTTATGGGATCAGTAAGTAACTAACACTTAGTCTCTGGTTAATTAATACATTAAGTAAGAGTGTCCTACTATATCAGTGCTTCCTCAAGTAAAGTGTTTACTAAAAGTCTTAGACAGTCAAAGAAAATGATATTTAAATGATCTTCATATCTGTGTTAAACTGTCTGTAAATGTGTGTTAGCTTAGTCATTTCAAAACAAAACCTCTCTGAATGTCACCCCAGTGTATCTTGTAATCATCCAATATACCCATGTCTTTGTTGACTGGAATGAACATTTTGTGTCTTCACCTTCTTTTAACCTTGACCTATATGGGTTTGTATAGCAATGTTTCCTACATGTTTGTTCCATTGTAAAGAGTCAGGATTCAAAAATCTCAACTGTATCCAATCCTTGAAAACACTTGAAAAAAATGAGTCATTTTCAGAACACTGAAATGTGGAGCCCCTTAGGTGTCATGGTGGAAAAAAATATTATCTTAGAGTAATCTGTGCCCTTGAATTGGTTATCCGTGCTCTTGAGTTAATGAAGTTACTAATTTGTGCTCTCAAATTACTAATCCGTGTTTTCTAGTTACTTAATCTGTGCTCTCGAGTTAGTAATCTTTGCTCTCGAGTTACTAATTCCTCCTCCGCTCTCTGTTTGGTGATTAATTCAAAAACACAAATTACTAACTCGAGAGCATGAATTACTAATTCAAGAGCACGAATTAGTAACTAGAGAGCACAGATTAGTAACTCAAGAGCATAAATTACTAAATTGAGCACATGAATTAGTAACTAGAGAGCATGAATTACAGATTCGAGAGCACAGATTACTACGATATATTTTTTTCTACCATAGTACCTAAGGGGCTCCACACTGAGACAGTACAGGGGAACGATTCTTCACCTTAAACAAACTTTAATCTCGTGCCACATTGCTGCATTAACTGTACAGCCGTGAGTCCTCACAGTTCACAGATGAAACGCTAAACTGAAGCCCACCAAATGTCGGAAAGGTGGTGAATATGATCATGGTGACATTTGGATAGAATAAAAAGGAATGTTGTTATAATAGGATATTTACTTTTACCATGGACTGGCATCCTGTCCAGGGTGTAGGCTAGTCCCCTGCCCTGTTCTGGCTGAGATGTATGAATGATAGATGGATTGGTGAATGGATGGGAATATGTAACTTTTTAATGCAGTGTAACACCATAGTTCTACACTGTGCAAATAAAAACAGAACTGTGGAATAGAAAGTGACCAGGTGAAATGCTATTCAGCACAAGATACAGAAATGCTTCAATGCAAGCAGCTCCTGCTTCGTAGTGTCTGCACATTACTTGTCTTTATTATTTCTTTATCATTTCCCATTATACAGATACATTACTGTTCAGTATAAGTATATGTATGAGATATTTCATGTAATTAACTGCTATGTTATTGAAAACTTCAATCACATATTAAGAATTTAGCTAATCCAGAATCTGGAGCTCCAAGTTTCATTAAAGAAACGCATGTCTTGAAATATGCAGCTTATGAATTGGCCTAATATCACAAAATTACCTTTAATAACACTTCCTAACTACAGAGAGGCGAATCTAGCCATTTTTCCATTGCTCACATGGTATATCTCCAGCTTACTCGCTGAGCTTTTCTCTGCATTTGGTTGTTTACAGCCTTTGCCCCTGTCTTGCTTGACAACCAGTTTATTGCCATAGTTACCAAGTCTGAAATAACCGGTCTTTGTAAAGGTTCCCTCGGTGCAGATGGCTTTTGATGATATCACTAACTGTTATTTGTGTTTCAAAGACAATTTAAGATGGCAGTTTTCTCTCCTCTAACCAGGTAAATATTTTACTGGAAACACACAGATCACACCTTACCATCTTTTTGTCTGTCAATATCTCATCTGTTTGAAGGATATTTTATTGAATTAAGGCCTAGCCAAACTGTCAAATTGAAGGGTGATTGTATTTAGAAACAGGAATCTATTTCTTTTCAGCTAACAAATAAATGGATACATTGAAATGATCAAATGATCAACAGTAAGCAGCCATTAAAAAAATAGTTATGTTATGTCATGAGAGCACTTTCAGAACTGTCATATACCAAAAACTGTACTAGAAATAGTTTCTTCTCAGAAAAAGTATGTTTCCTGTACAGTTTTTACCTTGTGCTTATACCAGTCACCCTTCTAAACCTATTTATACTATTATTGTCTTTATTTGTAAATACAGAGTCTGGTTTATATATCTATTATTATTTCATTCATTTTGCATTATGGTTGGAGCTAGTGATACAATATCAGTTACATAATGATTTTATGACAGGCTGTCGCTGATTTTCAATGTGCTGTTTAATAAAACACCCTTTAATCAGGAAATGTTATGAGTTTTATTGATCTGCACATCCATGGCCTTTCATCCTCTCCTGATTCTAAGTTATCATCAGGATTCAGTGCATTAATGAGATATCGCATTTCTGCCAATCTATCTCACAGGCCATATTTTATTGAGTTAAAGCCTTTCCCTGTGATCCTCCTTTCCTCTTCCATGGTCCAGCTCATTACATTTCTGGTGAATCTCTAACTACAATAGAAAGAAATCTAATTGCAACATATTGATGTAAAGGGGCAGTAAAAAGGAGATTTATAGAACAATAACGTCGATGATAACCATTCCAGATTCGGATTCTAAGACATGTTATGCACCGACTATGTATCAGAAAGGCTTTATCAGATGCCAGGCCTCTCAGATTCAACGCTGTACACTAGAGGTGTGTACTAGTTTTGGCTCTTTGTAAGCCTACTTTTAGCTCCTGGTCTGCTTTTGGGTCCAGCCTCTTAGCAAAGCAGACAGCAGTGCACATCGTCATAGTAACAGAATGCCCAAGACTTTACCAAGAACACCCTATTATAAGTGGAGGAGCAGTGTAACTCCTGCAAATGTGTTTGTTACAGTTATTGCTATTGGACAGAAATGAGCAAGATTTCTGACGTAGCAGGGAGATCTTTTGAAATTAACTGCTGCACATGGATGAAATGGTTTCCCTGATGTTCTTTGGCTCCCATCCACTGTTGATTCTCTCATCAGTTAAAGTTCAGTAGGAATTGTGATCCAGGTAACTATGTTGTGAACACTCATGCATGCAGTATGTGTTTCAGACAGGATCTACTCACAAAGAGATCAGGTACTAAGGTGTTGTACTGGCTCAGTTGACCTTTGCCAGTATAATTATCCTAAAGAGGCTAATAAGGTTGTTCTGTATTTTTTTTCCTGTTTGTCTCACTGGTAGGTTCGCGTACTAAACACCAGTTATTACAATAAACCATATAATCTAACATAATGTATAACATGCGACTGCACTCCAGGATTTCAAGAGCATGGCTAATGAAGCTGGTGTGTTTTTCCTGGTTCTAAAAAGGATGACAGTAATATACTGTAGACCTGAGATTTGTCCTCAAGTTTTGCTGTTGACACCAATTCTGTTTTGACCGGATTTCTCACATTCATTTTAAAGTGAGCCACTTTAATGTGGAATGCCTGTTAGCAATCTGGCTCACGTTTCAGTGGCCTGTTTCCCTAAATAATCATAAATCAGATGTCCCGGTTTTACCTATACATATATCTGGAATCACAGATGGACAGTATTGCGTGTATTTATCACAGTGTCAACATTTGTACCTGTTCTGCTTGAAAGAATAATGTAACATGGAAAATTAATTGCCCTACATGTTTTAGCAACTATGAAGATCATACAGACTTGCACAAAAATGGTACGGAGTTGTTTGAGTTTGAAGAATGCCTACATTACAGGCACAAGTGCCAGATTCTTCTGATCCAAGCACATCTTTACCAGCTGCAGTGTGGGCTCATTTGGCCTCAGTGTGAAAGCTTTATATCCACATCAAGGCTCTAGTTTCTCATTGAATCCGGCTCTTTGTGGAGACCTGTATCAGAAGAGGCCTTCCCCTGAGGCCTTCACAAAGCGTCAGCACAGTGTAGAGAGCCTGTTTGCCGGAACCCATCTGCAGCAGTCACCCACAAGATACTTATTTGTTCATCTCATTAATTTTCAATTGCCACAAGAAAGCCTTTCTGGCCCTTTACTCTGTTCAGCTCTCAATTATAGACACCAGTGTATTTAACTGTTAATGAGTCATGTGTACTCAGTGTAAGGATAGAGAGAATCCAAAGGTTTTGCCTCTGTTTGTCCCCCAGGCTCCACGAATGGGCACCCTGATGGGCGTCTACCTGCCTTGCCTGCAGAATATCTTTGGGGTGATCCTGTTCCTGCGGATGACCTGGCTGGTCGGCATCGGAGGGGTGCTGGGGACCTTCGCCATTGTCTTTATGTGCTGCTCCACTGTAAGTATCCCCCCCAACATTTACTTCTATTTCGTCCCTGGACGGGCCTTGTTACTATAAACTTGAGTTAGCTCACTTTGCTAAAAATGTTAATTCCACAACATGCAAATGAAAGCCACTTTAAAAGGTCAGATATCAGAGTGGATTTGAATACATGTGTCTAAGTAATTAATTAGCCTGGAATGTTTATAAAACAAATAGATTTCGCACTTTCCTAAAAAAGAAATATGCACAATTTATTAGTAATAAATGCAGTACATGTAAGTTGTTGTACACAAATTTCTAAATCCTAAAAAAAGACAGACCTGAAGCAGACGGTGACTTCACACAGAGAACTCAACGCTGTTATACCATTCGCATGCTCACTCCTTCCCTCCCACAGTAATCCGAGTGGGACGGAGAACAGAAGCACACTACACACGGATGGGGTGACGGATATTTATCTGGAGCCAGTTCAATGAAATGCTGGGGAGGAATTAAAGCAAATCGCAGACATTTTGGCATCAGCACAAGGCACAGTAATACAAAATGGACATCGGATTATGAACAAGGCTACTGCTCAGTGTAGGATCCGGCATCTGGATCTAGGTCTGTCTTCAAGGCTTGGAATAAAAAGCAGAAACTCACACTCAATGGTTTGCATAAAAAAAATTAATAATAAAGATTCAAGTGTGTGAATTTTCTGCTCCCTGTAACCCTACTCACATCTCCCTGTCATTGTATAATTTTGTGGGCCAAACAAATTTAAATTATAACACACATGCACTGACAAATTCTACTCAAAAAAAAAACAACATGTAGCCTCTGTAACTGCCAAAATCAAATGATCTTATATTATATCTTCCATTTCGTATGCTTTTTACTGCTGGATGAACAAAATGTATGCCTTATATATATATGCAGTGGCGGCTGGCCCATAGGGGGCGCTCAGGCGCCACCCTCCCTGACGGGGGGAATATAAAATATATAAAAATAATTAAAAAAAAAATAAAAAATATATATATATATATATATATATATATATATATTTTTTTTTTTTATCAATGTCAGTTTTACTTAATAGTGTGTGCCTGCATGCAATCTGAATTATTTAAACAACATTTCCACCAACTGACTCATTCAACAGTGAATTTCCACCGACAGATTTCCACCAATCATTTCTCTTCTTGGGCGCTCATCAAAGCGCCCCAGAAGTGCAGCGAAATAACCAATCATGTAGGGTTACTAGGCGAAAATAATAAAAATTTGGCCTATCAGCATCGCTGAATTAAATGGTTTTGGGGCGCTGGAAATTTCGCCCCTGCTACAGGAAAAAAAAAGGGAAAGTTTTGGATTGCTCTCAGGTCAGTCAATCAGAGAGATGATGGCGACGACGACAGTTGAGGGGCAGCTTCCACCAAATTCGGTGAGATCGTTATTGAATTACCCTTTTGCGAGAAGGACGATGGTGGGGGAAAAAATCCACGTTAAGGAGCTGCGACCCGACAAGCCCGAAATAACTGTAGCTGTAAATTGTTAATTTACTTTATCTGTGAAACTGCTGATTTTGAGAAGGAAATTAAATCATGATTGTGAAATTGTTGTCATTTTCTGACTTCATTTGAATGCTTATACTGGACTAGGAAGGGAAATCGATTGGTACGTCAGCCCCACCAAGAATTTTTTTCACCAGCCGCCACTCTATATATGAATGTATATGTGTAAGTCCCCCCCCACTCCACACCCATGTAATACAGTACATATAAATACACGTGTATACCGCATTACACACCAAGACACACCAAAATTAAGGCAGCTATATCTTTCTTACCCTCGTCCTGGACCAGCAAGAATCCCAAAAGTGTTCAAATCCCCGAAACAGATATATCAGACATGCCATCCCCTACATCTCTCCCCTTAGCTGGGACAATGTCCGCGTCCACAACGATGAACAGCCTAGGGACACTTCTTCCAGTATAGAAAGTGTTCACGGCTTGGGAGACCAAAAGAGACTTCTTTAAATGAGTTAAAAATAAAGTTAAGAAATGTCTTTTGAATAACAAAGAATTCAGCAGGATTCACTTCTAAGGAGCTTTTGGATATACAAGAATAAAGGGTAGCATGAGAAAAGATTTCAGCTGGGAGGCTTTACCGTAGCTGAGACTCGCGGTGAGGACAGCGGTGAAGGAGGCTAGGCCATCATCTCTCTCTAAGCTGAGCAGGATCTCAAATGACCCTTGGAGGTAGAAACTCGTCACATCTGTATGTCGCAGCCTCACCCTGAGACGTGCAGGAACCCATGGTTTGCCCTTTTCTACACACTCAGTCAAGCTCGCTCAAGGACGTGTATGACTATGCAAATTCTTGATCTTAAAATTAAGATGGTACCTTATGCCATCGGACTTTTGCTATTTATCCTAAGGGCTAGTTTAGCTTAATGTAACTTTGGCTCTGGAGCTGTACAGTGAGCGTGTGAATTTCACTCTTGGCGCATTGTGGCGGGCACCAGACGGAGCCCGTAATTGGCGGCCTCAGGCTGCATGGACGTGAATGGAAACTGACCGTTTCAAAAGCCGATTAGCTGGTGAACGTCTTGCAGACGAGGATCTGCTGTAGAACCCATCCAGCTTCAATAGGACCCACTGAAAAAATGCTTCTGTATCTGCCCCCCCCCCTACGCGGTGAGGCCAGTCGCTTCATCACAGTGAGCTGCGGAGCATGGTATCAGCTGACAACAGACAAATCCGCGAGAGGCCTGCTTTGTCCTGCCATTCTGAGCGTCTGCACACCTAGGGTGCAGTCAGATATTGTGTTTTCAGCTGTCTCCAACATCAAGAACTGCATAAACAAGTTCTCCAGAGACAGTATAGGGGCCTAAAAGATGGCAGAATGTCTTGTTTTATACTATTCTGTCCTCAGCCACTCTCTTGTTAATCGTCTGCAGCTTAGACTTCATTAGCATTCCCACCGCAGCCTCTGGACTGAGAGACATTTTACTGTAGACCTTGTGAAATGCAAAGGACTTCCTGATTAAATTAGAGGTCTACGATCCGACTGAAGCCCCATGGGCTCTGACTTGGTATCGGGTATGGGGCCAGGTATAGGTCAGTTTTTTTATACATGACTTTTTTTTTGTGCAAATCGCTTTTTCCCTTTGCTGGGTCCATTGCTCGTTTGCGTTTCCCATTACCACCCCAACACCCACTCCCTCTTTTCGCTCATCTACCAGCTACCTAGCAAGAATCTGACTACTAATGGAAGAAATATGGTAAAAGTGCATAAATGTCTCAACATATGTGTATGATCTTTACATAATTTTGGGTTTGGGTCAAGTTTTAGATTTGCTAGTACTATTTGGGCTCAGGTCAGGTTCATGCTCAGACTTTAATTTCAGGTCCATGCAAGACTAAACTGAATCATGTGACCATGTAATGGAATGGAGTATACAAGGCTTGACATGTTAGCCATTTAACAAGACTGGGTCTCTTCATCAAATATTTACTGCAGTTACCTTGTTTGATTAGGTTGTGGCAAAGCCGTTTCGTTAAAAATTTATGCTGTATTGACATCTGAAGCTCCCACCAAATAAAAGCAGTAAAATCAAACCAATTGTCCTACATGTTGTACATGATTGATGATTGGTCGATTGTCGATTTGTAAAACACAACATTAAACTGAGATTGTCTTGTTTTACGGGGCTTATTGCTGCCTTATACATGCAAGGTTGGAGGCTCAAATATCATCTTTGTTCTCTGTGTGTAGAATCTGCATCTTCTCCATGATTTTCCTGGGTCTTCCCACATTCCAAAGACATGCCTAGCGTTGTCTTTCCATTGCCTATATGTGTATATGCCCTGTGAAGGACTGGAATCCCATCTGAGGCGTACCCCAGGCTTGTGCCCTGTGTTACCTGGGAGAAGCTCTAGGGCGCCCTGCCATCCTGATGCACCAGGACAATGGATGGTTGGTTTATGGTGGTTGGTTGTTTGCCATGTTATTTGGTACACCTAGCTAGTAGCGGGCAGGACCCACTTTAACTACCAGAACGGCTTCAACAGTAAATGAGTCACATCACTGTTGTACTGAGCTGTTATTTTTGAATTGGTAGCCTTCCAGTTAGCTTTAACGAATCTGGCCATTCCTCTCTGACCTCTCTCATTAACAAGGTGTTTTTACCCACAGAAATGCCATGGATTGGGAAATTTTTCCAATAGCCTGTCTTAGTTGTTGTAAGATGAACAGTCAGTGACCCTTCTGACCCCATCTGCATGCTGTATAAACTCAGCTGCAGCCATGTAAATTTGCTGTTTCAAGGTCAGCGGCAGCTATACCACCAGCTCAGACTAGCTAATTCTTCTGAAGCTAAGTTGCCAGTACTTGGATGGAAGACCAACTAGGAAAGCTATGTTGATGCTAGAAGAGGTGTTGGTGTGGCCAACAGGTTAGGCCATCCTGTGGTCTGTGCGGATCCCAATGCTCCAGTGAAATGAAACTTAGAACCATGGTCCGGACTCTCTGAGATCATATGGGATCCCTGGGCATCCCTCGAAAGCGTAGGGGTGGTGCCCTGATGTCCTGGGTAAAACTGCTTGCTGTGGCCCTTTCAAATCTGGCCTCTTAATCATCCAGTGAATGAATTCTCTCCTGCCCCTTCACCACCATATCTACTGCGTTGTGAGTGTACTGGTGCAGCATGGCTGCCATTGCATCATCCAGGTGGGGGCTACACAGTGGTGGTGGTTGAAGTGGCTCCCGATTGGTTCTGTAAAATGCTTTGGGTGTCTTGAAAAGTGCTATATAAATGTAACATTCATTGATATGAGAAAACTATGGAATGGCACAGCTAGCCAGCTTGTCTCAGGTGTAAAGGGGGACTGCATTTCCTGCTGGGTCTGAGAATAGCTGGGCCCTTCTCATGCTTTTGGCCTGGGACCACAATTAATACCCTCTCATTACATAATGTCACTGCCCTCTACCTCTGGTGGCTAGTGAGCCATTACACTTAAATTATTGTTTAGGGGGTCTGAAAATTATCAGAAAAAAACAAACACATACAAACTTCCCCCACTTGTTAAGCACTGGGACACAGGGAGTCTGTCCAGATAGCATCGGGCACACGGCTGGGGACATCCTGGATGGAATGCCAGCCCTTGGCAGAGCAAAAGCGCAGATTATCCTTTACAGCATGAGGAAACGATAAAATAGAGGGAATATGAAAAATCTACCAACATACAGCAATGGGAGCTGAACCCCCAAACCCTGAAAATAAATAATAAATTTCAACAGAACTAAATACAAGCAATTGAAAAATAAATGAAGGGATACAAGTTTCACAAATTCATGTATATTACCTCTGTAGCCATATTGCTTCAGTACCCCTCCATACACCATAATGTTTTGTGTTTGTATCCAGCCACATGGTGGCTGTGGCTCACTAACTCCTGACTCTGGCAATCATCCATCCATCCTTCCATTTTCCAACCTGCTTATCCTACTGGGTCACAGGGGGTCCAGAGCCTATCCTGGAAGCAACGGGCATGAGGCAGGGAACAACCCTGGACAGGGGTCCAGCCCATCGCAGGGCACACACACCATTCACTCACACATGCACACCTATGGGTAATTTAGGAACTCCAATCAGCCTCAGCATGTCTTTGGACTGTGGGGGGAAACCGGAGTACCCGGAGGAAACCCCACAATGACACGGGGAGGACATGCAAACTCCACGCACATCCCAGGTGGAGACTCGAACCCAGGTCCCAGCGGTGTGAGGCAACAGTGCTAACCACTGCACCACCATGCCGCTCCCTCCGGCAATCAATGTTAGCAAAATCACATTTAGAAACCCTTTTTGTTGAATTCCGCAGTGTGTAGTAGCACTAAAAAAATGGAATTTACAATGAATAGGCTGTTCGTGGTTAATGTTACATGTTGCTAACTTTATCCAGTATTTTACCCTAATCTGTTAACAACATCACTAAATCTATTAAATATAGCGGGAATAATCCTTAAAAATGCTTTAATTCACAAGTTATTTTCATTCTAAGGTGTCTATAATATACTATAATATACAACTAATTTTGTAGAGCTGTGGCCCAGTCTACCTTAAATATGACAACTTATCGACCAATCACATCTTGTGTTTACATAATGTCAGCCAACAGTGTGCCAGGCTGCTTCCTGAGCGCTGAATTAGCTGCCCCCTGCTATGTTACATTGTCACATATGGGTTAAATGCAGAGGACACATTTCGTTGTTGTGCACTGTGTGCTGTGGTGTGTCAACAATGACCACTGAGCACTAAATTCTAAATTCAAATGTTTTTGATAGTTAAACTTTATTTTCTTAACTTTATTTACTTTTTTTGCTGCAAAAAAAACAGCAGAACTAAGTTTTGCGGTTTTCAATGTTACTGGAAACACTAATCTGCTAATGAAAAAAATTATCTTTGCTAATTAGCAGTTAGCGGAATAACAGAACTCTACCCGCCACTGATGGCCCAGAAACAGATCAAAATTCAAATCGACAAATCGAATTGTTATCGCGCCATTGTGTATTCGAAATATCACCTTGAAACATCCTTAAGCGAGGAGTGTCTGCATGGCAGTTTTTTAAAAAATATATTTTCATAAATAATTACATAGTAAAAGAACTTTCTGAAGTAAAACCTCATTTTCTCCTTTCAACTCTCATCTTTATTCAGTTGCAGTTTTTATTGTGAGGAAATGAAAATTATCTGCAGAAGTAGCAGTTCGATAAAACTCGGAAGGTATACTTTGAAAAGCCATGCTGTCAGACACCTGCTGTTCCATTCAATGCCAAACAAAAACACTTCATTGTAGGGCCTGGGTGCATTGATGTAGCTCTTCAGTCTGATTTGTCCAGTGGTGTGAAGACAATATTATGTGTACATTTTTGTTTTCTGAAAAGTCTATTTTAAAAATCATAAACCCAAGGTTTGACATTTAGTGAGCTTTCATGGTACAGTTTGTGCTCTTATTTTGCTTTATTTTTTACCCCTGAATAGCTTTAATTTACAATTTTTTGCTTAATTTGGTCGTTTCGTTTTTATATTAACAGTTCTCTTGGTTGTTGCCCACTATTATTATGAGATTTATACTGTTAAAGTAATAACAGTCAACAGTCACAAGACTGTAGATACAACCTGATCTTTAGAATAAATATGTCATTTTAAGAGATGTTTTTAAGTTTTGCCGATAACAGGTTTTTTATTTTTAGTTTTCACAGATAAACTTCTAGGTTAGACTGAAAGGGACAACTTTCAGATCAGTTAAAGTAAGCCACTGGGAATATTGTATTTTAAGTCTTCCTTTAAATTCTGTTTTCTCTGCTGGATCACTGTCGATTTCCTTCTTCTTCAATTTCAGTCCCCATCAGATAAAAAGAAGTAAAACAATTACCATCTTATCTCACCTCTTCAGAGGGCTGGACTCACTTCATTATTACCCGATTAGAGTAATTCAGCAGCAGCCCAATGACAGTTCAGGACACACAAATCTATCTAGAAGACAAGCTAATCATATTAGTGCCCAGCTTCCTCTATCTAAACAAAGAGAGTAAATAACTCCTAGAACAAGGGAAGGCAGTTCAGTGCAATATAGGAAAGTATGATTTCACTGTCCTCCTTCTTTTCTTCTCTTCTGACATTCTTTTCATTTTTTGTCTTCCACAAACTTTACTGGGTTCCCAGTCTTCAGGAAGTGTACACTTTTATGTCTTCAGCTCACCTGCATGTTATCACTGATATTTCAGTTATAGTTTTTACCACCGGTTTTAATATTTATTTACCAATCAATTTTGCTCTCATTGTGTTTGTTTTCCCCATGGCCAACGTGATACACAAAAAATAGCTATAATAGTAACATGTGTGCATATTTGTGACCTTTCTGTAGTGCCTCCTCCATCTGAATAGATACACCTTGGAAAGCTGATGAGATTATAAGAAAAAGCATTCTATTGAACCTTTTGAAAGAAATATGAAATCCACAATAGTACTTTTGCAGCTAAACTGATAGAGAAATGAAATGGGTATGTTTGTAACACACTCAAACATTGACATTTTACTTATCTTAACTCTCCAGAGCTATAATTCTCTAAATATTTGGTTCCAGTGACAACAAAATGACAGAGCATGTGTCTGTTGACTCTGCCTGCTTGGACACAGTGCTTGGACCAGAATGAAAATCATGCCTCTGACTGGCTTCTCTCTCTGTCTCTTTCAGACCATGCTAACCGCAATATCTATGAGTGCCATTGCCACCAATGGAGTTGTGCCTGGTGAGTAAGCTTCTCATGGCATGTGTGTCTTTGAGTGTTTGCCGGGCTTTTTAGATTATTTTTTTATACTAGGGACAAAGAACACTGACAGTCTGCACAATATGCAGGGCCTCAGTGTCAGGCCGAAGCAGTGGGAAACTGTAATTGCATATCCCTGCTTCCAAGTCCATCTTGGAACCCAACACCAACTAGGAGCTCCTGCTCTCTGGCCTCCAGCACCCAGAAGCAATGGAGGCTCTAGTTTTTGTTCTTTTGCTAGATAAATGCACTTCTATACCTTTCAAACAGATCTCCTGTCGTACCATATGGAAGGACCAACAACTATTTTAGCATTCTAGTATTGTGTTCATGCTATGTGTGCTGGTTTGGATATATGTTCACGCGTTAAATGTAAATTTAGTGAGGTAATGGAATGCGTGTCAAGACTGTATTACTCGCCTTTTTTATTTCTAAATATGGCACGAGACGCATTATTGAGAGACGTTCAGAGCATGAGCTGGAGGACCTCAAAGCTCCACCATCATTCATTTGCATTCAACGATACAAGATGCCACCCCTGCTGGCTGTGCGGGGTCAGGGATGGGGACTAATCGGGGCCAGTCGGGGATCTGGCCCCGGTGCCGGGGGGGGGCCACTCCTGGCACGCCTTTATTGCTCCCCTGGGCCCGACACCACATTTCACACAACACTAGGGCTTTGAGGGGCGGTGGGGAGGTGCGCCGAGA
>JAODLC010000133.1:10802950-10818168 GCA_026781145.1 Hippopotamyrus pictus
TTTCTCAGAATTCTGACTTTTTTTCTAAACTCAGAATTCTGAGAAAAAAGTCAGAATTCTGATAAAAAAAGTCAGAATTCAAATAATATTTTCATGGTGGCCCTAATCCTCTTCCGTAGTCTACTCTGGCAGTCAGGCCTTAACTTCCTGTCCTACTGTGGTCTGTCTACACTGGCAGTCAGGCCTTAACTTCCTGTCCTACTGTGGTCTGTCTACTCTGGTGGTTAGGCCTTAACTTGCTTTGCTACTGTGGTCTGCCTACACTGGCAGTCATGCCTTAACTTCCTGTGCTACTGTGGTCTGTGTACTCTAGCAGTCAGACTTCAACATAATTGACAAATAACAACAGTGCCTTCTGTCATTAAGCACAAAGTAAGACAGCATTTTACGAGTATGACTCCAGTGTATTTTGATGTTGTCAACAGGTTTTAATGAATTATTAACACCATGATTAACACAATGGTAAATGATGGGTTTCTCAGACATACTGCTACAGCACCTCTTGGACCTAGAAACAAAGAGTCTCATGTACTGAAGGTTTGCTTAGAATGACAACATTACTCCTTTTGAATTTCATCACTCATGAGTTGGTCTACTGGGTTGTCATAACCAAACAGATTCTGTATTCTTTTTTGTTTGGAAGTATTCGTGTTCAGGTGAAAAGGGCATCCCATTGTCTCTATTTTTAATTTGTCTATTTTTAATGGCTAATTGATTGGGCTGACCTATACACAACATACTGATTAAGCTGCACAGTTGCATCCTCCAAAGAGCTTGCTGTTCGCTGCTATAATTCATGACATTTCTGTTGTTTCTTTCTATATTGCTCACCAGTGTTATGCTCCTTAGCATCAAGAGATAGAATCTTGCACTTTGAGGGAGTGGCTAAGTACTTTACAGTTAGATTTCTTTATGTAGTCCAATAGACATTAACTATACCCCTAATTAACATATCTAATATCCCCATAAGCAGGGATTGACATAACTGGTACTGTAGACAAGTACGCATTCACCTTTAAAAGCGATACGTGTGGCAATCGATTGTTGTAAAAGTGCAAATGTGTGCGTATTTTATGACATGAAATTATGGCAAATGAAGTATGAATTATCATACGTATGCATTTGTGCTGCACACATCACTTTTAAAGATGAATGCGTACTCCCGTATGAGTTATGTGCATCCCAGTGTATAAGATGTCTTTGAATGACCTTATTGAGGCAATCAATATTTTGTGGTTGTGGATATATATATATATATATATAGTTAAGTGCCAGTCACCTTAACAAAGCAAAGGAGATGGCAAAAAACCTCCAACACACGACAAAATAATGAGTAAAACTAAAGGTTTATTACAAATAATACAAATAATGGCTCATATTACAAAAGACGGAATAATAAGACCAAATAACCAAAATAACAAGGCACGACGCCAAAGCCATGCCTGTCTCTCACACAAGCAGCAAACGGTCATGACGACAGAACATGACTGGGTGGAGTATCACTAATGGAGGAGAGCAGCCATCTTCTCAAGGGAACAGCACCCCTTTAAACAGCCGCGCACCCGATCACCGACGGCAGAAACAGGAACAATTAACCACCGCCGTCACTGGAATGTCCCGCAACACAACACAGTCACGGAGCAACGTACCGCAAATACACTGAGACATAACTATATCCACACATTTCTCAATGACTGCAAATTCAATATAAATTTGAAATCTGTTTACATACTGTTACACTGTCACATCAAAACCACTTACATTGAATTAATACTGGGGGAAATATGATATATTTTCCGTGGAGGGTGGCAGGCTATAAAATGCTTGGAGAGTTTAAGTTGGTCATTCATTTTATTGGTGGAGGAGTACCTCACAAGTGAGATAAAAAATACATGTGAAATTTCTTTTTTTTAAGTATCTACAGTTTTTTAAAGTTTTTTATTTAAGGTGTGGCCCATGGCCATACAGTAGCCTATAATATTTCTTTGACATTTTTGATTTTATACCTCTGAGAAAGTTATTTGTATGTCATAAGCCGAAAGACGTTTAAAATCATAGTAAAATGCAGTGTATCAATGTTGCAGTAAAATATCTATTGTAACATTACCGCAGTAGCATTTCATCTGATCTCATTTGGTTCTTTGGGTGAAGCTAATAGATCAGTGTCACCAGATGATATGTCCGCACAATTAATGTCAGCCTTGACCACTGAGCTGTCTTTGGGGTGGTGACCCCTCTGTGAAACACATGACACACTGCTGAGTTTGAAAAACCCAACAATGTTGCCATTCTGTTCATAGCCAGTCAAGTCTCCCTCTTTATCCATTCTTATTCACATACAAAATCCAGAGCTTTAGGGTTTTTCCTCAGCATCAGCCACTGCAATTGCTTTAGTATGGTAACTGATAACTAGTGGTCAACAGGGTTCCGCTAATCCACTAACCAGTTATTAACAAAGCTAACTTTTTAGTTAACGGCTTAGCATTTTCTGCTAGTTTTGAAAACTGTTAGCAGACCAGTTAGCTTCTGCTAAATTCAGTTTTATTAACTGTAAATCTGCTAACATTTTTTAGCAGGTAAAGTAAATAAAGTTTAACAGTAAAAAACCATACATATTTGTTCCTATCTGTTAATCTAAAGGTAAAGCCAATTTAACCCAGACTACCTTAAATCCAGCAAGTTATCCAGCTAAGCAAGAAATTCTGCTTTGTGGAACACCCCCCTGGATTTCTTGCTTAGTCGGATAACATGACAGGTTTAAGCTATTCTAAATTAAATTGACTTTATCTTCATTCTCTTACATTTAACATTTATCCAGCTAAGCAAGAAGTCCTGCTTCATGATACTGGTCCCCCAGTTGTATTTTCCAGGTTCTGATTGACAGGGCTATAGACCAATAAAAAGCTGAAACCCTCCTTCCTACCTCCGGGTAAATGGTGCCATGTTTGTAGTTCCCAAGTGGCTTCACTGAGGGCAAAATGTCAGCATGGGCAAGTTGCAAAATAGGGCTTCTCTGACAAAAACACTTGTATCTCGGAACGGAATATCATAGAAAAAATTTCAGTGCAGATTTATTCCGGAGACACTACAGATTACCCATTTGGGTGAGTCCTAAATATCCCCTGGTAATCACTCTAGTCCAACAGATGGGACTCCAGTGTTAAAATTTTAAAAACAGGTCAAAATTTTAGCTCTCTATGTATGTTTCTAAGGGTTTCAGAGCCAAACACCGCCAGCTATGTCTTAAGGGTTGCAGTGCCAAAAACCAATCCAAAGCTTAATTCATACAATAAAACTTAGCAGTTAGCTGTTAACTTTACCTCCTGCGTTTTTTTTTTTTTTTTGTGGTTTATTGGTTTAGTGTTATTGAATTAAACTTTGGAGTTAGAGGATTAACGGTTATCAGAGCTAACTATTCAGTTAGCTGTGCCCACCACTGCCCATAACTGAAAAACCATTTGATTGATCTGTTTCAAACCCGCATTGTATGGGTGATAAACTAAAATTAAATAAATTATGAGACCGATCGTCCAAAAATTGAAGTAGCGCCCCAGAGTTAGAGCAAATAAGGGCAGGTTTGACACTTGATCCCATTAAGATGACCATGTGTTTATGTATATGTGTGTATATGTTCAGTATTTGCGTAGATGTATTCAGTATGCAGTATTAGCTGTCAACTGCATAGTCTATCTTTTGAAATTGCAGCCCATATCGGTCAAAACTCTCATTGTGCCCAATTATAAACTCCAAATATAGATGTACAACACCTAGGAAATGCAATTTTATCAATGTGAAGTGGGAAATGGGAAAAAATGAGGTTTTGCAGGATATACAACCATCCCCAAGGTTCAAAGGTACCAGAAGTATTTTACATTAAACTCTTGGCATCTTATTTTGTTATAATTATTAACTGGGTTGTGTTTCTCTCCTTGCCATGCCACAGGGAGTGGGAGAACCTGTAAGTATTTATTTTATTTAAGCCTTTTCAAGACATTTGTTGACATAAACACAATTAAGGGAATGTTAGGGGTTTTCAGTCTAGGGGCTGCGGCCCCCTGGAAGTTCATAGAGAAATGGCAGGGAGTCCACAAAAACACATTTTAAATTGATGAAATGTTGCCATGATTATCTGATTTACAAAGAATATTCAAGGGGGGATACTTGTTATTTCTTAGTAACTTATGTGATTACATCTGCCAGTGTATCCATGCCCCTCCAACGCCCCCTAGTGGTAGGGGTCCAGTGCCCCGGCCTGTTTTCATTTATGGGTCGCCGGTTTAATCGAGGTTGGAAGCCTGTTCTGTATCTCATCACAAAGCCACAGTCATACCAGAACCCCGAAATAATCTAAATCTTTCAGCTTGAGAATGAAAAACATTAAACTACATTCACTACAACAAAGAGTCAAGAGTTTCAAATGCTGATGTTGTCACACATTTATTTCAGTAAGGAGTCGCATGAGCATCATTTTAAAAATAAATAAATAAATAAATAAATAAATAAATAAAATTTTCCCATTTGCTCCATTAGAAACCAGTCCAATGTGAGACGCATGCACACAGCTCTGAAGCTGAATGGAGTCATCATTAAGAAGTCCCAAGAAGCCAAACTGGTCCTCCTAAACATGCCGGGACCACCCAAAAACCGGACTGGTGATGAAAACTGTATCCTTTTCAGTAGGACTGTGATGGCATGCATTTTCCATGGCTTCTGTTTGCAAAGCAATTGAACATTACAATGATCAAAGACAATGATATTCCGTATTCAGAAAGAAAAACATGCCAGCCTTAAATTTTAGATTTTTTGTAATTACGTATATATTTCCCTAAACATATGTTTAGTCCCACAAAAGTCATCCCTCTGCCTATTTTTTTCAAAGCAATTATTTTACTTGATTTATAAAAATTTAATTTCATAACAGTGCAACTTTATACTTGAGTCTGGATTTTAGACCTTGGACTATAATTTATTCATAAAAGAATCTGTTCTTTTTATGTCGGTATCTTAACTCAAACTCTCTTAGACATGGAGTTCCTAGAGGTCTTGACTGAAGGCCTCAATCGGGTCCTCCTTGTGCGTGGTGGAGGACGTGAGGTCATCACTATTTACTCCTGAGAGATCGGCCCAGCATTCCACATCCCGCCCCCTCCTCTCCTCCTCATTGCTACCTCTCCACAGACTGACCCATCGCTAGCTGACCCATTCGATAGCAATAGCCCAGACGCTAGCCCTACACCGCTGTTCACCCCATACGATGTGACACAATTCACCTTCTTACCCAACACGTTTCTTCTCACTAATTTCCACCATCCACTTCCCATTTGGTCTCCTTAGATGTAACTCACCGTACAATGTCATAAGCAGCTGACGGCTGAGGTGCCACTGGCCCTGTCTCTCACTTCTCCTGTGGCTGATTAATGAGGCTTCGGCTTGCCTGTTTACCAGCTGTCCAGTCCTCGCGTAATACATCAGCACATATCACAGATGCCAGCCAGCCCTCTCCCACTCAGCTGCCAAATACCTACACTGTTGCTCTAGACACAGCCAGGAGGTGGCGTACTCGTCTCCTCGTCGCTCTCCCTGCCCTGCCACTCAGACTGGTATTTGTGGAAGGGGGTCAGTGGGGGGGGGTTTGAGATCACGGGGGAAATTTTCCCCCCAATATTTCGTTTGATATAGGTTTGATATTACACGAGGCATTTTCAGCAGACATCTCAGGAGCGTCGAGAAGGATTTGTGGATTAAGACGGCTTTAGGGAAGTGAAGATTCTTTGGGGAGTGTCATCTGTCATGTAGTTGTCTTCCTGTAAAATGCCTGTGGTGGAGTTCAGTTGCCCCAAAATGAGTCATAATTCGAAGAAAACTCACCATAACTTCCCCTGCACTTTCCCAGTACCCGCAGTCTCAGTTGCTGTGTGACGGGGAGCCATTGCAACCAACTGGTGTAGACAGTGAAAGAGCAGGAGAGTCACTGCCATAGACGAGGTTTCCTCTTTGGGAATGGAGCATTCTCCCATTGGCAGCTTATGTGCCATGGTCAACCCTACTGTCAAGAGGTTCCATGAAGCGGGTCAGAGTGGACATGTAAGGAGGTGCCCAAGGAGTGTCCTGCACGGTTTCGGTCCCTAAGATTCATCCTTGAACGTTACACATTAGATGGCAGCCAGAGATACGCCCTGACTGTGTTTTGCTTTCATTCTCGGAGCTATACCTGTACTCTAAATGGTGCAGACCTCAATGGCCATGATGTTGTGCACCAGTAAATGCAGTGCCAAAAAAGCCTGGGAAAGGGACATGCCGTTGTACAGTAAGACGGCATTCTCGCAAACCCCTCTGAAGGCCAGAAGCAAGAGCAAGAAAGTGTGCAATCCTGATGTCAACATTTCTGTGAGATGCATTCGCCCCTGACCCCATTTGCGGATTTCTGTAAATAGTGTACAAACTCAGATGCATAGTTAAATATCAATGTAGTATTTTTGTGACTAAGAGCTTCAAGCACATGCAGTGTTTCGAGGCGACTTTGTTCTTCTCACTATAGTAAATGTTACGGTATCTTTGACACATCTGAATGGTTATACACTGTGCATTGAGTGATTGCTCCACTGTGCAAATGAAAATACTTCACGTGAATTAGGTGGCACATTGAATACGTCTCCTACAGAAAATCCAGCAGTGACTAATCACACTACATTTGCAATGTGTATAAAGACACCAGCTATACAAAAATGATTTATACAAAAATTAATTCTATTAAAGTTTATAAAGTCTATATAAATATATCTTGAACTATTAGAAACTATAAATAACTGACCATTAATATATTTTTTAAGATAAACATTTATTCTATTTATTTATCCATGTATTTATTTATTTATTTATTGGGAGTATATTGCCAAACATAGTCCTGTCTGTTGAGCCATATAAAAATTATTTTAATATATTTACCCTAATGATATGCAACAAATGTCAATTGGCATATCGGAATCAAATACAGAATTATGTGGTTATCCTACATATGCAGAAGCTAGGGATGTATTACCAAACATATGGAAAAAGCTTTCAGTACTTGTTCAAATAACTAATAGTTTAGTTAAAAGTTATTTAAATTATAAAATCTTTGGAACAAATAGCAGTTTCTATTAATAATAAACTTTCAATTAGATTTCCCAGAATGCCCATCTGGGAATATAGGAAACATGTGCTCCTATTTTAAAATGAATGTACAAGTGGTTAATATGGACACATCTCTTGTTTTATTTTTATACAAATCCTTTATGAGTAGATTTCATATAATATTATTAATTTATTATTAGCAAACAATCGCAACCATGTACTCTGAAGGGAAGTATGAGGCATGGTACCCATACCTGAGTATATAAAAGAGTTTTTATGAGGAGAAATTATTTATAGAGCTGTTAAACAAGGAGTTTTTATGTTTGCTAGGGTAAATCTGGTGACATGGCTAAAAAAATATAAACATATACAAAGAAATTGTTGTTGCAAATGCTGCTAATATAAATAATAAATTCATATAATACATAAAGTATACATAAATAGAGAATTCTCCCAGAGCTTCTTATCAATGTATGTGGTGTGTATAATTTTACCAAACCAGGTTTGATTTTGAAATATGAGAGCTTTTTCCTCAAAAGAAAATATCAAGTATTAACTTATGATGTAAAGTTAACCCATGGAGCCAGGGAGCAACTGAAGTCCCCACAAGTGAAATGATTAAAGGTGTCTTCGTTTTTAACTAAAGCTGTGAGAATGTCCCCTTGCCACAGATCTGGACCGATTGTTCCATGCCGCGCTTCACATTCCTAGGTTGCATCTGAAGTGACTCCCTTCGGTTTCGCTTCAAAGCTCCTCGAAGACTGCTGTTGTTGGAATTCAGCGTTTAAACAGCTACACTGTTTGCACTCTTTGTCCATCGGCATACGCTTAAAGTCGATAAACGGAAAACTGTGGTAATATTGACTCACATGCATCTGGAGCTGCAGTTCCTTTGCCTAAAGTGGATATCTGATATCATGAAATTGAAAGACAACAGGAAATTTGTAGTCTGTACTAAGCTTTTCTTTCCAATTCAGGCCAATGCAAATGCAAGACACACTTTGCCAGAAACCTGTGTTTCATCGACATCAAACGTTATCACATTTTTAATGAAGTACTACCTGACGCTAAATGCTACTCACAATTATTGCTAGATTACTTGGTGGTTGGAGGGGAAAAAAGACAATGAACTTGCTTAGTTAGTGTTTTACAATTCCCTTTTGCATGGTATTTGTGGCTGTGCTTGTTTCTGTGGTTCCTTTGATGTGGCAAATTTAAGTGTAAGACAGGAGAGCATGGAGAGAGATACCCGCCGAGCACAGTACTGCTGACCGGTGTCCTTGTGGGGACTTAGGAAAAGTGTGATCACAGTATTGTATTCAGTCCTGTCTTAATGTTATTTACATAATGTAACTGAGATGAATGAGTATTGTAAGAAGGGGAGTGAATGCTCCTGAAATTCACCAGTCAGGCTTTGTATATAATGCAGCAGAAGTAGGATATTAGAGCTTTTTCTCACAATTTGACCTTTTTTGTTTTATTATTGTAAATGTATCCTTAGTAAGTTATATTTTATTGGTTTAGTGCAAGTATTTTCTTTTTTTAATTTTGCCTAGAAAGAGACGTTAACTTGCTAACTGTATTGTATGAAATATGAATATCTATCATTGTGGTTACATTAATAAACAGAAGAACTGACAGAATGTTTCTGCCGTGCTCTGAAAGACTCATGCTTTTTTAGAAATAAAAAAATCTCCTCCGTGATGGCTGTGAGACACACCGAAAAGCACTTTATACAGGGCTTAACTTTTTTGTAGATAAAGAACTATACATTTATGAAGCGGGAATAAGCAAAAAGTCCCCTTTTGTGTCTTTCATTTAAATAGCTATCTTAACCGTAATCTCCCCCTAGTGGACGCAGTGCATAATGCAGGCTGTGACCACGATGCCGAACCTGGGAAAAATACACATGTGCAATTCTTTATTAAGTGCAAAACCTATTATTTTAACTCCTGTAACAAAAGGGTGCTTGAGATGAAAGATGGGGCTTGTAATGACAGGAGTTATTTTCCATGATCACATTTCCTGTGCAAATGACAGAGACAAAAAGGCACACTTCAAAGTCATGTACTTGTAACATTACATGTCATTAGCTGTGTTGTGAACCACCTGTCACAAGCATCTCACAACCCTCCAGAAACCCACCCCTGATCTCTCTGCACTGTATTCACATGTGGTTGCAGTATAATTCTTAAATATTGATCAAAGACTATAAATGAGCGCTTCCAGAATGGGCCTGGGCTTTGCTGGAACTGCGTCTACTGACCCCACAGCCCATCCTCCCTACCGTTGTAGCACAGTAGCCCCCCATCCCCAAATATCTGCAAAGGGACACTATCTCAGCACTCTCTCCCTTTTATCTATGGGTGGGAGACAGACCATCAAAATCAATCGTGGTAAGGGCTGTAGTATTACGCTTGCTGCCTGATTCCACTTGGAAAGGTAGCCAAGTCCAGGGAGATCTGGTCCACTAGATACCCACCAAGAAGCAGAGGAGTCTCTGCATTCCTGCCCCCGGTTGGCTAAGCTGCCACGAGGCCACAGGAGGCCCCCTAGTGTAACTCCAGCACAGCGCCAGGCCCCTTCGTTTGTGTCACTTGATGCATGCTTCTGATTAATTAGGTGTATGTTACTCTTATTACTGTCTTTATCCACATTCTGTATTTTATTTTTCACTTGTTGATTTAGCTACAATACAGGCTTGTAATTGTGAGCACTTTTTAAAAAATATATATAAAAAAATTGGTCAATCAGTGGAATCGTTTATCAATATGTCAGCTACAGGCTTGTTTTTTTTGTTAAATAAAACAATATATATATATATATATATGGAAGTAGTTTGTTTTCATTATTCAAAAGATTATATTAACTGAAGATAAACTGATTACCAAAGTATTTTTATGTTTATGTTTGACAGTATTGTACCTGTGTTGAAGTCACGTATTCCAGTGGATTAAAAATATACAGGTTACTCAAAATCAGAATCAGAAAAAAATGTATTGATCCCATAGGGATATTGCTTAAAAATTATGTCATTTCTATATTTCATTGTGCATGGGTTTTGCCTGGAAAACCCAATGGAAAACCTGGAGTTTCAGAAGTGTTGATAACTATAATAGAAATATACAGTTATCAATATATAAGAAAAACAAATACAAAAAAGGTAAATATAAAAATGACAACTTTCGATGTCTTTTAACACTGTGAAAGAGGTTTTATTAAGAGGTACGTTGATATAAATACAAATGTATGAAGTAAAATTGGCCTAATATTAAAGCAGGATGTGCAGTTTTCCAGCTTGTGTCCATCTTATTTCTGCACATTATCCATTCTTGTCTACAAAATAGATATTTACTCGATCAGCAGACGATTAAATCAAACAACATAGTTTACAAACAAGCAAACATTTGAAGTAGAACGAAATGAGTCGTCAGCCTACATTTAAAAGACACAGAATAAGGCACCCCAGGAAGAAGCTAATATTGAATTTGGTTTTCATTTTTAATCCACTGGAAATTTGTAATATATTTTGTATGAATGTCTTAATATGGATGGATGTAGACCTAAAAAAGAGAAAAAAGATATATCTTAATCACTTTGTGTTTCGGTGTTTAACATTCACACTTTTTCAGTTCTTCCCCAGGTAGACGTATTACTGTAACAATGTTATTTGTTCCTGTTTTCAGTTGTGTGTGTATGTGTGCACCTGTAAACGCTGAAATGGCGAGGGGCTGGGGAGGGGAAGGCGGGGGGGCATGTAAATAATTAAAAAAAAAAAAAAAGTTGGCTTAGATGTTTATTTTTTGTGTCAGTTGTAGGTTGAATAATTTAAAGAGATAGACGTATCCTTTGTGTTCGATATATTGAGAATTAAATGCAAACTGTAGGTTTATCTTACATTTCAAATGCTTCTATATCTATGGCTTCTGGCGTTACTGTAACATTTTATAGATTTGTCAGCAGAAAATGCAATAAACTAAATAAATTTTATTACAGCTTTGCCCATGAGTTCCTCCTTTCAAATGACTTGCATACTAACACATGGCAGCTATACATATGGCATTGCAAACTCTGCAAATTGGCAGTCAAAAATTTTCATAACAAAATTATTCCAGCAAAGAATTTTAACTGATTAACTAGACACTAAATTAAGATGTCGACAAATCTCTGACCGCATAAGACTAGTTTCTTCTCTGTCGCTGAAAGAACCTGTTCCATGGAGGGCCAGTGTGGGTGCGGGTTTTTGGGATGATCTCTCAATCAGCCAATAACAGTGGGTCTCCTGTATTGGAGTTAAGAACCACTGTTTTATTATTGGCTGATGGAGAGGCCATCCCAAAAACTCACACCAACACCGGCCCTCCATGGAAAAGGTTCCCCACCCCTGCCCTAAGGGAGCATGAGGTTTATTTATTTTATTTTTTTTTTTAAATATGATACCCAGGTTAAGTGCTGTTGTGTGCAACAGCACATCTCTTGTGCGGAAACAAACAAACCACCAAAACGTATTTCACATGTAAATTAGATAACCTTCCTTCACTCTCACGCTACGCTTCCGTTCTCAATAATGTGTAAATCTAAACATTTCTTTACCATCCATCATACAGATACAAGACACCCGACCCTGATAGTGGTGGACCAGCAACCGAAGGTCTCCCAGCTTTCTCCAAAACAATAAGAATCTTCAATGAAGAGAAACCGAGAGATTAATCAGGGACTGAAAGGCACACTGCTCATGCAAGAGGGAAAGCTGCACGCCTGAAACCTGAAGACCAGAAAAAGGAATTCAGTTCCTCAGCATTTAAACACTCCAAGTCTTTTGTTGACCTAAAAATAGATTCCATAAAGACCTGAAACAAAATTGCTATTTCAGAAAAACCCAATGTGGTTTTCCATATTCTCAAAATGTTTTAAACTCTAAATGAAGTGCAGATATCATTGTATTGAGGCATGTTAACAGAACACACAGAAAGACCATCATATTTATGAATAACAAGTTCCTTACAAAACGTCATTTTAAAGTTAAGACAGCAGCAGAAAGCAGCTGGATCTGAACCCAAAGCCAATCCTCTTTAATAAAGGGATGACCTGTATCCTTCACTTTCCCACATAATTAAGCAGGTCTCCATTTTGGACAAGTGCAAAAATGTCTTAAAATAAAAGACAAAATGAGAAAACCTGGAATTAGTTTATTTAAGCAACATATAGCCAAGGGTCTATATACACAATAGCAAAATGACTGTATAAAACAATTTACAGTACCGGCGATGTCCAACTCTCAAAACCGCATCTTCCAAATTCCAGGCAATATGGACAAAGTCTACATTCAAGCATGCAATGAGGAACAACTTCCTTAAATCAACCACAACTGGTAAAATGAAATAAAGTGAGTTACAACAGCATTGACTACACAAACATGACCAAAAAGGTACACAAAACGCAACACCAAAATTTAGAAGGGGGGAGGGGACATCTTAATGCAGGAACAAATAGCCCCTCCCCCCCATCCCCCAAAATAGCTTGGACTTCAAACACACTTTCATATCAAAGATCTCACTATTTTACAAACTATTATCTGTAAAAACTAAAGGAGGAGTACTTTAGCGGGCTCAGTAGTGGCGTGGGTACAGGGCCAGCGTTGCCGGTTGACCAATACCTTGAGTTTGGACGTTGCCTGCATTTACTAAGTGGTTGATGGAAGGTCCACTTTGAATCAGAGTGTCCAGGGCTTTCTGCACACTTGGGTTGTCAAAGTTGATCCCGGTGCCAGCTGTGGGTGGCCTCTGCACTCCTATCGGCGTGGGCATGCGGCCGGGGGGACCATACTGCGAGGGGGTAACGCGCAGTGCCGGTCGAGAGCCCATCATGCCGGGGCTCTGAGCGGGGGGCTGCTGTATTTTAGGAAGGGTGGAGGGCCCCAGTGCAGGGGGAAGCCCGGCGGTTTGGTTGATGGCAGGGCTGCCGTACGCTTGAGACTGGGAAGCCACGCTGGTGTTGGCGGCGGCGCCGGATCCGCTGTTGAACAAGCTGAGGATCTTGGCCTGCAGCTCTTGCTGATGGCTGGATGGTGGAGGCGGGTTGGAGACTGAGGATGACACCAGGTGGGTCTGTGGCGTCAGGTGGGTCGGGGGAACCGTGTGGACCGTATGAGCCGAATGGACCGTGTGAGAAGAATGAGGGGTATGGCTTGGGGTGACAGTATGGGAAGAGTGGGTCGTATGGGAACCATGGACGCCGTGAGGCCCACTAGAAAGGGCGGGCACCGGTGGATGGGGCGGCTCCAGTGGGGAGACTGTGGCAGTTTGGTGGGACCCTGCGGAATCAGGAAACGAATCAACGAAGACCAATAAACGTCTAGGTATTTAGCCGTCAACACTGAACGCTACTGGACAGACACGGCAAAGACCCGACTCTGGAAAAATCATGGGGAGGTGTGTCACACCTCTGCTTTCATAATGAAACTAATCAAGGCTCCGATATTAGTACCTGCGTGTGGATCACCGCTGCTCCTCGCCAGACGCTCTCTCTTGTCCCTCAGATAGTCAATCAGTCTATCCAACTCTTCCAAAGTGAGAAACCTGTAATGTGGATGGACAGGCTTACATCAAATCAAGAGACAGCTTGGAGCACCCAGGCACTCCCGTCGAGCCTGCGATGTTTACTAGTGCATCTGGCCGCTAACGTACCTGCTCTCCGCCAACAGGGTAATGACCGTCTGAAGGGAGATGGGGTGGCCCTCACGCTCGTGCTCCCGCATCAGCACGTCGTCTGCCATCTTGGCGGCCTTGTGGGCGATCTCTTCTCGCTCCTTATCCCTGTGTTCGGCCTTGAACAGGTCATAATTGCGTGCCACCAGCACCATAGCGTCCTGCATAGGCATATTGCGATGCTCTGCGACATCAATAAGAAGTGCCAGTGTTAGCAGGAAGTGGCAGACCGACAAAAATGGTCACTCAAAACTTACAAAAAAGCTCGTTCACTTAGCCTCAAAGCAATAGCTGTATACAATTATACTATTAGCGAGACCCTGATTCAGACCCAAAACAAAAACCGATAGTTCTAGGCCAGGGGTCAGGAACCTTTTTGGCTGAGAGAGCCATGAACGCCAGATATTTTAAAATGTAATTCCCTTGAGAGCCACACAATATGTTTACAACTAAATACAAGTAAATGTGTGCATTTTATGTGACTAACACTTTTAAAGTACAATTCTTTTTAATAACGTTGTTATGCTGTTGCTAACCAATGATGAATAAAGTACTTCCTACCATTAATGCGACTTGTGGTGCTGGCTGCATGATTAACGTTACGTTTTGGTGTTGTCCCGGAGGACGGCTGTGATTGGCTCCAGCCACCCGCAACCATGAACACGAGCGGTAGGAAATGAATGGATTGAAATACATGAGTGTTTTATATTTTTTTTTATTAAAGATTTGTCTGTGAGCAAGATGTAGCCATCAAAAGAGCCACATCTGGCTCACGAGCCATAGGTTCCTGACCCCTGCTCTAGGCTGTGTACTTGCCAAACCTGTACTGCTCCAATACATTGACCTTACATAATGAATCACAACAATGAATGATTTGTTTGAAAGGTAAAGACTACTGTGTGAGCTGTGTGAGTAATCTGTCCAATGGCTAAATACTGAGACAGCATGACCAGAAAGGGACTCTCCAAGGGCCTCACAAATGATCAACAATTTGACCACAAATAGGTTCTTGAACAAGAAATGAAACAAAACAAGGATTGACTCATGTGATCAGAAGATTGAATCAGATGACAAACTGGTACTCTTACACACATGGCTCTCAAATTTTGGTTCTTTCTGGTAATGTGCACAAATTTTATTTTTTTCCCCCACTAAAAAGTAAAATGACCTAACCCCAGGACAAGGCTGGGCAATCGAAAATCAATCAAAACCAACCAATCTCTAATCGATGTAATCTTGTCCCTGTCAGTTACTTCATTCTTTTGGCAGTTTTATTACCTTATAGAGCCCGACCGATTTATCGGTAGGCCGATATTATCGCCCGATATTAGGCATTTTCCAAACTATCGGTATCGGCATTTATAATGGCCGATAAATGAATATTTCAAAAATAAAATA